>JARQZK010000784.1:157500-165000 GCA_030704885.1 Cynegetis impunctata | reverse complement strand
TTTCAGTGTTTACTTCCTCACAGAAGCGGCGTGGGTTTTTCTCCCTCGTTTTTTTTTGTGATTTGTTGTAACAGAATTAATTAGTGTGCTATTTTTGTGTAGTGGTAGTGGTGTGTCACCGAAACGAAATATTTAAAATGCCATATAATTGCTGTGTACCGGGATGCCGCGGTAACTATAAAAATGGACCAAAAGTACACCTTTTCCGTTTTCCAAAGGATGTAGTGATGTCTGCTAAATGGATGGCAGCTATTCACAGGGAAAATTTTTCTCCATCGAAGTTCTCTAGGGTCTGTGAATTACATTTTGCTAAGGAAAATATAATCACTTGTTCTACTGCAGCGGATTTCAAAACCGGCGAGTATATTAACTGTTAGTTTGAAAATTCCTAGACTAAAACACGATGCTGTGCCCACCAAACTCCCAACTTGTCCTTCTTATTTATCAAAAACAATTAAATTTCGCCTTAGTCGTCATGAAAAACTACGCGAATCAGAAGTTTTGCAAATGCAATTAGAAATAGTAAGATCGAATTTGAAGCTTGTGAAAAAAGATCCTCATATAATGATTTTGAACAGTTTCTTAATGTTTTAAACTCATTTCAACTGCCTAAAGGCTGGTTCAAAATAAATGATACTAGTAAAGTCACATTATTCAGATTGAAATATTCTCCCGGGCCTGTAATGACGTACATTGAATCGCAAATTGAATACTTTGGTTAAATAAGTTTTGGCAGTAATGGTATTTGCTTTGAAATTTCGTTTTTCCACAATAAAATCGAATGGGGTACAAAGAAGGGCCCAGTTGACGACTGGTACCCTCTTTAAACAGAAAGCCCTTCAAAAATTTCAAAAAGCCTATTGCTTTAGCGGTTCGCGTTATCCAACGCACAACGATGTGACTTCGGGTCTGCCTGCCTGTTGTGACGTCACTCGGCAGCCTCGAGTCCTTTATATTCTCGGTGTTGTTGGCTGAGTACGCTCTTGTCTTATGAAGCTAATGTTATAAAACGCTTGTATCGCAGTTCATTCAAACTTTTGGCAGTTTTAGCACCATACATGGTGAGAATACAATAAATACTTGAACCATGAAACCAATAAATTTTCTTCCCCATTTCAATCTGTGAAGTAACATACCACCATCGATAATTTAAAAAAAAATATTTTGTAATATCGGCCTCAGTAGCCCAGCGGTAAGGTGTATCGCTTGTAAAGCGAGGATCGTTGGTTCGAGTCCCACCTTGGGTGTTTTGTATGTATGAAATTAAGTGGTTCTAAAAATTTGATCTGTTGGATAATGACTTAGATTCAAGCCCATTAGCCGTTCGGAACCGGTGTGAAACTGTAGGTCCCTTGAGTTAAAACAAAAATACCGTATAGCGTTGATTCCGCCGTTTTCCTTAGTCCAACAATTGTTTTCGAAGAACATCGAGTAAAAACTTGTTTTTTTTATATGAATGACGTCTACATTGTTTAAACAATTAAAATAATTATTCCCCCCCCTCTACAAGATTTCTGACCTCAAAAACATTAAAAAATAGAAATTTTTAAAAAATATTTATCTAAATCGGACCTGTTTCTGAGGACTTTCTACCGAAAATCTTTATTGACGCGACCATCTAATACTTCAAAACTATCAACAACGAGTGAGAAGCAGAGCTTCGACACTAAGGTCGTATTTTTGCATCGAGATGCGATTCGAAAAAAATAAATTATGGTTTGAAACCAAGCTTTAATAACAAACCAAAATAAAAATTTGAAAGTAATATATTTCATCGAAAAAAGAATTCACGAAGTGCATCGCGTACTGGTGCGGAACGGAAAAGTTTCCGCGAAGAGCAGCACGGTTGAGGAGAAGAGTTTAAACCCACAAAGGAACGTATTTCAAGATTAACTCAATCCACGTACCAAGTTTCAACCCTCCAACTCAATTTGCAAACCTGTGGAGTTGAGCAAATTTTCAAAAATCCCGATCGAAATATGTTCGTCAAAATGGCGGAGGTTGGAAAAAAACAGTTGAGCTCTGCCTCGAAAACAGCCCCAGATACCAAACTTCAGCTTATTTGTTTCGATGGGAATCGCTAGAGATGCCAATATGTACCGGGAAAAATATATAAATGAAAACATGAATATCTACGTGAAAATAGTGGTAGTTGCAAAAATTGACACAATTATTAAGTTTAGTTGTGTCTCGAAAAAAATTCCGCATACCAAATTTCAGACCTTTTCAGTTCATAGTTATTTTCCCACAAAATGAACGTTTTTTAAATTTTTTTTATGCCTGATATTAAATAAATGTATATATATATATATATATATATATATATATATATATATATATATATATTTATATATATATATATATATATATATATATATATATATATATATATATATATATATATATTTATATTATATATATATATATATATATATATCTATATATATATATATATATTTATATAATATATATATATATATATATATATTTTATATATATATATATATATATATATATATTATATATATATCTATATATATAGTATATATATATACTAGCTGACCCGGCAAACGTTGTTCTGCCATATAAATTATTTTTATCTATCTATCTTTCTATCTATTCATCTATCTGCCGATGTATATCTACCTATCTAACTATCTATCTATCTATCGAGATAGTTATCTGTCTTTCTATCTATCTATCTACATATCTATCTAACCCGGCAAACGTTGTTCTGCCTTAAAAATTATTTTTATCTATCTGTCTTTCTATATATTCATCTATCTGCTAATGTATCTCTATCTAGATAGTTATCTATCTTTCTATCTATCTATCTATCTATCTATCTATCTATCTATCTATCTATCTATCTATCTATCTATCTATCTATCTATCTATCTATCTATCTATCTATCTATCTATCTATCTATCTATCTATCTATCTATCTATCTATCTATCTATCTATCTATCTATCTATCTATCTATCTATCTATCTATCTATCTATCTATCTATCTATCTATCTATCTATCTATCTATCTATCTATCTATCTATCTATCTATCTATCTATCTATCTATCTATCTATCTATCTATCTATCTATCTATCTATCTATCTATCTATCTATCTATCTATCTATCTATCTATCTATCTATCTATCTATCTATCTATCTACATATCTATCTGACCCGGCAAACGTTGTTCTGCCATATAAATTATTTTTATCTATCTAAATAGGAGTTGATCGTAGAGGGGTGAAAATTTAGGGTTGTATATATTTTTGAATGCTGTATCATAAAAAAATAGAACAGAAAATGTTGTCAGAAAAAGAAAGAAAAAAATTAAGGGGTGGACTACCCTTAACATTTAGGGGGATGAAAAATAGATTTTGTCGGATTCTCAGACCTAACCGATATGCACACAAAATTTCATGAGAATCGGTCGAGTCATTTCGAAGGAGTTTAACAAATAAAAAATAAGGGTTGATCGTAGAAGGGTGAGAATTTAGGATTGTATGTATTTTTGTATGCTGTATCATAAAAAAAATAAAAACAAAAAATTTTGTCAAAAAAATTAAATAAAAAATTTAGGGGTGGACTACCCTTAACATTTAGGGGGATGAAAAATAGATGTTGGCCGATTGTCAGACCTACTCAATATGCTCACAAAATTTCATGAGAATCGGTCAAGCCGTTTCGGAGGAGTATGGGAACGAACATTGTGACACGAGAATTTTATATATAATATATATATATATATATATACAGGGTCGCTGATATGTATGGAAACGGTCGATTATTTACTAAAGTAAGATAGCTAGCGAAAAATGTTAAGATACAAAAGTTATAGGGTTTTTTAAAATCTATCACACTAAAATTAAGTATACAGGGTCAGTCAAAAAGTACTGAAGAAATAAAATTGCTTTTTCTTTAATAGAACACCCTATATATTATATCATATCTCAATTCTGCTCAAAATTCTGAACAAAGTTTACATAGCACATCATTTCCTAAATGCAACCGTTTTCGAGATATCGAATTTTGAAAATAACCTTTTACTACTCTCTAATATTTTGAAGAAAAAGAACGAAATGATGGATATTCATTATGGAAGTCACAAAAATTAGAGAATGTTGATATGATTACAATTTAATTATATTTTTACACGAAATAAAAAATCATAATTGTCCAGGGTTGATAAAAATGCAGGAAACAAGTTGTAATAAACAACAAATTCTATTTAATAAGGTGCTCAAAGTGTTAACCATTTACCTCCCGACGGTAAATGTAGTCTACAAAAATAGGCCGCCAAATATCTAAGAGTTGAAAGAAATAATAAGGCATGAAATTTCTACCATTCCTTCTCACATGATTTTAAATTCACTACAAAATTTAGTTCAGCCAGTTCATTACCGTCAGGAGGGAAATGGTAAACACTTTGAGCACCTTATTAAATAAAATTTGTTGTTTATTACAACTTGTTTTTTGCATTTTTATCAACCCTGGACAATTATGATTTTTTATTTCGAGTAAAAATATAATTAAATTGTAATCATTTCCACATTCTCTGATTTGTGTGACTTCCATAATGAATATCCATCAATTCGTGCTTTTTCTTCAATAAATTAGAGAGTAGTAAAAGGTTATTTTCGAAATTCCATATCTCGAAAATGGTTGAAATCAGGAAATGATGTGCTATGTAAATTTTGTTCAGAATTTCGAGCAGAATTGAAATATGGTATAATATATAGGCTGTTCTATTAAAGAAAAAGCGATTTTATTTCGCCAGTACTTTTTGACTGACCCTGTATACTTAATTTTTATTTAGTGTGATAGATTTTAAAAAACCCTATAACTTTTGTATCCTAATATTTTTCGCTAGCTATCTTACTTTAGTAAATAATCGACCGATTTCATACATATCAGTGACCCTGTGTGTGTGTGTGTGTGTGTGTGTGTATGTATATATATTATATATATATATATATATATATATATATATATATATATATATATATATATATATATATATATATATATATAGTAGCGCGCCCAGGGGGAGCCATGGGGCTGCAGACCCCCCCCCCCCGAGATTTATAATAGTAACAAAAGAATTAAGATTACTAAAATAATAATTGTAAAATGAGCACATCTACTAATATAAAATAAGCCCACTGGTCATTATCTGTTATTCATTAGATCTATTATGATGTACCGGATACGGGATGAGCGTTTTTTATTTAAATTTGAGAAGTAAATGTTGTTTCTTACATAAATTTTACATGTTGATTTAGCGCATTTCGTACAATAGGTAAATATATGTTTAGTTTCATATACAACATATATGTAAGTTTATATTTAATGAATAAATTATTTAATTTCTTACTTAAATGTTAAATTTTGATTCAGCCCCTCCGAAACTCAATCCTGGGTGCACCCTGGTATATTTATATATATAAAGAAAATTTCGAAAATCGTCTATTATTTTCGGGGTAAATACGACTACAGAGGTTATTATTTTGAAGATGTGTCAAATGCAAGTCTCAAATAGAAAAATTACTTAAAATTGCGTTGGCATCAATTTTATGATA
Organism: Cynegetis impunctata; assembly: GCA_030704885.1. Taxonomy (NCBI): domain Eukaryota; kingdom Metazoa; phylum Arthropoda; class Insecta; order Coleoptera; family Coccinellidae; genus Cynegetis; species Cynegetis impunctata. Next base: position 159,411 of record JARQZK010000784.1, on the reverse strand, counting down.
TTATATTCTTTAGAAATAAAAATGAGAGTTTCTAACATTTCGACAACATAAATGATTAATTTCTGTTGCAACGCCACTCTCTTGATCAAGTTAATCCCATTACATTTACCTGCGTAACTGGATCTTTCATTATCAGGACGTCCGTGACGTTTCCAAACATCCCAAAGTATTCTCTTAGCTTTTCGCTAGAAGTCTGCCAGCTGAGGCCACCAACGAACAATTTTCCAGGTGCGGGTTCATTGGAATTGATCGGGGTACTACGTCCAGAAGACCCTGAATGACTTCCACCGTTGATTTCGATAATTCCGTTGCTGTCCATACCACTAGAAAAAAAGGCCTATTTAAGTTTCGGCTTGTGTAAAAATTGTTTTTCTCGATAATAATAATAATAATTGATGCACGATTCAAACTCTCCCCATTGATCTAATCATGATTGATTGACTCAAAATAAATTTTGACTATTCCAGATATGCAAAAAAGAACATTTCGTGTTGTTAGAAGAACCGTGTGAACACAACCTGCCGCTGTTGCATATTTCTGGGATAGCTTGGCATATATAAAGAGTTTTTTTGTCACTAATAGAAACTACTATTGTAAACAAACTTCTCTTGTGTAATATGTTTTAGCTCATGCTGAATGTCATTTATTCAGTTTTTGTTCAATCGGAGTACTATTCAAAGTTTTAAGATATGCAACTTTATCGAAACATTGTTGTATATGTATATATATATATATATATATATATATATATATATATATATATATATATATATATAATATGTGTGTGTATATCTATATATAACCAGGGGCGGCTATTCAAAGGCGGCTAAGGAGGCTAAGCCTCCTCCTCAATAATATTCTCGTGTATCACTAATATATTATATTGAATAGTCAGCATTCAGCATATCCATATTAAATTAAAATCATATTATTTTATGCACCTACCTCCTTTCAACCTACATTATATAATGGTATTTACATTTAACTGCATTTCATTCATTTCAAGAGATTTGTGGCAACGCTGCGGAGGCTTAAAAAGGTATATTTCTCAACGTTCATTATGCCTGCTCAGAAAAGCAAACAACGGTGCGAATACTGCCAATGAATACTTCATTGCAATAGAAAAAGCAAAACACATGTAAATGGCAACACCGATGGAGCCTGAGTCTCATGCAATGTCGACCAACACAACTATAGATTTCGGGTAAAATCGAGTGAAATTCGTCTGGAAAGCATTAAATTTAATCGTCGTGTGATCGTAGTGACTAATGGCCGAAAACAGCTTTGTTTACTTATATTGCTCGCGTATTGTTTTAAAATTAGTTTTTGGTTACTGAAGGTTAACTTCAAAAATTTCAATGGTGACTAGTGGAATATTTGTTATCACCATAACTCAAGTGCACTAGTTTATGAGGATAAAGTTTTGATAAAAACAATTGGCGACTACCCCTGATTAACAATTTGGTGCAGCGTAACAGACAACAAAACCGCGGTTTTTAATACAAGAAATTATGAGAGACATCCTTGCCTAAACGTATCACAGGTAAAAATAAATTATTTTGTTGGCAGTGTTTACTTTTTACTAGGGAAAATGTCTCTGTTTGGGGCCGCTAAGGATTTGAGGATTTGAATCTCTATAGTTGAAAGTGAAGGAAATTTTCCAACGATAAAGTAACTTTAAATACGCGCATGCGGGATTAATATCTCCACTTACAATAGATAAGGAATTTAATATATTTTTTTTAACACTCTTTAAACTAATTTTGAACAAAGAAATAGTTTTTTCACCAATCTTACAGCACAAGTTTTTCAGATGTAATTTACTCACGAAATCGGCTCAAGTTTCTTTGGAAAAAATTTCAGAATTTCGTGCAGAAGTTTATTTTAAAAACTATTTTTTCTGTATTTCAA
>JARQZK010000784.1:137500-152500 GCA_030704885.1 Cynegetis impunctata | reverse complement strand
AAACTGTAATAATTTTTTTTTGGTACAATTGCATCCAAACGAAGAGAATACAATGATGCCATGACGTAAACAATGATTTTACGTATTTTACAGTCGTATTTTTAAAACGTGTTAAATAGATAAGTATTTCAAGTATGGCAGCAATTTTTCCCCCAACTAGAAGTATGGGGAAAATAATAACGGTCACATTTTGTCACACTTTCCAAAAATTCAAATGCAATACTGGTACAAATCGTTTGGCCAAAAAAAATTACTCCTTTGCATTGGTATGGCGGCCATTGGGAACTGCCGGAAAAGTATGGCAAGGTGATTTTCGTGAATGGCTACTCGACGATGATTAGCTATGCAAAAATTAGCCTGGTACAAATGGTTGAATTGTTTTATTTAAATGAATGTACTCGCGTCGATATGGCGGGCTGTGAGTCACGCCCGAGAAGTATGGCATTACGCTACCGCCTACTTCTTTTCTTTCGACTATCTGAAAATACAAGCATTTTTGTGGAACAAATCGTTCGACACTCGTTATTTATCCGACGCGTTCGATTAACGCCCACACGATTGGGCAGCCTGTACCAGCGCTATGACCATCATTTTCCTTTTTGCTTTCACGTAATTAGACCTCTGAAGAACCGCCATACTGGTACAAATGACCTAATATTTTGTGCCACTCTAATATTTCTTCCATTTTTTTATACACGTCCACGACAAAAACCTTAATTCAGAACTGAGATACCCCATCCTTTATTATTTCTCAGAGGGGTTATGATTAATTTAAATAGTAGGAAGCAGAATCCATTATTTTTATTTTTATTTTTTTAAAGAGGTGGGACGTGTGCCCTCTAACACGCGCCCGACCTCCGTACAATTTTGGCTTCGTTAACTAGAACATTTAGCCATCAATTCACTATAATGAGGGGAACAACTTAAATCGTTAGCTCGATAGTCTAAAGATAAAGGTATCAAGAATACTGAGTCAAAAATTCACTTGAATTAGTCATTACTATCTGATAGTTCATCGTAACAAAAAACAATTAGTCAATCTACTATGTAATGATCTATCGAATGGATGGCAAAATAAATGGAGTGATATCAGTTTCGAACATACATTCATCATCAGATATTCGTCTAGTAATTATAAGACAATCTTCTGAAGATAATCGTACGTTCGATCAAGTATTTTGTCATACATTCTGATTCTCAATTAAACTTCGATTTTCTTCGGGATACCATAAACATAACTGAGCCGCCCAGTGAGGTTCCTAGGAGCTGCCAAACCTAATGGTACACATACCGTTGGATAGGTCTTGGCAACCCTCCAATAATTTTGCTCAGTCGCGCGATTTTTTCCTCGTCTTGGACCAAATGCACCAGGATATTGCCACTATAGCATAGAGTTTACGGTATCTTTAGATCGGTCATGACTTCTAACATTGGTGCGATTAGCCGGCAGGTCACCTGGATAGGCCCTACGGTTCAAACGCCTACTTTTATTGGCTTTTCAGAGAAATGCAGTATATTTTGTCAAGGCACAAACCAGAAACGTGGCCATATAGGATCCCTTTCTGTAAGAGTAAGAGAAATGGTACGAGGGTTGGGTCAATTTATCAGGAATATTAAAAGGCTCCGTAGTTCAGTGGTCAGTGCGTTGGGCTACTGAACAGAAGGTCGCTGGATCGAATCCCGGCCGGAACAACGAATTTATGCGGAGCCACCTCTCGGAAGGCAATGGCAAACCACCGGGCAGTATTCTGACCAGTAAAGCCTCTCTGTAAAGACGTTCGGAACCGTCGTAAAACTGTAGGTCCCTTCTATTCGTGTATCGCTGTATCACGCACAGCACGAGTAGTTGTAGAGAGGTCGCCACGCCCTAAACCGGGTACGGCACCACAAGAAGAAGATTAAAAGGCATGCAACTACACCAAAGGGTGAGTATCTCGAACCATCGCTTCATGAGTATCTATGAACTCGTAATTGAAGGCCGGAAACGATGAAACACATCCCGGTCTTTTTTGTCTGTTTTAACTAGTGTAAATTTATTTATTCATTTAACATTGAGTTATGTTGCACTGCGACCTTGAAGTCTATTGTACCCCCATTAGAGCTGTTTTCTGTACTACGCCATGTATTTACAACCTTCTAATTTAAGAGTTTTAATAAACTACAATATCTGGGAAGGCTTCGAGGAGGTTATGCCCTCACTTCTACAAGTTTCTTGGCCAAAGCATTACTTTCGTTGGCTTGCAATGGCGAAGCATTCTGTAACCAGATGGACAGTAGTTTCCTCCCCCACCTACACTTGTCAGTTTCTGATGAACCTATTCTCAACAGATGCTTCTTGAGGCGACAGTATCCTGTAAGGAAGCCAGTAAGGAGGTTTTATTTGTTCTTACTGAGAGCCAGATATTTTTTGGATATTGCAGTTTTGAAGTTCCGAAGGAATCTCTTGGAGTAGTCCATTTCTGGAAGATTCCGCGATAATGTTTCTCTTTCGGTTTCCTCCTTCTCTGAAGGTTAAGTTAAGGTTCTGGGCCAGTAAATATCGTTCGTGCTCCGTTTCTAGCAAGTAAATCGGCCTTTTCATATCCTTTGATCCCCGAGTGACCGGGAATTCAGACTAAAGAGACCTGTGAGAGATGTGCCGGATCGTTAAAAATATGTACCCGAGGATATGAATAGGGATTATTGGTTGTCTTAGATATGTGAATACGAACCTTAACTTTTTTACTTGTAATGACAGTTACGCTTTAAGTTAATGTTTCGTTGGATTTGCAATGCGTAGTTTCTTGCAGCAGCAGGAATTGTTTATGATTCAAATCGTAATAGACTTTTGGGGGATGAAGTTGTCAAGTTACTCTTTTTGAAATACACTTTACAATTAATTAATTTTAACTATGCGATTCTTTTTGAATCTAATTTAAAATACTTCGCAGTATTAATTTCATCAAAATAATTATTTTAATTAGAATTTAGAATATCACGAACATTTAGGTTTTAATCTCATTATAAAGATAATTTAATTAATATCTTATAACTTTCCATAAAGACTTAATTTTTTTAATAAGCATATCACAAAGATTAGAGGAACTTGAACCTTTGAGGTACTATTGATAACTCAATTCGACAATAAATGTTTAAATATTTGATTTAGGTAATATAAATGAGAGTTGGGTTATCATTTTGACTGAAGGACCTTTATTTTGTACTTGAAATATTTCGCGATTTCAATATTCCTTCGATCAAAAATTACAGCGTTTGATTTATGCATATATTTGCTCATTGTTTTCGATGACGATTTCGTAATTCGAAACTGCTATCAACTCTTCTACGGAATTTTCGAAATTGTTAATATTTCTTCAGTTAAAACTATGAAAATTGTATCGAGGGGTTATACCCAGTATTGTTCTGAAATGGAATCCTCAGGTAAATAATTATAACAAATATACCCTTGATCATGAATACAGAATTTGTAATATCAATTTATCCGAGAGCAGTCCGATAATCAATGGTGCTATGAGATTGAGATTTCACTGATATTTTCGAAATCTGAGATGATTCCAACTGAATGCATAATTCTATAAAATATTTTAATGAAATATACCCCTTATAGAATATAAAATACTGAGATAAAACTAATATTCTGGACACTTTTAAATAATTCAAATCTCAGTTTTATTTAAAAAATTCGATGGACGATGAATCAACTCTGTAGTAGTTCATATTTATATTAAAAATTAAATAATAAGAAAACAACTTGTCTAAAAACCACAAAATGAAAATAACTTTTTATTCGACTAGTTTCGCCTGTTACAGCATTTTCATTTTGTGGTTTTTAGACAAGTTGTTTTCTTATTATTTAATTTTTAATATATCAGTTTTATTTATCACAGTTTTGAATTCAGTTTTTATTTTCTAGTTTTATACTTAAAATTTGTAGCCACCTGTGATATTATGATGCTTATATAATATGAAATCATTAAAACGTTCAATAGAAGTATATATATATATATACAAATATATATATATATATATATATATATATATATATATATATATTATGTATGTATATATATATATATATATATATATATATATATATATATATATATATATATATATAGCTAATTTAAATTAACAAATGAAGAATTATTTCAATCCTGATATGAAAATTCTGAATACTCAACTGGCAACGCTCACACGTGATGAAATTATAAGTGTTCACTTCGAGATTCTTTAAATAATTATTGAATGTCTAATATTGAAGGTTTTCATCAATACGTGTATATAGACTAGGGTCGATATTTTCGATTGAAAATAAGGGTGCTTTTTCGATGTTGAGTCAAAATAAGTTGAAAAAATGAATATTTCAAATCAAATAAATTACAGTGTATTTGGGACATAAAATGGTAAGTTTTCACCAAATTTCTTTGAAAAAAATTTGTTTCTGTGAAAGATAAAAATAAAAAACCAAAAACCTGGTTTTATGAATTTTTAACATAAATTTTGAGGTTATAAGAAAAAAATGTGAATACAATGTTGTAGATATTTTTATTACCTACAAATTTGCCATTTGACTTTTTTCCATAGGACTTGTAGTTTTGCGGGAAATCCAGATAAATCGTTTTTTACCCTTGAAAACTCACTTCTTCCCCTTCCCGACCTCAGATCGCCCGTCAATTATTTTTCCTTTCATTTTTATTATATTGTCCTCCTTTTCCAATGAGTTTCGTCCTACTATTATTTTTCTCACTTCTTATCATTTTTAAAGGTCTTTTAATTTAAACTGAGTATATTATGTGAAAAAGTTTTACAGCAAACTGTTTTCTGTATCTTGACATTATCAATAGTATATATTTCATGTAAGTTGGACTTATTTGAAGGACTAGAAATACTATGTAAATGATTATATATCAATTGAAATAGTATTGGTACAAGTAACAAAAATTCCTTTTGAAATCTGTATAGATTATGATTGAAATTGCCATAAAACAATTATTATGAGAAATATTCTAGGTTAGCATTGACTTTATGAAGTATTTAGAAAAAAAATGAATTTCGAATGAAAAAATTTGAATTCATATTTCGAGGGAATTGAATTTTTCTGTCCGACTTAAATATAATATTAAAACGAGTATTTCTCAAAAAATTCTAAATGCTCCACTGACCTAATACATTAGTTCCTTAAATAATTCTTTTTTTCTGCTAATTTTCTCAAGAATTCATAATATCAATGATAATTACTATTGAACATATAAATTTCTATCATAGAAATTCAACTTATTAAACCAATCTCTCAATTAGTTATGTGATGGAATTGAATTGATATTACTACAAATAATGCCTACTGTTACAGGGATTAAACAAGTTTATTCCTTATTGAATTAGAGTAAACCGTCCGGAAATCGAGGAAAAATGCTTCAACCGAGTTGCGTTATTGCCACACTTTTATGATTTTAGGAAAATCAGCACATTTGGCAACACTACATATGATCTTCACTGAATTTGGGCGGATCAATATCACTTCTGTGCACGTGTATGCATTAGTGATGTAGGGGTGCGGCCAGCAGCGCCGTCGCAGCGCCGTTGCCACAGTAACCACTCAGCGAGGGGTTTGGTCCGCTCAGATCAGTATTCCCCTGCTCAGTTCGTGATCGTGTTGTGTCGACTTCGCATCAAAGCAACCCTTGACATCGCATACATACACTCCATTAAACAATGGCACGATTCGTCTGTGATATTGTCCTGTCACAGCAGTACTGTTTAGGAGATACTGTTGCTACGGGACATGACCATAGATGGATCGTAGATCTGCAATATAAACAGTGGAATTCACAAAGAACCAACTAAGTGACGCTGGTTGAACCGTAACAATGTATTCCTTTATTATATGTTTGTAATTTAGTAAACTTTTCACTAATTGTTTAATGACCTGTTTGTTCCACTATAAGTAGAGTTTAGATTAGATATTTTAGATCACCCTTCTTTCTTGTTCTGTATCGCACCTATATTGTTAGACCTTCAAATTACAGCAAATATAGATGTTTAAAATTAGAATTAGTTCTCCAGAACACGTAGAATGTATGTTGTTTTAATATACTATATTAAATAAACAATTGTATTATTAAAAATTGCACTGCAATTTATCACAATGAAAATGAGGGAGGGACCGCGTACGGTCGATAAAGCCTGTGTTCATAGATTTAGGCGCTGTCGCCCCTATGTCTCTGCGCATGCGCTTGTGCCATCTTTGGGCAGACTGCAGAATTTAATTGATTCGAAACTGACTATAATTCAGATATTAACTGGCATATAACTCTTTATGTTCATTAGTTCATTTTTAAGCAGAAAAAAGTAATGAATAATTTGCACATGTTTGTTTAAATTTTCAGGAGGACTTAAACAGTCCGATTAGAAAACTTAAATGAATCAATTATTCTTCTAGTTATCTTATATATATATATATATATATATATATATATATATATATATATATATATATATATTTTTTTTTTTTTTTTGTGCAGACTTCAGAATTTAATTAACTCGAAACTGACTAGAACTCAAATATTAACTCGAATCAATAGTGCTACAATTTTTTTAAATTAAAATGTAGCAGTATAGCTCCTAATGTTAATTTTTTAGCCGAAAAAAATAATGAATCATCTGCACATATTGGTTTAAATTTTTAGGAGAAGGACCTTAAAACAGTGAGATGACAAAATTAATTCTTCTAGTTATATTATAGTAGTACTATTGAATTTATATATATATATATATATAAAAATAAATATATATATATATATATATAATATATAAATATATATATATATATATATAAATATATATATATATATATATATATATATATATATATATATATATATATATATATATATATATATCTCTATATATAAATATATATATAATATATATATATATATATATAATATTATATATATATATATATATATATATATATATAATATATATATATATATATATAATATATATATATATATATATATATATATATATATATATATATATATATATATATATATATATATATATATATATACATACATATATATATATACATACATATATATATATATATATATATATATATAATAAATACATATATATATATATATATATATATAATATATATATATATATACATATTATATAATATATATATATATATATATATATATATATATATATATATATATATTAACATTATTATTATTTTTGAATTAAAATTGGAGATACCAGCCCACAAAAAAGCTCTCACTGAAATAGGGCCGCATTATGCGTCTATAATGTTTTATGATAAAATTCCAGGTGAGTTTAAGTACTACAGGATAAAACAATTTTAGGGAAATTTATTTAAATATTTATGTGATATTGATCCGCACTCATTGCGTGAGGTTTTGAATGAATTTTTGGCGTATTTTATTGTATGTTTCCAAACTTATGTATTTTTGGATTACGATTGTGAAATTTGATTATTTTAAGTGAATAATTTGATGTGAGCCCTTAATTATGTAATTGAAATTCGAATAAAGCTCTCTCTCTCTCTCTCTCTATATATATATATATATATATATATATATATATATATATATATATATATATATATATATATATATATTATATATTATGTTGAGCATATACATAAAAACGTAAATTTTCAGACTAGGTATGTAATTTTCTTGATAGTGGCGATGAACGGAATATGAAACAATGATAATTCAATTTATTTAAGATTGTAAATAATTGAAATCAAGTGATATAAATAACTATAACAGTGAATGTATATGATGACTATTCAAACCACGATGGTAAGAAATTTAAGGTTTAGGGAGCGTCCTGTAGGGGTTGCGATGTGATTCTATTCAGACGCTTCCGTTCGGTTCATTGTAATCCTGAAATCAATAAATGGTGAAACAGTATTCGTGAAGATTTTTGGAAGGGAGGACGACTGAGTACACTCCTAACTATTGAACACAAGAGTATATAAAACCGAAATTATATATAATATCTAGAAAATACATAGATCTTGAGCTGAATAAACGCCTTTTTCGTTGAATATCCATCTTCCCATGATTGAAATGAATGGATAACTATTCTAGTGGATTTATCTACTTTATAAACAATTTCAAATTATGCACAAATTACCGAAAGGAACCAAATTTACTTACTTAGAATCATTAGAAATTTTTAAACTCAATTATAATGCAAAAGATATCTTTGAACGACCAGATTGACTTGATACATTCTCCTATATTTAGAGTATTCAAACAATAATGATTTTTCCAACATTTTATTGTACCAATTTGGGAAATCCACATCTATTAGCTCTTCTTGAAATGTGCTCCTCTTGTCTAATTAGCTACCTGCAATAATTCTTTTCCACCCGTAAGCGCAAATCTGTAAAATATTTTTGTAATAATAAACGTAGTAAATTCAAATTTTGTTTTTGTTCATCATCTTAAATTATCACGTAGTAACGACGGATTCCATCAACTATTTAATTTTGAATAAACTCAATGTAGATTTGCTATTGTCATTTTTATTGATTGTAGAAAATACATTGCCTGGAATTATCACAGTTTGAAAAGGTTCATCAAATTTCGTAGTTCTCGAGAAATAAAAGTTACGAGTACAATATTGATATTAATGTGAATATTTTGAAATGAATAATATGAACTACAAATTTTGCTCAAAACGTTCTATACAATTGAAAACGTTCCACACAATATTTATTAATAGTTAATTAACATTTAGTTAGAATATTGTTCGTGCAATGTAGATAACTAGGTATCTCAAATTTAAAAACTCAATGAAGGATCAAAAATTGCACAGGTCCTCAATAAATTTTCATGATGAATAATTTGCTCAATATAGAAAATAATAATCATAACTCTTGCAACTAACGAAAAATTCACGAATTTAATGATATTTATGATTTAATTTTTAGTCGCATTTCATCCCATAAAATACATACTATTGCAGTTATCGAAGGAAACCAGTCAAGTGCGGGTGTATTTTTTCATCCGTTTTAGACCCCCTAAAACACGATTTAAAAAAAAATTCATGTCTCATATATATATATATATATATATATATATATATATATATATATATATATATATATATATATATATATATATATATATATATATATATGAGACATGAATTTAAAATCGACTTTCATTGTTATTTAATTTATATAATAGGTACATTCAAAAAATATTGACGACATGCTCTTGCGCAAAGGGGTTTTATCATTCCTAGTGCTACGCAGTAGGGTGTCCTTCATTTTATATATATATATATATATATATATATATATATATATATAATATATATATATATATATAATTATATATATTAATATTATATATAGATATATATATATATATATATTAATATAATATATATATATATATATAGATATATATATATATATATATATATATATACTTGGTTCTCGGAATGAACCGCGTAAAAGATTTGAAAAATCTCGACGTTTCGGCTCCTCTTGCGAAGCTTCTTTTGCCATCTTCAGGAGAATTAGAAGGGAAATAATTCAGATACGTGGCCTCAATCTGCCTACTCCACGAATCGAATTAGGAGGAATCGGAAACGATACGATTGCGTGGTCTCAACCTGCCTATTCCACCAACCGTACTGCTTCCTGTCCACTCGGAAGTCTCAACCTGCCTACTCTTCAGAGACAACTGATTCCGATTCCTCCTGATTCGATTCGTGGAGTAGGCAGATTGAGGCCACGTATCTGAATTATTTCCCTTCTAATTATCCTGAAGATGGCTTCGCAAAAGGAGCCGAAACGTCGAGATTTTTCAAATCTTTTACGCGGTTCATTCCGAGAACCAAGTTTTTCAAATACTTCCGACGTGGAAATCTTTCTGAACATAAACTATATATATATATATATATATATATATATATATATATATATATATATATATATATATATATAAAACATATATATATATATATATATATATATATATAAAACATATTGACATCTCCAGCAGCTCCCATACAGTTCGAAACTATCAAAATTTGGTTAAAGTTTTACATCCACTTTTACGTAGATATTTCTTGATTTTTCCGAGTATTTCATAGTTTTGATAGGGTTGAAGTTTGGTACGTACATTGAGTTTATGATGATCAAATATCCTTCTTTTGGATTCAACTCTTTTAAATTTTTAATACGTTAGTTATATGACAACCTGGAAGAAACGAATGGTTCGAATGGTTTGCGTTTTAATCGTCTTCAGAGGATGTCCAGTGAATAAGATAAGAGTTCACACGGGAAAATCGAACAGGAGGAAATAGAAGCACAACTATCTTGAAAGGACTGGATGAATAAAGTCTAGAGTATTATTATATTCAGACATTTCACATTTCCCTTCGAAAGATCCTACAACATCTTTATATGCTGTGACTCAAACATCAATATCTATTTTCCTTCCGAACAAAAGTAACAGCTGAAGGATATTTCGATAAATCCAGCCAAATAAATAGAAAAAGGGTCATATAATACCGATATAGTGGGTATTCTGTTTGGATTCCTGCCGGGAAATCGAAATAGAAAATCCAACCATATATTGACAGTTCAATGTTGTATAGTAGGTACCATCTAGGAAATGAAAAAAATATGCAATACATACTGCATTACGAAAATATCACATAGGTTTTTTCTAAAATAACACCATTAAGAAGGTGTTAGTTACTTGATTCAGAATTGTATAATGAAACGTTAAAATATTTCAATAAACAATATTAGTCATGTTCCACTAAGTGATTATAAAAAATTCAGTGGCAGTTTTCAATTTTTCACGTTAAACTACATTTTCTTCCGTACCAGTAATATTTTGAGAAATAGCCAGCTAAGAGCTTCTTAAATTCTAAGAATGACTTATTGTAAAATTTTCATATATGCATAAAATTTAAACATTGATTAACCAATCTATTTTTCACTTGCTACAACTTCTGGTACCCAACCGGTACAGCTGATTAGCACTTGGTGAAACATTGAATCTTCTCTAAATGTAACTTTAACTATATTTATGCACATAAGGTGCATGAATAATTAATTTGTTTGTAAAAAACCTTGTTGTACTTGTTACTATATTTTAATAATAATTACTTACATAAAGTGAACAAGGAAAATTCTTTAATAATTTAAAAAATTATCAAACAACTTTCCACGGAAGCTGGTTAAACGTATTCAGCAACGCAAAATCTGCATTCACAATCGAACGGTGAATTATAGAAATTGTCAAGTCACCCCGACTCAAAATCTGCATACAGCTGTTTCGATCTTATTAGATCTCATCAGTGCAGCTTATTTGACTCGGAGTCAATTAACAAATTTCTAATTGTTCCCCAATACAAATCGTGGTCAGTAACACTGGCTGGATAACAATCCAGAGCGCCATCCCACCAAATATATTGGGAAACAACAATTCACCGCTTAGACTGAAAATGCAGAAATTCGTCGCTTAAACACGTACCTCCTGATATGAAGATATCTACTCTACAACAGTTGTGTATATGATTCCAAGGCACACTAACATAGTGATTTAAAACCTTTGGATATACTCACGAGAGCGCGCTATTTGGTGGGATGGCGCTCTGGATTGTTATCCAGCCAGTGTTACTGACCACGATTTGTATTGGGGAACAATTAGAAATTTGTTAATTCACTCCGAGTCAAATAAGCTGCACTGATGAGATCTAATAAGATCGAAACAGCTGTATGCAGATTTTGAGTCGGGGTGACTTGACAATTTCTATAATTCACCGTTCGATTGTGAATGCAGATTTTGCGTTGCTGAATACGTATAACCAGCTTCCTTGGAAAGTTGTTTGATAATTTTTTAAATTATTAAAGAATTTTCCTTGTTCACTTTATGTAATGTATGAAATTGACCATGGTCGACTAGTATGTTTTTCATGATTTAATAATTACTTGCTCAGCTAGGTTCCTATAAAATATTTGTAACATTTGATATCGACCCACGCCTTTATAAAATGAATTATTTTCTTTTGACGATTTCTATAGTTCACTGTTGGATTGTAAATGTGGAATTCTCGTTGGGGAATACATATAGCCAGCTCCCTTGGAAAGTTGTTTTGATAATTTTTCAAATTATTGAAGAATTTTCCTTGTTCACTTTATGTATTAGAAAAAGAAGTTATAAAAAATTGCTCCTTTTAATGATGACGTGTGGTCTTCATTGGAATTCCAACTATTGAATAAGAAGTATGTATTCTTCACATACAATGAAATGCCAACAGTACATCAATGAGAATAATATTTTAATGCGAAATAAATACAAATATTAGGTATTTTCACCGTTTTAGTATAAAATGGCATTACGAAAAACTTTCATTTTCATTTTTCAACTACTTTTTTTTGTACGGCCAAGGAATTATAACCGACTCATTTCTAATCTCCGTTTTTCTAGTATTTCGGATGCTACATCGATTAGGCCTGAAGTACATGAAGTTAAAAGAAGAAACATAATTTGTTTTTAGTTTTCTAAGCTCCGACAACATTGGGGATATAAATTTGCAATTGAGTTTTATACTTTCCAAATAGAGCAAAAATGTGTGAATTCATCAAATTGAGCAATACTGAGTTATTGTTCCCCATGATAATCAAATTTTAATGCTATAATTAGCTGATCCATGAGATACCAGCTTTCATTCCTATAAATGTTAGACAGCTTTAATCGGCACCGTACCTGTGGTACCTTAGAAAAATATATATTTATATTTTTTGTGTGTATAAAAATTATCAAAAAAGTAAATTTGTATTTATGAGTTACACTTGTGAATTGTCAAAATATAAATCGACGTCTTCAGTTCTGCAGGCCAAATTTATTAACCAACTATAGAGAATAACCGGCAAAAATAATATTATTATTATTGAATGAACAAATGAATCTAGAGGCAATACCTATAAAACAATTTAATCGGACAGAAACACTCTTACATAGTTCGAGCACTGCAGGGAGAGGGATTGCGGTTTTTTTTGGTAATATAGAGTTACAAGTTCACGTTTTCATATTCCAGTTCACCTTCGATTTTCCCTAAGACTACAACGGCTGTACGCTTATTTAACCTGAATGTTTAAAAAAAAAAAGAAAATTCATCAATATCAACATAATGGTGTTTTGGTGTATGGCGCCTCCGAGGAAGATTACGATATTGCAGGAATTCTAGAACGTACAAGTCGTGGTTATAGATATAAAACAGCGGGTTTTCAAACATTTCAAATACAAATTCGAGTTTCGGCCGGAAAAAATACTATTTTGAAATTTCTAAGAAAAAAAAGTTTTCTTACATATAACCTCAAAAGTTACTTAAAATATTAACCAAACTACCGAAATTTGGCGTTTAATGTATGCGGAGTTTAAGGCAGATTGAGCGCCTTTTGTATTTTGGTGTAATTAAATTCTGCTTAGCATTAAATTCAGTTTGACAATATACGGTGCAAGAGACTTTATATGAATCAAAATAATTCGTAAAATGGATAAATAAGACCCGAGAGCATGAGTGAGGTCGAATTTTTTCCTAATTTTCGTTCTTTTTCACATATAAATTCTTAAACCTCGAAGAATATTTGAAGGCGACCTAAAAACACATGACAGAACGTCGAATCTCTACATTAATATGGCTGTACTAAGCTAAAATAATTTAAACTATCAAAAGCACTTCCCTAAAGTTTACTAAAAAGTCCGAAATTTCAATCGTCGCACTGAAGGAACGCAAAATCTCAAAAATCAGGAAAAGCATGAACTCTATACAAAAATGGCTTAGGTTGAGGGAAAAGTTGAAATTCCTGAAGAGTTTTGCCAAAACAAGAATGGTTCAATTCACGCACAAAATTTCAACCTTGGGGCGAAGCTGCGCAAAATCTAGGTAGCAGACCAAGAAGGTTAATCAATGATCACTAATGTCAGATTTGAGAAATAATCACGCTGATGAACAAATACGATAAAAAAAATAGTGCTACATTATAACAACCACAGTGAAAGATAATTGCCGAAAGTAACTAACATTACATGTCCGATAATGAAACAACGAACTGGACTTTCCACCGTATGTTATACATGTTTTACAGGATTAATAACTTTTTATCATCTGAAATAGATACTTAGTAGCTTACACCCACTGAACTGAGTGCTGACAATGCAGTTCTTCGTCAACAATGAATATTCATTATAAAAAAAATACTGATCACTTGGAAAAACATATATATATATATATATATATATATATATATATATATATATATATATATATATATTCATTTGGATTGGTTTTGTATAAAATTTAAGTTTTGGGTGGATGTTGTTGAATTTATTCTGTATTTGTAGTAATAACTGAAAAGTCTACCCTATTTTCCCTTGATATTGTTTCCCTATACACAAACATCGCCACTGACATCATTCCTGTAATAATTTTTTTTTTTAAATCTTTATTCAAGAAAACAAGATATCACAGATAATCAGTACATAAGATTCCTATGACTAATAACATTAATATAATGGATTTAAGTTAACATCAAAACATATATATTTTTTTTCGAAAACAAATGGACCGAAATTAAGAACTTCACCAACATCTCTAAGACGGAATTCACAGAAACTGTAAGGTTTATTCTGGGAACAAACTACTTCCAATACAAGGACACATTCTACCAACAAAAAGAAGGCGTAGCTATGGGCAGCCCGCTATCAGCCACCATCGCCCAAATGGCAATCGAATACATGGAAGAACAGATAATAAAACAAACAGAGACAAATATTACACTCTACAAAAGATTCGTGGACGACTGCCTTTTAGTGGCAAATGAGGACCAGATACAACAAATACAGAATAAATTCAACAACATCCACCCAAAACTTAAATTCACAATGGAAAAAGAGAAAGACAACCAACTTAATTTTA
>JARQZK010000784.1:52500-132500 GCA_030704885.1 Cynegetis impunctata | reverse complement strand
AAAGATTAAAAATAAATCACAGGCAACAACAATTCGAATAAATATATATATATATATATATATATATATATATATATATATATATATATATATATATATATATATATATATATATATATATATATATATATATATATATATATATATATATATATATATATATATATATATATATATATAAATATATATATATATATATATATATATATATATATACATATATATATATATATATGTATATTATATATATATTATATATATATATATATATATATATATATATATATATATATAGGGAGAAAATGCTTAATCGGGTATGCAGTCTTAGGGCTGATTAAAAGAAAACTCTTGTTTCTGTTCAAGCTTTCGAGTCTTTATTGGCTCTTCATCAGGGACTCTACAATAATAATCATAAAGATATAAACAACATTAAGAATGCCTCTAAAAAGATATTACTTACGAAAAATGAGGTTGAACTCAACAGGTGGAAACCGTATAAACTTTTCGCCGACATCAAAAAGATAAGGTTAAAAACCAATACGTGTCACAAAGTAAAATTAAATAATAACATGAGATAGTGTAAAATGACAAATTATACAAGAAAACGTGAGAGAGGACCGTTAAAACGTTACTTAAAAAGAAAAATGCGAGAAAGAACTCCCAATTGACAAGTGACGCAGCAGCGTGGGACGCCGTTAGTCGTCTATGGAAAATAAAACAGTTGACAGATTATTGCCAACCTTAAGAATTCGATGATTAGTAAGGTGTGCCAACCCATGAAAAATCACTATGAAACAGAATTGTTGAGTTCCTGATGAAGAGCCAATAAAGACTCGAAAGCTTGAACAGAAACAAGAGTTTTCTTTTAATCAGCCCTAAGACTGCATACCTGATTAAGCATTTTCTCCCTTAACTTAGACAGTCGTCTAACCTTAACAATTATATATATATATATATATATATATATATATATATATATATATATATATATATATATATATATATAATTATGATTAATCATTGAAGATAAATATCAGGAGAAACATTGTATTGTAATATTTTGATTTGAAATAGAATATATATTTATCACTTGTAATTATTCATACTTCATTCTAATCTCTCAAAACACAAAAATGCTTTCAGTAGTTCTTGATTTCAGAACAAATAGGCCAGAATTCGAAGAAATGGTAGTGAAAATCCAAATAGTAACCAGAGGGTAGGCTCACGAATTATGAAGCCAGTGTTCAGAAAAATTGACATATAAAGGTACTAAACTTTCAACAATTAAATTTCGAAATTTAAGAAGTAATGTATGAATTTAAAAAGGTTGTGGTATCGGAATAAATTCTGCAAGGTAACGAATCTCTGGTCAGATATCATGTATATGAAAGAAAGCATGCACTATCTTGGAGACACAGTCCCAGTGAATTCTAGTCACAGTTTTCACAGTGAGTTGTTTTATAAACTACAAATATTCTGCATACTAGCAGGCAAGAAATTAAATTTGCAAATGTCATGATAGACTTTTTTCAATTAACTGAACATGCAGTGAAAAAATTCTATTTTTAAATCGGGTGTTTTAAATTAGAATAATTGAAATAGTAAAATTGATGACATTTTGATTCGAATTAAACATTTGATATTCATTTTTATCCAAACGAGTGACTAGGTTAACAGGCTAGCAAGAAACATGCAATTACAATTTTCCAGGCATATGATCCTAAGTTAATTATATTATATTCATTTTGAGAACTATTTATTTATGACGCTGAAATACAAATATGGTTACTATATAGCTAAAAATGAAGAGTTATATCTAGTCCTATCATATAGCTTCTAGGTGATTCTGCTGTCAAATAAACGCTGCCATAAAACCATAACAATTTTTTCACGCATAGAATATTAAATTTTTCGTTTAGAAGAGCTGAATGACGTGCCATTTCTTGTAGTCTGATCATATGAGTTATTTTCACTTATCTTGTCACTTTTTAAGGTAAAAATGCCATCAATACATTTTCCAATACAATCTGGAGTACCGCAGATCATTTATTATTGCTTTTAGTTAATAGTTTCTCCACAAGATTGTAACCTAAACCTACCCTTAAGATAACTACAGAATCACATATTTACGCGTATATTCTTGTAGAAATTGAAAACAGATTTTTAAATACTCAGAATATTTATAATAAAAGAAACTTTTTTTTAGTCTTATTGCGTTTCGAAATAATATGAACAAACTGTAACATAACGCACTAAGTACGTACTACATTTATAGAATAGATGATATTTTTGAAAATTTCTCACTGTATTCAAGAGATAATTACATTTTGTTTCAAGAACTAATTATAAATACATAACAGCTGCTGCGAGAGTCAGAAACGAAAAAGGGTTTGTTACAAACTAGGACACTTTGATTGATACCGCACATGCCGATGCCCTTCAATTAATAAAGATAAATTACCGAAAAAGAGTAAAAAGGGCGCCTAAGAAATATAGAGAAATAAAAACGGCGTGCTAATTATTATTCATCCTTAACTGCTTCGACATCATCTTATCAAGATAATCTGATTCAGAAATAATGGATTTACAAGAGAGCACACAGTTCGTTACTGATAATACTTTCAGGAGGAAAAATCACTCCAAAGTTAGTGGCAACTTTAGATAGGTGTTAGTTAAATATGACCAATTCTGTGTTTATTATTGAAGCTACTACTGAGGTACTTGGATACAACACTGATGTATTTCTCATAAGCTAGTCCTCCATTCAAAGACCGGGAAAATGAAAGAAGCGAGCAGAAGTTATAAAAGCCGATTTCCAAAACGATATCCCCGATACTGTAACTTTCTGTTAGGATGGAAAACTGTTATCAGCTGTAGATGTACTCAAATGGGAAGAATAACGTCTCCCGATACTTATTTCGTATGATGATAAAGAACAACTAATCGCAGTGCTAAAATTGAACAACGTTACAGGAAGTGAACAAGCACAGGCTGTTTGGAATGTGATTACTGACTGGAATCTCGAAGATTAAGTGTAAGTACTTTATCGTGATACTCCTACTACAAATACTGGTAGTATTGATAGTACCTGTGTGCTTCTCGAACAAAATTTAATAAAGAAGTGCTTCTTTTTGCCTGGCGCTATCACATCTACGAAATGGTATTGACAGATGTATTTGAAGCTTAAATTCACCAAGTGACCAACAAACCCTGACATTTTATAGTTCAAAAAGTTCGGAAAAAACTGGAGAAATATCGATCCCGAGAAAATACAGAGCCATATAGAAAGGTTATAATGCCTGAATGTTTCAGAAAATGACAAACTGTTTGAATTGACTAAAGAAACTGCTAGATAGTAATTCCTTGGCTCTCAATGTAGAATTCCTATATATATATATATATATATATATATATATATATATATATATATATATATATATATATATATATATATATATATATATATATATATATGTATATATATATATACATATATATATATATATATATATATATATATATATATATATATATATATATATATTTATATATATCAGATAAATATATATACCTATATATTTATTCACGTTATTCGACACGAAGAGTTATGGCTAAAGTATTTGATTTTATGAAAGGTTTTTCTTTAGGATGAATAGGAAACTATTAGAACTACATTTTGAAAATATTTTCATGTTGTACAGGGTGTGCGAAATATATAAAAAATATCAAAGTTGGTATTTTTTAAATGGAAAACCCTATATATTATTTCAGTTTTGGATTTTATAGTGAAAACAAATGCCAGCTTCATTAAGATCTTATTCACCTAAACATTATGGTTTTCGAAATATCTCGTATTTTGTGAAAATGTAGTATCAGTTTTAACGCTTAAACTCTCAACTGGTGTTTTCTCGTTTTTAACCAAATTAATGATAAGGCCTACTAACTGGATCAAACTTAATGTCGCACTTGGAAAATATTGACTAACTTAGACTTAGTGTGTAAAAATAAAGGTAAAATAATTGCAATCTTTAAAGGGCACTAAGACATAAAGTGTGATCCAGTTAGTAGGTCTTATCATTAATTTGGTTGAAAACGAGAAAACACCAATTGAGAGTTTAAGCGTTAAAACTGATACTACATTTTCACAAAATACGAGATATTTCGAAAACCATAAGGTTTAGGTGAATCAAACCTCAATGAAACTGTCATTTGTTTTGACTGTGAAATCCATAAATGAAATAATATACAGGGTATTCCATTTAAAAAATACCAACTTTCGATACTTTTCGTGTTTTTGGCACACCCTGTACAACATGAAAATATTTTTAAAATGTAGTTCTAAAAGGTCCCTATCCATCCTAAAAAAAAACTTTTATAAAATCAAATACTTCAGCCATAACTCTTCGTGTCGAATAACGTGAATAACCCTGTATATATATATATATATATATATATATATATATATATATATATATATATATATATATATATATATATATATATATATGTATATAGTATAAAGTGGCTCTGTTAGTTGTCTTCGTGTCCTCGGTGACATCCTACGTCAATCCTCAACTACAATGCACTTTAGCTATAAAAGCACCTTACCAGGATTTGTGTTTTTTTAAGGCTATGTAGGCTAACGAGACAATCGACAAAACCATCTCTAACAGCGTTAGAAATATTCCTGACAGCATTTATGGTATATGATAGATAACGTGGCTGTCTTGGCTCTATTTGACGGTGATGTAGACCAAGAAACAAAGGCAAAAATGGTTCATATCTTAACCAAAGAAAACTCATCAGCCCACAATAAAAGCTATCCAAAGAAAAACTTTACTAGAAAAACATCGATTACTTGGTCTCAATGAAAAGTAAGACGTTGTTCAATTGATTCAAAATTGATAACAGCAAGAGTCCATTTCATGGTCTAATAATGCATGATACATAGGTTGAGTCATTGCCAGACTTAGAGAAACTAGCAATTTTTACTACGTTGCGTCCAATAACAACAGATATGTATATCCCGACTTTAGAAAGCAAACTTTGAAGAAAAATTTAATAATTAATTAATTAATTATATTTTAATAATTAATTAATAATCCTTTTAATAACAAATTTAAATGAACTTTTTGACGCTTTTGACACTGATTATCGTTATTCGATACGAATTATATTTATTGTTTTAGTTTTTAGGGTCAAATAGAAAAATAGAGGGTATTCGTCCTTACAGTCTGGGACACCCTAAAACGATTTGTTCAAAAACGAAATTAGGTATGGGGTGGGGTTAGTGACGCTACTAGAAGAATATTTTAAAATTATTTTGAAATTATAGCTACAAGATGCTCTATATATTGGAATGTATACATTTTTATTTTTAAAATCATAGCTCTTAAAAGGCAAAAACAAGTGTAAGTAAGTAAGTGTCCGATCATAAAAAGTGATATGACTTGCCAAAGTTTCATAGGCGACTTGAAAATTTGAATTATTTGTTAAAGGGTAGACAGCAGTATGAAATTATTCGTTTCTCATTAAAACATAAAGAATTAGCAATATACATGCGTTATAGTATTTGATGGGTAATTGATCTTTGTATTATCTGCTGTGAACATAAAATACAGGGTGTGTAATTTAAAATAAGGAAGTTATATAGATTTAATTGCCATAATTAATGGGTGCTAATTACTGGACACCCTGTATAATTTATAACTGGAAAATTTAATTTGGTTTATTCCTAGATTTCATTATAAAATTGGTATAAAGAAAGCTCATTCATGCTGAAAATTTGAATGTTAAAATTGATACCACTTTTCAACAAAATATGAATTATCTTTGTTCTTGGATCAACAGTATGATTTCAAAATGTTCCTCTTGTAGCCCGCTACCCACCCAATACCTAATATTGTTTTTTAAACAGTCCATTTAGACACAATATTCCGTGGCGTCTACCCTGAATAACCCTGTATATATAAATAAATCACACAATTCAATATCCTCGTCAGATTTAAAAAATAAGCAAACTATTCGTTATACAGCAACTTAGGTACAATCATATTATTCGAACTGCATAAATAGTGAAATGACTATTGGCAAGCCGGTTCTTTATCTATACCTACCATTGAAAATATGTTTAGTTTTTTAATACTCTATACACATACTCAAATCGATTAGATAATAACTATATAAAATATGTTACTGAAAATCAAAAAAAACCAGTGTTTGCACCCTATGGATACGAAACGTTAAGGGTCCCATACTACGCTACAGTCTGCTACTGGACGACGTGTTTTTAATGGTTACCTTTACTAAGAACGGCCGCCATTCTGATTGTCCTGGGAAGTAGAAACGTTGACTAAAAGACCGCTCTGCTATTCCACATTCGCCTGCCACACTTGAATTATAAAAAACCATTTTAGATTTTTATTGCATAATTTCAAATCGTTTACAAAGACTATCTACACAAAAAGGTTAGTAAATTGACAAGGTATCGTGTAAACTGAAAGAGATGTATTGTCTTCTTTTCGTTGTATTTAAGTGATCATTCACGAAAGGCAATTATTGGCATCTAATGCAACAAAATTTGTGATACTAAGTGCTATGACATATCGAAAAACTTTCAGTATATCCGGTAGTGTACAGGGTGCCTCATAATTGAAACTGATTCTGAAGGGTGATATTCCTTAGATGATTTTCAAAAAATTCTTCATACGAACATAAGTCCGCAACTGCTTTATTTAAAGGTTTAGGCAGTGTTGCCAATTTAGCGACTTTGTCGCTAGATCTAGCGACATTTCATTGTCTTTAGCGGCTTAAATTAAGTGTCTAGCGACAAAAAAAATCTATTCTAACGACTTTTAGAGTTTAAATAAGAAAGTATTTTCGTACCACATTCGAATGCTGCTATTCAGTCTGCAGTCATTAAACTCTATTTTAATGATTAAATATCTTTAAGAAGAACCAATAAAAGCTGCTAGCCAAAGAAAATTGGAAACAATTCATTTGGCAAACGTACATGGCACCCTCAGCCATCTACTTCACGTATTAATTCCAGTTTCAAGACGGCTACATTAACCATTTCAGATTATTAGCGATAGTTTCTGATGATGAATGAAGAAAGTTTTTCATCATTTTTAGTATTATGTTTTAGACTTTTTATTTGTGAAATAATCATTTTTTCAATTGGCGGCAATAAATAATATTTCATGTATTATTTTATTTTTGGTATCAATTTCTCGATTTTTTATTCTCAATTGTTTTATACCGATTACAATAATTATCATTCTTTGTAAGTAAATCAACTTATTTTCTTTTATTTCAATAGATCAAAAAACTGTGTCCCATTTCTGTGTAAAACACTATAGAATTAAAGGTACTTGAAAAAATTGCCCTCGTCTACTCATATTTTGAAATGTGTAATTGGCAACACTGGGTTTAGGGTATAAAATGCAACAAAAATTCAATTTTGTTTCAATATCTCTGAAACATTTTGTGTTTCATTTTCAATTTTGGTTCGTGCAAAGTATGCATGAAACTACTTTTCAGGACAAAGGTTTTTGAATTTACATCACTGTTAGAATGTTCTTCAATATTTTCAAAATAATGATTCACCCTTGTTTATTTTTTAAATAAATAGCATTTTTATAATTCTAATTTCTTTAAAGACGGTATCTTGACTTCTTTTCCTGCGGTGTACGGTTTTCGATATAAAAACTAAAATGCATCCACTTGCTTGTATCTTCAGCTTGTACGATTTCAGCCGTTAAAGAGTTGGATTATCTCCAAGGCTAGAAACGTCTAGTATGCTGACAACACATTTCAAGGTGTTTAAAACGTAAACAATCATGATACTTCTTTACGCGAAAAAAATGGTAAATTTTACAAATACCGAATCGCAAGAAATGCATAAGTTGTATGGACATTTTCAACATTTTTTTATTCGAAACAGATGTAAGTTTTTAATAATAAAAAATGTTTTCTCATGTGTACTCATAATTATTTCGAACAAAGTTCGATGAGTTTGCTGGAAAGTGATGAATCGAATAAGCTTTCTGTCAGATATTTGCCTAATATTTGCAATTTTGTGGTAATAACTTATTATTCAAACTAGATGATACTTAATAGTTTATTATAAAAATCTTATCAAAAAACTGGGTTACTACAAATTTTGAATTTGAGACTACGCGTAGAGACAAGCAAATGTCTGCATTTTATTTTTAAAATAGAAAACCGTCTACCGGACGAAAAAAAAGTCGAGATGCCAACTTTATAAGAAGATAGAAGTTGAAGATATAACAAGGACGCTACCGATAAAAACTTAAAAAACCTTCATCCAGAAAGAAATTTTTTATTCTTTTCTTTAATCTCAGAAGTGAAGCGGTTTCGGACCAATGTTCACAAGAAGGATTTTTCTTAAAATCATCCTAAGTTAATCGCCATTCAGTATCAGCATTCAATAAAGAAACACCCTGCAGAATATAAAACTTTAGTATACAATATTCAACGACGCATAAATATTTCAAAATAAAAGAATCAAACTTATTTCTTGAATATTTAAAATCAATTTCATAATTATATATTTGAAAACAATTCAGCTTTCAGCCGCACGATATTCAAATTGTTATACTTTCTACATCTTGAAAAGAAAAGTATAAAACGTCAATCCAAATGGTTATAAAGTTTGTTGTAGCCAGAGTCAATTTCTTATGATACGTATAGTATAGGTGAAATAACATACCTCTAAAGAAGAAATGGGGAATCTACCCTTGTGGCAACCATTGTTAAATCAATTTCAGAGTGGATGATGCTATCTAATGATTCTCTAACTAAACATATAAAATATACAACCAACAAAGCATACGCACATGGTAGTCGTGAAGTGTATCTAAATCAAAAGGTATATTACAACTAAAAATATATGTTCATCTAGTAAGGTTTGCGCCAAGGTACAATTTCTACGTAATCCGAAATGTTATAGTTATGTAATTATATAATATAAGTCATTAAACATATATGTAGATTTTCAGGTTCTCTAATATGGTCGTCTGGTTTCCCGCGTTTGTATACGCGTATGAGCTTCGTCTTCGTTGAAGTCTGCTCGACGTTTCGGCAAAATCAGTTTTGCCATCTTCAGGTAGCTCTTCTCGGTCGGAGTGAATACACTGAGCAGACTTCAACGAAGACGAAGCCCATACGCAGATACAAACCCGGGAAACCAGACGACCAAATATATATATATATCTATATATATATATATATATATATATATATATATATATGTATATATATATATATATATATATATATATATATATATATAGTATATATATATATATATATATATATATATATATATATATATATATATATATATATATATATATATATATATATATATATATAAATATACATATATATACACGTATTAGACATAATAAATATATATTCGACTGAATGGAAAATATTTACAGTACCGACTGTTTCGTATAATACAATTATAGATTCAAACTAAGCGACTTCGAGGATGTTTGAGAGTTTATTCCAAATAATTTAGATGATTAAACTGCAAATAGTTATTCTCATTCTCATTGTTATATATTAATAAAATTTTGAAAACAGTATTTGTTTCAATAATTCAGCGGAATTAGAAAATAAATACATTTCAAAAAAGTTTTATAAAGTAGACAGCGATATAGGCGATCAATAGATCGAATTCGAGCACTTTCACGAGACGTTTTATGATGTTTGTTAACGGATATATTTTTTGGGTTATGACTAGGTGTTTCAAATGGAAAGGATAAAAGGGCATAAGAAATTCAATTACAGCTACTAGTCCAGCACGTACCAGAGTACAAATTACCAACAAATAATTAAGAAGGAGGATTTATATTCTCGCTTTACAAAACGAAACATAAGAAGGTATTCCATAACATCCGAAAACATACAATTGCTTAATTGGATTTTCCCTATGGCGTGACATCCTGTGAAACTTAATATATACTGGTATATATTGATAAAATACTACAACTGAAAGGATTCAGTTTGAAAGATTAAATCACAAACAGGTAATGCTATAACCGCACGAATACATCGACTGAAACTATATATATATATATATATATATATATATATATATATATATATATATATATATATATATATATATATATATATATATATATATATATATATATATATATATATATATATATATATATATATATATATATATATATATATATATATATATATATATATAATAAAGTATAAACTTTAAAATAAAAACACTTGGCTTATGTTTCACAATAAAAAATATTTAGATACTGTATTTAGCAGTAACGAAAAGTCGACATGTTTCGAGTTATGAACTCATTATCAAGACTGACTACAGGAGAGTATTGCATCGTAATTTATAAAACAGACAAAAGCAAAGCTGATACCTGAAAATCAATTTGTTCGTTTACAAGGGGTAATTGACTATTATGGGCGGAACTTATTTCGAGAATTTCAAGAAGGTCAAGGCGTTTTCCTTTGTTACCTGAATGTAACAATTTGGTTTTGTTGAAATCCAGGAAGTGATTGAATTTTATACAATGTTCGGAGAAGCCAGTGGTATTTTTGTTTTGTAAAATTGACTTTTTATGTTCTTCAACACGAATATTTATATTCCTTTCTGTCTGTCCAATATAGAAAGCAGGACATTCGTCGCAAAATATTTTGTAAATACCACTGTTTTCTCCGATGTTAGATTTTTCTTTATTATTGACCAAGAATGACTTCAAGTTTCTTTTATTTGTACAAATTGTTTTAACGTTATTTTTCGATAGTCTGTTACAAATTTTGCTACTCAAATTAGGCACATAATTTATTGGGAAGTATTTTTGTTCTTCATTAATAGTTTGCGTGGGGTATATTGAATGCAACAGATACTTTATTCGTTTTTTCCCAATGAGCTTGTCGATAAGACTTTCATTGTAACCGTTATTGATGGCTAATAATTTAATTGTATTAACTTCAGTTTGAAAATTTGTTTCCGATAATGGAATCGTGAACAACCTATGTATGAACGAATGAAAAGCACTGAGTTTTATTTTAATGTGTTGGTTACTGTCGCTGTGAATTAAAGTATCTGTGGAGGTTGGTTTTCTATAAATGTTGAAAGTAAGAGAATTCAAATTCCTATTCGTTACTGCTAAATACAGTATCTGAATATTTTTTATTGTGAAACATAAGCCAAGTGTTTTTATTTTAAAGTTTATACTTTATTCTTTATGATGTTTCACCAAGTGATGTGCGAGAATTCAATCTCAGTTACACATATATATATATATATATATATATATATATATATATATATATATACATATATATATTATATATATATATATATATATATATATATATATATATATATATATATATATA
Organism: Cynegetis impunctata; assembly: GCA_030704885.1. NCBI lineage: Eukaryota > Metazoa > Arthropoda > Insecta > Coleoptera > Coccinellidae > Cynegetis > Cynegetis impunctata. Next base: position 121,079 of record JARQZK010000784.1, on the reverse strand, counting down.
TATATATATATATATATATATATATATCTTGAATTGGCATTTACTTGGTGAAAGTTCATATTCATAACTTTATAAAGAAACAAAAAACTAACTTTTCACAGGTTTAAATAAAATTTTGTACTAAAAAATTACTGGTGTTTATAGACTCAACTGTAACGATTATGAAAAATTCTATATAGGACGTATAATTAGAAATTTCAAAACTCGAATACACAAACACAAACGTAGCAATATTAAGCAGAAAACGGACTCTAATTATGCGTGTCATGTTATTCAAGAAAACCATACCTTAAAATCAGAATTATAATATATTACAGTTGGAAAATAGTCTCCACAAAATCAACTGTTGGGAATCTCTAGGCATCAATAAAAATAAAAATTCCGGAAACCTAGTTAACGACCATATTGAAGTAAACCCTTCTCCTCTTCTTAATCTGTTCAATGTACCTACCAATAGCTCTGAATGAATTGCTTATTGTTATTTAGTTTCTCTAAGAACCCCCTGTGTTATATTCAATTTTTCGTATAAATAGATTGCTTTGTAATACCATAATTTAGTACGAGATGAAGTCAATGTTATGACGAAACGCGTTTACTCATTAAATTTTATTTAAACCTGTGAAAAGTTAGTTTTTTGTAATGTATGTGTGTATATATATATATATATATATATATATATATATATATATATATATATATATATATATATATAAATTTTTTACTTGTATTCGTACCATACTTGTGTGAGTAAATATTATTTTTATTATCATATGCTTTGATTTTTTTTTTGGAAATTTCAGATTTTGATTTATATGTACTAGTTTCCAATATTAGAGTTTTTCAATTTGGGGTACGCTATTACCTGGACAAAATCGATCAAACAATCTGGGAAGAAAACATACCAGTATATTCGATTTTCATGATAGTTTCACCAGATAGAACTAAATACATAGGAGGATTTATACTAGGTTCAAGAATGAACTATGCAACAAAGAGTGTAGCAAATGATAACAAGTGATTTGAACAGATTACTGATTCTCTGTAGGAATTATCTACCTGCGACTTAGGACATTTTTCAATCTTACTGTTGAAGGTATCGTATAGCTATAGACCTCAGTAACAACTGGATACCTATACCTGCAGATTGGATTGTCCCTCCTGCATTTTTGATCATTCAAATTCAAGATGTCGACTTTATGAATATTCATGAATTGCAATATTAAAGCCGAAACATTTATCTCGTTTATTTGACGTTCGTTGATACAATTCAATCGTCAAAAATATCGCAATTAAATATGAACGAAGTACTTCATCATTAATTTAATTCAAGAGTAGAATGTGAATGTCTTACTATAAATTCATATTTCATTAGCCAACACCATCTGAGAATATAGATGATTCTATTCCTTGACAGTAGGTACCATAAAATACCCTATCAGCAGTTTATTATACACCTTTTAGGTGGTTGAAAATCAATAGTGTAGTAAATAAACTTCAGTTTAAATTGAATGAAATTTTTACCTTTACGATAACAGTATATATAATTATCCTGAACTACAACAGAAGTAGATGAACGATGAATCAAATAGTCACTACTTATGAAATTATAAATATTTGAATGGATTCTATTTCCCTAAGGTTTCATGGTTATGGGAAAAATAGGACCATCTTTGAATTATGAAATATAATTTTCCCAGTACATTCACGTTATACTTTTTTGTATACACTAGTGGTTTCATTGGATGGAGTGGAATTCAATATTCATTGAATATTCAACATTGGAAATCGAGATAATACAACATTTTGAGAATCATTTTCATGAAGATCAGTTACATTGACCGTAAATACTCATTCTTAAATTAGGTTAGGTTATTATGTAAATAATAATGATAAATTGAGAAGTTCATATTTAAGATTTCATTGTTCAGTACATAGGAATATTTATCTAGATTGTTTAATGACTTCATCAGAAGAATACTATGAAAAAACAATTTTGACTGACGATAAAAACAAGGACAAAACAAATTTCACTTTAGGTATACAGATATAAATCAATTTTAATTTGTTTAGTCGTTTTTTAAATCTCAGAATTATTTTTTGTATTCTCCTGATGCAGTCATTAAACAATGGTGAAAGACATTGAGAACAATAGATTTTCTTTAGTCTACAGACCGCTAACGCGATAATTTCCAACCCTTTTAATTAATATATATATATATATATATATATATATATATATATATATATATATATATTATATAATATATATATATATATATATATATATATATATATATATATATATATATATATATATATATATATATATATATATATATATATATATATATATATATATATATATATATATTGACTGAGATTTGAATGTTGTGTTTGAAATTGTCAGTAAGAACGTCAAGAACATTCGTAATGAATGGCGAAGGCGCCGAAGTAGCCTCTACGAAAATAATTGTTTCACATATGTAATTTAACACATATTATATTTTAATTTGAACATTATTTCCTCCCTGTAAGTATATTAAATTTAACAACCACAACTATCACATTTCTCCGCAGTATGTTTAAAACTGAGATTCAAGTGTTCTCTTAATGTTTCAATACATAAGGCATTTTTTAGGCATCGCCAGTGCTATAGTATCAATTTTACTTAATCCCTCTACTAGAACATTGAAGTATAAAAATACGCCATCTACTATTTTCGTCTGGTCTACACATCTAAGTCAAAATATACAGGTATCGGTAAACGTGTACTACTGCCACTATACTGCTCAATTTGCGGCAAGTGTTGACACATGCATACGTGTGTGTAAAGATCATACCGGGAAGAATGGGCTTACATCGATAACTAAGTTAACGACTAACAGATGTCACGCCAGATGGAATAAGAAGTTTGGTTAACCTCAACGCTCAAGTGTATATTAGAAAAGTATCTTTCTATTAAAAACCGAGGTGGTGGTGGTATCTAACGCTCAGTATGTAATCTAAAAAGTGGAAAGTATATACTTCAAAGAATAATATTATGGAATACAATATAATAAATAACTAAATATATATATATATATATATATATATATATATATATATATATATATATATATATACTTGATAAGTTGTTCACCTTGAAATTATTTAAGATATATTTCTATTTTTGTTAACGTTTCGGCTGGTTTCCAAGCCTTTTTCAAAACATTACTTTAAACACGAATAAAAATATTTTTCAAGAAATATAATATGAAATAACAAACAAACTGAGATTAGAAACTAGTGCGTGTCACAATGATCTGGTATCTAGCATCATTTGTCAACAATTTCATGATGATAGACACCAGATCATTGTGACATATATCAGATTATAATTTCAGTTTGTTTGTTATTTCATATTATGTGTCTTGAAAAATGTTTTTATTCGTGTTTAAATTATGTTTTGAAACATGCTTGGAAAACCGCCGAAACGTTAACAAGATTGGAAATAAATCTTAAATAATTTTTTATTTTTAAAAACTGCACTACTTAATGATCTTTCTAATAGTATGTTGCACATTGGTGAGTAAAAATTTTAATTTTAGGATAGTTTATTTGAACAAAAATCAAACCATTAACAATATTTTAACATTTGAATGTGTTCTCTAGATACAAATTTTGTTACTGGAGAATTTTTTTCACAAATTTTGTGAAATAAAAAACCTCGTATGTACTTTTGGTACTTTCAATTGAAATAAAAACTATTGATTATTTGAACAAGGATACATAATTGTGCTTCTACAGGCATTAAAATAAAAAACTTTGGAGGGTTTAAAGGAGGAACAGCGTCCAAGGCTGGAAATGTAGCAATTGACCCGAACAATATTCCAAAAATTTTGACAGTTTGTGTGCCGAACACACTGTGTATATGTACGTATATTTTTAAATAGTAACAGTTAGTCTAATCTGATGATTGTGACACTTGCTAACGAAATGACAATTTTGTTTGTTACAATCAAATTTTAGTTCACTACAAGGTATATAAAGAGACAATAGGATTCTTTAATAGTAAAAATAACCTAGAATGTTGACTCGTAACTATTACGGATATCTTCTCTTTTGTATTAATCTTTCCAAGATACTCAACATATAATACTCTATTGTCACTAACACCAACAAGAAAAATACTTCCTACAGGGACTAACAATTATTACAGGATTAAAGTATTCACCGAATACCAAATGCTTGTTTATGGGTAAAACCGAGATGCTGGTGTAGACCAAGCGATCGGTCAAAGCCTTTGTTCTCGGAAGATGCAGTATAAACAGGTAGAGAATTCTCCAAGGTTATTTCCAAGACGAGTGACAATAACCAACTATTTAAGGTACGCAAAATATTCCATAATTCCCAATTAGAACAGACTGATATATTGATTTAATGAACTATTGAGAAATAATCTAACCGGTTCTGTAAATAAATAATATTTTCAGAAGAGAACGTAGTAATCCTAACCCTACATAACATCGAAAACATTAACCGGTGAAAATAATCAAATAGCTATTTACTTCGATTTTTAATTATTAAGGGATATAAATAAAATTATTTTATTTCGTGTAAAAGTACCTACATATGCGTACCCAGCCGACAACCTCTAATAAATACGCCAAACACTGTTTACATAAGAACTATAAGTATAAACAAACAATTTTAGACATTCCCTAAGATAAGTAGACACTTCGTCTCGGATAAAGTGCACTGAATACAAAGAGATCAAAGTGAATTTAACGATAATCGGAAGAATAAACAATATAACTCAACATAATATAATACATAAACTTAGAATAAGAACTTCAATATTGTACAGTTAATATGCAATGTTTTTGTATGAGCATTCCACATGAAGTCCTACATGTTATTTCAAGAAGATATGGTAGTCTAGAGAGAATGTATGTATGCCTAGTGTAGTCTACAATCTTTTGAGATTCAAATTAAAACTCACCCGAGGACGGCGGTATTGATGATAGGTGGTGGAACGGTGAACGTGGGAAAGAGTTTAGGGCCCACGGCTGGATTCTCAAAAAGCATAATGCACGGATCACACGATATTTGAAGTACTTCGACAAACTTACTTACGCGGAAGGCTCAGTGAAAACTGAAACTTAACTGAGCTAGTGTTGTCAGACCAGGGACTAACCTAACAACTGAACGAAAAGGCATTCAATTCAATAGGCGGCTGAAACTCACCCCGCCATCTCTTCAGCTTCGGGATCCGGTGCTTAGGCACATGGGCGGCCAATACGGGATTTTGTTGAACAGACGATAGGTACAAAAGTGGTTGCAAAGGGCAGTGGTGGCGCGAACCATTAATATATAACATAGGGTTGAACATTGAATTGGTATTGGTAAGGGAAAACTAAAACATTTAACAAAAAACTCATAGTCGAAAAACGCTCACGAATAACATCCATAGCAAAATAAAATTAAAAGAAAGAAGATATGAAATAATTGAAAAATGAAATTTATATTATAATAAACAAGAATAAATATATAAAGAAACTAGGTAAGGGAAAACTAAAACATTTAACAAAAAACTCATAGTCGTAAAACGCTCACGAATTACATTCATAGCAAAATAAAATTAAAAGAAAGAAGATATGAAATAATTGAAAAATGAAATTTATATTATAATAAACAAGAATAAATATATAAAGAAACTAGAAGTACTGATTAAAAATCATAGATTATTCAAAATCGAACGATGGGTAATGCAAGATGAACTCATGCTATCCGTTTTAAATTTTATTTTAATCAGTGTAATCTTCAAAGTATATACTTAGTTCGATATAATAGTTAGCCTCTATGAAAACGAGAAGTTTGAAATATAAAATAATATATCAATTATAAAAAGTGAATTAATATCTGGATTACATTTGAATTTGAAATCAAAGCAATATAGAATATCATATTACATGCTGCAAAATCGTGTTTGTTTTGTCTATGTTAATATTATCGCTTGATGTTTATTTAATATCTAGCTCGGAACAGATGATAAACATTTTTTAAAATAATTTCGGGAACCAGCAAATTTGTACTGTTAAAATAAGATAAGAAAAAGACTTGCTTGATTCCTCTAAAAAAGATATATTTATACTGAATACATGTTTCGGGTTACTAGCCTATTCTCAAGAGTTAACAAACTAAAATTGAAATTGCAAGAATCTACATATTTAGGCAACAGATTTAATAAGTGCGGATATTCTGAGGTCCAGTTGATCTTTCGCGGTAATATCTCCGGAGATATTACACTCATTAAACAAAGGAATAAGATGACCTTCTAGAAGCTTTAGAAATTACTTCGGCCAACTCCAAGAATATCCTCTTATTAAATCTGTTTCCAAACTATTTAAATTGTTGCAATGTCAATTTTAGTTTGTTAACTCTTGAGAATGGGCTAGTAACCCGAAACGTATGTCGAGTATAAATATATCTTTTTAGTGGAATCAAGTCTTTTTTTTTATCTTATTTTAATTTTTAGCTATGTTCCACCAAGTTTTAAGCGAGCAGTCAATTGATGATATTAAAAATTTCAACTGTATTGTATTTATGATCAATTCAATAATTCAAGAAATGTTTCGGTTATAATTAACGGTATAATTAAAAAAATGTTGTAATTGTTACATTTAAAATCTGATACATTGATAGTTATACATGGAAATATTTATTTTAAATGGATACTGAATATTTATATCACTTGTATGTCGGGAGTATTATAAAGAAAAATAGAAACCTTAAGAATATATTGATCAGCATATTGCTGTTGTTAATGAATGAATTTTTTGTTTTTGTCAAAATTTCAAATTGACACTATTTTTACATGAATGAAAAGAGGAAAATTTAAAATGATTCAACTAATATATACATTTATATAATACATTGGACGAACTCTAAACACAATTTCATAATAAGTAAAACAAGAAAGGTAGCCAGCAGTTTTCTGATCTATTTGTAATGTATATTGACATTAATTAGATTTCTTTCATAATAAACAAAATCGCTACCTTATTACTACTTATTAAGGTAAACAGAAACTTGGGTTGGATGAGAGTATAATAAATTTAAAGTTTTTACAGAAAAATGTAAATTTAAAATTATCAACATTGAAAAAAAGCTAAGAAAACTATAACATTAAAAAGGGAAATCTTGATTCATTTGTTCGACATAACCGCACTTAGAAGCATTAATTCGCATTATCGTAGCATTTATAATTATTCAGTTTCATGTCATCACACCACATATAGTTATAAAACTACAGCAATACGTATCTAGTTATTATCAATTGAACTGCGTCGTAATGGGCGCAATTTTGAAAATTCAAGAGATTATTGAATTATCAGTAGTACGAAGTAATTCATTCATTCTTGGAGGACAAGAAAATACCTATACACAAACGGAAAATGAAATTATATTTGTATATACAGAAGTAACTAGGTACGACCATACCCTAATTATCGCGTATAATGAGAATGTAAATTCCTTTAATCACTCAGTATTCTAGAAACGCTTTAGTCATTTGAAAAGATAATCCGACAGTATCCAATCAATAATTTGAAATACGCTGAACACAAGCACTAATTTTTTCGTATTAAATGATTTGTATTGCCTTGGAAATAAGTTCGCTTCGAACTCTTTGATCATGAGATAAAATAACGACGAAATTTTTAATCAATAAATTCAAGAAATGATGCATTCACATCCTTAATATTGTTAACTACATTTTCCATTCAACGAAATATCTCGCTGAAGAATCCCTATGGAAATGCCCCTATCTCCGCCCATGTTGACCTTGTGCGATCTGCTAACAACAGTCGTGAATATGAGACAGTTGGAGAAGGTGTTCCTGCAGCTGGTTTTCTATACAACGTTGCCAGAGCCCTATGCACAAGCAATAACTACTCACCCTCTATAGAAATTCACAAAGACCTTACTGCATCAACAGAAAATGACCGTTATGTAGGTATAGCGTTAGGGCATTTGTATTTTGTAATGCAGAATGGGTAACACTAGGTATGCTAAGTTAGGAGCAAGGAATCGTATTTTTTTCTGTGAATTATTGAACAGCAAGAATAATTTGCTTGCAAGAAAGAACTAGAATAACCTGTAGAGTGCATTTTAAATGAGTAGATTTTATCAGTCATATCTTTTCGAAATAATTTTAGAGAATAGAATGAATATATATATATATTATATATATATATATATATAATAATATATAAATATATATATATATATATATTATATATATATATATAGATATATATATATATTATATATATATATATATATATATATATATAATATATTATATATATATATATATATATATATATATATATATATATATATATATATATATATATATATATATATATAATATATATATATATATATATATATATATATATATATATATATATATATATATATGTATATATACTGGGTGTTCCGTCTAAACATTAGAAGTATTAGGAGTTTTGACATTGATCTGAAAATTTGTATGGGTTATCGATTGGCTCCTGTTTAATTGAAATATTTTCAATATGGCGGCATTTCCGGTTATACCGGAATTGGAAATAAATTTCTATATTTCAAATGAAAAGCTATATTTTTAATACTTTTCCAGATTTCTCATGTGATTTTAAGGTGATCTTCATAAGCGTTTCCTATACCTAAGTCTAGCCGTTCCCGAGATATGCAGATTTTTTGTTCAGTTTACACCTTCCTCTTCGGGAATCAATAACTCTGTCATTTTTGAGAATCATTTTGAAGAGTCTGTGAGAAAAAGAATAGATCTTTTTTTTTGGGTTGGGGGAGAAACTATTACAAACCTTTCGAATATGGGAAAGTCATCATAAATAATTTTATTCAAATTGAATGCCAAATTTTCTTCATTAACTAAATGAAGAAGAACTTATCTCCGCATGGATCTGTACCAATGCTCCCTATACTTAAGTCTGATAATTTTCAAGTTGATGAATTTTTCTCGATATTGAAGGAAATTCATCACTAGCCTCGAAATAGCAAATAATGTTTTTGCATAGTTTGCCATGGAAATAAGAAATGTCATGATTTTGTTCAATAAACTGTTGTGTAGTTTGACAAACAGATCCAAAATATGGAAAATCGAAGTTATTCAAATCAAGCTTGGATGAATTTAATTTGCATTTATGCAGAATGGAACAAAATAGTGAGCAAAACTTGCCGTTCATTCAGTGAAATATATATATATATATATATATATATATATATATATATATATATATATATATATATATATATATATATATATATATATTTATATGAACAAAAAAAACTTGAATTTACTACGTTTATTATCACTAAAATACTTTGAAAAATATTACACTGCGATTGCAATTTCGGTCACTAGACCATCATCGGGCAGATTGAGTTAAGAACTGAATACATAATTACAGATTTGCGCTCACGGGTGGGAAAGAATTACTGCAGGTACCTAAATAGACAAGAGAACATATTTCAAGAAGGGCTAATAGATGTGGATTTTCCAAATTGGTACAATGAAGTGTTCATTTCTAATGATTCTAAGTAAGTAGGTTTGATTTCTTTCGGTAATTTGTGCATAATTTGAAAGTTATTTATTTGTGGAAGTCTTTAAGTCTTTTTTCGACATTAAATTCCGTATTTCATTTAATATGTGAAATAAAAACGTGAATAAAAAAACAAAATGCTTGTAAAAGATGGGGCTATATTTTGACTTAGAGAGACACCTAATACTGTTGATGGGAATTCCCACAGAATATGACAAAAGTTGTGCATTTTACTAGTTTTTCTTCTAACACCCAGTATATGCTTAAAACCCGAATTTAAATTTTCTCTCTTTGCATAACGTCATTTCTGAAGATTTAAGCTACATTGAAAATTTTGTTTATCTAAATCGATTCAGCAGTTCGCGAGAAAATTAACTTTGAAATTGACCCAAATTTTAGTGGTGCGTTAATTTTGCTGGCCAGTGTATATATATATATATATATATATATATATATATATATATATATATATATATATATATATATATGCTTTTCAACAGTAAACTGTGTTATCCATTCAATGACTATTTCAGAAAAAATGGTAAATAAATTGAATTTTCCAACAATAAATTTTTTCCGATTACATCAAAATTAAAATTAAGATAAGTGACCATGAAATTTTGGCAGCTGAAGTTAAACGTGGTCCTACCAGTTTAAGATAACTAGTCACTGATGCGACTCACTCAAACAAAACTTTATTCAAATGAATACATCTCAAGCCAGTTTGCAGCAATTCGAGTGAAATAAGTCGAAGTTTTGTCAATGATTAATATAGATATACCACTATACTCCCGAATCCAAAGTATATTTCAAAGGATGGTCTGCAAGACTGAATATTCGGCAAGGAAATTTATTCTGCATCATACACCTTAGTCCTAGGCGGCTGAATTTTGGATGTGTTCACTGAATTTATTCCACTTTTGACAGTTTTGTTGTGCGTCAAGAAACACAGTGGATCCCAAATTTCTGCTCATTCGGTATGAAAGGGTCAACTGGAGCATGCCAATATGAAGGCATTAAAAACATCTTGAAAATCGTTGTACGGGGTGGGTCAGATTGGACACTTTTAAAGGGAAAGTTTTCCCTACCTGTTTTCATACTAGATAGATGAAAACATTTTAATACTAGATAGATGAAAAATTATGGTCTCTGAGGCTCAACTTTTATGAAAAACTTAATGGTATAAACCGCATATCGATATCTAATCATTCTTTCTGAGTTACAGCATGGGTTGCGAAAATGTGCATTTTCGAAAAGATGCTGTAACTTTTTTCCTGCCAAACATTCTTTTCTTCTATGAAAACAGTTTTAAAGCAATTTTTTACGTAGAATTCAATGCTTTAAGTAATTTATTTTTGCAAATAAATTTTTTTAAAGAGACAATCACCATTTCAAAAATGAAGCACACTTGATATTTTGCTAGTCACCTTTGAAATGCAGAGCTTTTAGTTTTATTCATGTAGATTTTGAAACCCACACTTTGAACAAGTAGGCTTTGGACGATGCGGCGATAAAACAGAAAGTAAATGTTTGCTGGTAGCTGTCAAATTTTGATTTAAGTAGTGAAAATGCTCCTCAATTCGTGTTTTTTTTTTCATTTTTCAAAGAAATTTGCAATGAAGTATGAGAATAATGAAAAATGGGATATGACAGTCTGTTTTATACTAACCTGGGAAAATGCAGATGCAGCAAGCAATTTGTATCATGAGAGGTATCCAAAGAAAATATAACCTTTTAGAAACATTTTCGCAAGATTGCGACACAACCTTATGGAAAGCCCACTTTCCTTAAGGAAAAAAATGGCCATATGCATCACAAGGGATAAGGAATTAGAAGAAATAGTGCTTTGAAAATATATCCATAGAATGAAAGAGTTTTTGACGGGAAAAAAGATACAGCAACTTTTCGAAAATTCACATTTTCGAAAAACATTATGTAACTCAGATACCATGATAGATATCGATGATCCGATATGCTGTTTTCACCATCAAGTTTGTAATAAAAATTGAGCCTTATAGAAAGCATGAGTTTTCATCTATCTAGTACGATAACAGGACATCTCCTTTAAAAGTGTCCAATTTGGCTCATCTTATACATTAGGTCTAAAACGGATCTAAAAACCACTCCCACAATTTATTCACTATTGACTTTCAATACAGTTGAACATTACTTAGCCGAAATTATGTTCCCTAAAACTAATGAATATAATTTATTACACAAAAAGTGTTGTGGGATGATGGAGTTTATAAGTAACACTTTTCAAGAAAATATAGAAAAAGAGTAACTTCTTAACACCATAATGTTATTTATCGAAAATCGGGATTGTTATCATTTATAACCTCATGGAGACACATTAGTTAATAAATTAATCAGTTTGAAGTTTAGAATCGTTTCTATAAATATGACTAATACGCAGCTAATCCTCAATAAATAACTTAACTCATAATAAATAATCTTAATCCCTTGTTGCAACATGTGGCAAATATGGCACAAACCAATGTTTTATACCTCTTTATGTCAGAGAAATATAACTTTATATGAGTGAATTACCATTTCAGGCACATACAAACATATTTCCAAAGAAGCAGCTCCCTCTCTGTAATTATTTCGCAGTTAAATATGTTTTACAAAATGGTGACGATGAATCAGCTGTTTGTCAGTATTACTGTAGATTGAGTAATAGTTTTGAGTTCATCCACGTAACTTTCCACCCAATAAAAATTGTTTTAGTAAAAAATATACTTATAGTAACTGCCTCATAGTGGCAAGTACTCGTATTTTTGAATAATTAACATTTTTCATCTAAAAATCACTTTGTGCCATATATGGAACATTATGTAATTCAAGTATATCTGACTTGACCACATTGTGCCATATATGCAAAATTGTGCAGTTCAAGTATATCTGACTTGACCATATCTGCAGATTATGAATTTAGAAGATGTGAAAGAAACCTTTTTCTGATATATTATGGATCCCAAGTTATTTAATGCATAAAGAAAATGTAGCTATACATAATTTCAATTCAAATGAAAGTGAAGACAAAATATCAGATGAAGATGAAATATTGGCTGTATAAAATATTTCTGTTCATTTTGCATGCTGTCCCTTATTTTGCACAAACCAGATTTCCTTTTCTTTTAAAAAGAATATTGTGTTCTATTTCTTAAAATATTTTTCTAATGAAATATATGTCGTTTTTCCACTGTACCTTTTTTTAAATCAATTTTTAAAAAATTAAGGGGTTAACATGTTTTACCAATTTGGACGTATGATGTTTTCATCTTAGGCTAATATATCCAACGAATCATTATTTAGTGAAACTAACTAAAATAATATCTGACATGAAATATACACCTACTGAGAGTCTTATTTTACATTTAAATACAGTATTATACAAAAAAACGTGAATATCTTGAGAATGGAGGAAAACTTACAAGAGCTCAAGTCGTAGATAATCCTTCTGTTTTCCAGCTAATTAGATTGCAACCTTGAAGGTATTCTCTAAACGGCCTTATGGGCCTAATTGAATTCTGTGGAAGCCCAGTTCTGCAGTAAGCTTATAATTTAATAACACTCGACTATCTAGAAATTCGCTCTGGTGAAGCATAAGGAGATTGCTCGATTACGTTTAATTGAGTCCAATCTGACTACAGTTAATTGTTGATTAAATATAACCAAAAGTTTTGGACATTCTATGCGATTGAAAACATCTTTCAAGAGCTGTGGATGATAATTTATTTAATATCTAATAACTACAGCTGTTGGATATGTTTGTCAAATAATATAAAAAATACATTTTTAACCGAAGAATATAAAATATTTACACCTTTAAAATTGTTTTTCGTGTTCATATTCAAATATTTCCTTGTAAGATTCTATTTCATGGAATAAACAGTTCTGTATCTAATTCAGAAGAATATGATGTGATCATCTAGTCTGGACTTACATAGCTGTTTGAATAGAAGATATTATTATATTACTAGCTGTACAGGCTGGGCAAATTTCGATGTTTGTATTGGGTATCAAGGTAACTATAGGAGATACAAAAACACGGAGGGAGAATTCTCGATCTCTTTTTTCCATACAAATTCACTGGCGTAAATGAAATTTGCTATCGTCTTTTGTTAGCAGGTTTTCACTTTGAAAACCTGCTTATTAAAATGGGTGCGATTTGCAAATTTGGACCTAGGACCATGATAGTTTTTCGTTTCATGACTTTTTATGATGCTTGGCACCAAAAACTCAACTCTTTGTAGATGTCTTGATAAAGAAAATAAAGGTTTTTCGAAACGTTGACATAATAACACAGAGCCTTCTTTAGAACAGCCCAGTATTTTGACTGCATCCTCAAGATCTATCAGCTTTTTCTATATATATATATATATATATATATATATATATATATATATATATATATATATATATATATATATATATATGTATGTATTTTAGCGTTGTTTACATGATAAAGATAGTTTTTCGTTTCATGAGTTTTTATGATGCTTGGCACCAAAAACTCAATTTCATATATATCTATATATATATATATATATATATATATATATATATATATATATATATATATATATATATATATATATATATCTATATATATATATATTCGTGTGTATGTGCTTATGTATCTTAGCGTTGTTTACACGATAACGGTCGCAATTTTGAAGCAATAGGGTTGAAAGTTTGTAAACAGGTAGTTTCGTATGATATCTTGGATGGGATTGTTTTTGGTTCGAATTGGTTGGGGGGTTGACCCCCCTAGAGGGAAAATAAATCTTGTTTACAGGATAAATGGCGCAATTTTGTAGCAATAGGGTTGAGAGTTTGTAAACAGGTAGTTTCGTATGATATCTTGGATGGGATTGTTTTTGGTTCGAATTGGTTGGGGGGTTGACCCCCCTAGAGGGAAAATAAATCTTGTTTACAGGATAAATGGCGCAATTTTGTAGCAATAGGGTTGAGAGTTTGTAAACAGGTAGTTTCGTTTGATATCTTAGATCGGATTGTTCTTAGTTCGAATTGGTTGGGGGGTTGATCCCCTTGGGGAAGAAATAATGTTTACTAAAGGGCGTAATTTTGGAGCAATAGGATTGAAAGTTTGTGAGTAGGTAGTTTCGTACGATATATTGGATGGGATTGGTTTTGGTAGTAATTGCTTGGGGGGTTGACCACCCAAGAGAAGAAATAAATCTTGTTCACACGATGAAAGGCGCAATTTTGGGACCATAGGGTTGAAACTTTGTATGTAGGTAGTTTTGTATGATATCTTGGATGGTATTTATTTCAATATAAATTGGTTGGGGGGGTTGACCCCTCGGAAGAAGAAATACATATTGTTCACACGATAGAGGCAATTCTTGTTTTTTGGATTTGGAACAAAAATCATAATTGATTAAATAGTTTTTTTAAACTGGATTCGTTTTGAAAACCTCCTTTTCTAATGCAGCTCGCTGCGATAGAGTTTTTTTTTGAGTTATAAACAAAAGTTCGATATTTAGACTTTTAGACATGTGTGAATATCATGGTTGTTTGTGGAGTTACAAGATAATAACTTTTACATTCTTAATGCACTTTTTTCTGTATAATTTAGTGGCGTCGATAAAATTTGAAACAAAACATGCAATTTCGAGTTATGGACTGAAGATGAATTTTTTTAAATGGGAATCATAGTTGGGTGTGTTTTGGTTGGAACGGATTTTTTTCCCTTTCTAATGACTTATCATATATCGGGTCGCTTATTATCTCGTGACTTCACAAACAACCATGATATTCATACTTGTCTAAAAGTCGAAAAATCGAACTTTTGTTTATAACTCAAAAACAAAAGAAGATAGCAAATTTGGTTTTCGCCAAAGAATTTGTCTTGAGAAAAGCGATCGAGAATGCGCCTTCCATTTTTTGTATATACTACAGTTACCGAGATATCCCATACAAACATCGAAATTTGCCCACCCTCTACTCGGTCACGCGTTGCATTAGTTCAAACAGGATAATTGGAAAAAAAGAAAAGAAGAGTGAAAAATTAATTTTTTTATCGCACAAACCAAAAAACACATAAGAAAAGAATTTTGAGGAGTTTCTAAAAATAAGATTTTTTCGGGTCGGTTTTTAAATTTGTAAAATCGGACGCTACGGGAAAATAAAACGGAAAAGGGCTCTACGCGACATAGCTGTAAAACTAGCCCAACATTCCAAAAATATACCTTCAATGTCAATAGTTCGCTTTAGGACTAGGTACGTCGGAAAGGACTGATCGTCTTTGAATGTATAATTTATTTCATTAAAGCTGAATATTTTATGAAAATGAAGTATCCATAGATCTCAGGTATGTTTGTTTTATTCAAGGATATCCATATAGGCCAAGCTACAGAGATTTAGAATGAACATTTTGTGCAAAAAGTGTTAAAAGAAAACCAGCTCCATCATTGTTTGTAAAATAGTTCCACATAATATAGCGATATGTTTTTCACTCGACTTTATTATTCATATCTTTGTTATTAACAATTTTATGCAAAAAATCGTTTTTTTTTAGTTTTTTGCTTATAAAATTGAAACTATCAGAGTAATCGTGATGGTGTCAATAGACTTATTGTAGAAAATGAAAAGACGAAAAAAATGAGAGGCCGGATGACTCGATCAGACCCTTAGTCTATGGGAAAAGCGAAAAAAACCGGCCAAAATGCAGATTTTTCAAAAATTCATAACTCGGTTATTTTTTGAGTTGAAGCGTAGATTCTCCGGTTGGTATTATTTATCAATATAAACTTTATTTGTGCGGAGAGCAGGAACTGTCCGATGCATAGTTTTCGATCTGTGGCCATTTGAATATTTTCCAGCAGACCTGAATGCGACAGGTATGGTCCGATTTCAATTTATAAAAAAGATTTTGAAAGTAGAATTCTCATAGTTCAAAACGTTCATCTTGGTTTTACACGAAAATGCTGAGAAATATGTTAAAAATAAAGCTGAACATGACGAAGAAGGGCCGAGCGCGTGAGAGTAGTTGAAGAGTGGGGGTAGAGCAGCAGGCAAGGATAAGCATGACATTCGAAAGCGTCGGCATTTTGAACATGACGGTTATTCCTCGGCCGTTTTTCGTCATGTTCAGCTTTATTTTCTTCATATTTCTCAGTGTTTTCATGTAAAACCAAGATATACGTTTTGAACTATAAGAATTCTACTTTCAAAATCTTTTTTGTGAATTGAAATCGGACCATACCTGTCGCATTCAGGTCTGCTGGAAAATGGCATAGTAAAATATTCAAATGGCCACAGATCAAAAACTATGATCGGACAGTTCCTGCTCTTCGCACAAATGAAGTTTATATTGATAAATAATACTAACCGGAGGATCTACGCTTCAACTCCAAAAATAAACGATTTATGAATTTTTGAAAAAACTGCATTTTGGCCGTTTTTTTTTCGATTTAAACATAGACTAAGGGTCTGATCGAGTCATCCGACCTCTCATTTTTTTTGTCTTTTCATTTTCTACAATAAGTCTATTGACACCATCACGATTACCCTGATAGTTTCAATTTTATAAGCAAAAAACTAAAACAATGCGATTTTTTGCATAAAATTGTTAATAACAAAGACATAAATAATAAAGTCGAGTGAAAAACATCACTATATCATGTGGAAATATTTTACAAACAATGGCGGAGCTGGTTTTCTTCTAACACTTTTTACATGAAAAAATCTCTGTAGCTTGGCCTAATAATGTTTTTTGATAAGAAACTACTGACTTAGTTCGATTGAATTAGTGTAGTGAAGAACATTCCGCTCTGAAAAACTCTTTTTCACTTGAAAAGCAATATGGTTATATCTACATAATTTTTTTCTCAACATAATATAGCTGTTAAACTTTCTTCACTCGTTATATGAACAGACGGTTGTTAATAATATTCAATCAATTTTTGCATACAAACATATTTTCCGCGGTATGAACTTCATTATATATTTTGGTTAACTTTGTTCCATTTTCAGTAGTTTAGAATGCAGTTTCAAAAATAATGCAATCACTAATTCATTGATTATTTTGAAATGATGGGACAAATGTATCATGGGTAAAAATGTTTATTATATCGATCGAATTAATTACTATAATGAATAAGCTATCTGAAGATTTCTATTTTGAAATTGCTATTGAAAGTACACTCTTGAATATTTTTGATTGATTGTTGCTTTATTTAAGAGAGTATACCGATAATTTATTGGTTTTGAAGAGATGGCATGATTTGTCCCTACTTATTTCAAAATGAACATGGTAACAGTTGTTGTACACAAATAAAGCAGGTTGCCTGCTTACTGGCAGTCGGCATCTAAAAGCGCCAATAATAAGCGTGCTTTTAAATCCTCTGGCTAAAATCATGCTTAGTTAATGGGTCTTTTACACGCCGACTACCAGTAAGCAGGTAACCTGCTTTCTTTGTGTACGTACCCTTACAGTAAATGGAATGCAATACAGAGATATGCTGACTGCTTTCGACTTGGACGAGTTTTGGTTTCAGCAGGATGGAAGAACATGCAAGACTAGCCGTGAAATTATCGATATTTTGCACACTAAGTTTGGTAACTGTGTTATCAGTTGTACAGAGTGGTCCAAATTGGACACTTTTGATAGGAATCACCTATTTCTAAAGGTGTTAGAGAAAAACTAGCCTACATGCTACGAGGTCGATTTTCGTGAGAAAATGAATGCCGAAAACCGCACATTGATATCTTGACTTGTTCGAAAGATACAAGGTGTTTTTCAATTTTTTGCATTTCTGACCCAACCCCGTAACTTGTTTATTTTTGAATATTTCTTATTTCTGTGAAAACATTCTTGAGGCACTTTTTTAAAAGGAATCCAATGGTGTTACTAGTTTTTTATTAAAAAATATGGTTTTGAAGCTATAACAAAAACTCGTATTTTTTCTTATGGACCACCCCTTATTTTTTTACATATTCGTGTTTGAAATGAAATTCTCTTTTCAAATATATATAATAGTTGCTACTTCTCTTTGAAAATATTCATTTTGTGGCTGTTTTCGAATTATTTTAGATGAATTTTCAAAATCTGAGTTGCCATGCCTGAATATGAAACAAATTACCTTAGCAACTAGAGTCTATGCGTACTGTCAAACAATTATTATTAAATGCAGTTTACTTCACAAGTTTAGTGTGCTTCGTTCAACTGAGTTTTGAACTTACTAGAATACTTATCTGCCTGTTAATTCAAAATGTATGAAAATTACGAAAAATATGATATGCTAAAGTGTTATTGGGAATCACATGAAGATGCTCAGGCTGCCAGCAATCTTTACTTATACCGATATCCTGAAAGGAGACAACCGTTTCGGGATATGTTCACTAGATTGCAGCAAAACCTAGTTAATTGCGGTTCTTTTTCAAAACCAAGGACAAAAGTTTACGAAGCCAGGAATAGAGATAAGGAGTTAGAAGAAATAACGGTTTTGGGGGAAATACAAAACCAACCCAATATTTCACTTCGCAAAATGCAGCTGAATACAGGTATTCCAAAGACTACAACAATGCGAATTCTAAAAAAAAAAATAAATTCAAACCGTATATAGAGTAAGAAAAGTTCACAAGTTACTACCAAATGACCTACAATTCCGGCTCGAATTTTGCCAATGGTATTTAGGAAAATGTGCTGAAAACCCAAACTTTGGACAGAATATCATATGGACTGATGAAGCATGCGTTAGCAGCTCTGGTATTTTTAATAGATACAATTCCTACAATTGGACTTTGGAAAATCCACATATTATAGTGGAGACACAAAATCAAGGCCGATACAGTTTCAATGTTTGGGTCGGTATTTTTTAGAGGAAGGTTTATCGGTCCCTATATCTATGAGGGTAACCTTACGGCAGCGCGATATTTGGAAATATTGCGGGAATTTGTTGAACCAATAATGGATGATTTGCCACAACAACAAATTGGAGACGTATACTTCCAACAAGACGGGACACCGTGTCATAACGCACACATCGTAACGGCGTTTTTAAATGAAATATTTACGGACAATAATTGGCTTGGCAACCGGGGTCCTGTTCATTGGGCGGCAAGATCCCCCGATCTTACGCCTCCAGATTTTTACCTCTGGGGAAGAATAAAGGACCTCACATATAAACGCCATCCTGATTCCCGAGAAGCGTTCGAAGCAGCAGTGCGACATGCCTTTCGTTCAATACCTGCGATAGAATTGATTAATGCTGTCAATAATGTTAGTGCTCAATTTGAACACATGTTGTAAATAGTTTAAAGATATTGTTGTTCTTGTTATCCTATTTTTTGATTAAATTTATGCGTTATTACAAAATAGGCACTAATTATTCTTTTTAACAGCTGTTATGTAGAACTATTTTAGTTCGTATTTAGGCATGGCTACCCAGATTTTGAAAATTCATCTAAAATAATTCGAAAACAGCCACAAAATGAAAGTTTTCAAAGAGAAGTAGCAACTATTATATATATTTGAAAAGAGAATTTCATTTCAAACACGAATATGTAAAAAAATATAGGGTGGTCCATAAGAAAAAATACAAGTTTATGTTATAGCTTCAAAACCATATTTTTTAATGAGAAACTAGGGACACCATTGGATTCCTTTCAAAAAAGTGCCTGAAGAATGTTTTTACAGAAACAAGAAATATTCAAAAATAAACAAGTTACGGGGTTGGGTCAGAAATGCACAAAATTGACACCTTGTATCTTTCGAACAAGTCAAGATATCAATGTGCGGTTGTCGGCATTCATTTTCTCACAAAAATCGATCTCGTAGCATGTAGGCTAGTTTTTCTCTAACTCCTCTAGAAATTGGTGTTTCCTATCAAAAGTGTCCAATTTGGACCACTCTGTACATTAATTGATCATCGCGCCGCTGCGATTGACGCCGTATTTTTTTTTGTGAAGATATGTTAAGGACCATTGTTACTTCAACTTTCCACAAACAATTGAAGCACTGAATGAACTGTTTGTCAAATAGAGTCACAAACAATAAAAAATGTAATACAAAATTGGGTGAAAAGAGATTACTACATTCAAGCTAGCCGCGACGGCCATTTAACTGAAACTGTTTTCCATAAATAATAATCGGTACCTAGGTGTACTATCTTGAATAAAGCGAAAATCATTCAAAAATATTCATCGGTGTAGTTTTAGAAGCAATTTCAGATTGCCCACCTTTTGCAATGGTATTCTAGGTCGAACTAATCATTAATTATATGAAACTCATTTGAAAATTGAAAATTATCAAATAAATTTTGAAGAGAGCTGGCTATTCCTTACTTACAATATTGACTGTCTACAATATCGATCTAATATATTATTAATTATACAAGGATATATTGTGCCGAACAATTAAGAAACTAATTTGAAAATTGAAAATAATCAACTATCCTTCAAAGAGAGGTGGCGATACGAGACCTACCTCAAAGAATTCTTTCTCGCACAACTATGGCTATTAATACTAACATAGCAATTCACTACAAACAAAGAAAAATATTAATGTGTTTCGATCTCAATTGATCTCATCAGTACTGCACACTTGGGATAGAATGAATCGCCAAATTTCCTATTGTTCCCTATTTATATTCAATGACAGTTATTCTGCGGTCTACGGAGAGCTCAGCACCATCATCCAATAACCGCAAGAAACATTACCCACCCAACGATTATGAATAAAGAACTTTCGAATTAAGCCAAACTCATGTCCAAAAAGAAGTCACAATTACAGCATTGAAATATATGTAGCAATAAATTTTTTTTCAAATTCATTTCAAATGAACGGTTTGGACCAAGTGTGTTCGAAATACTTCTAATCAATGGGAGCAGGGCCGTATCCAGCACTGCTTTCTAGGGGGGACTGAATAAATTCTTGAGGGGGCTTGTTTTTTACAAAGTACTAAAATAAGTATAAGTGAGAAAAAGACAGGAATATACAGCTTTTTCTGCCTTTTTACCTAGAAAAGTATACTGCAAAACGAATATTCCTTGAAAACCATTTTGGAATAATAAAAAATTTATTCTAATAAAAAATAATAAACAAAAAATCTCTCATAGAAAACTCTAAATCATGATACAAACAGCTTATAAATAGACAACGAAGTTAATATTCTCTCTCTTGCTTCGTCACTTGTTTGCGCTCAATCGTTTTTAGTTTTGTTTCTATTTCCACTTACGTAAAATATAATACTCTGAGTTTATAAATGAATTAACGGCTAATAATATTTCATCTGAAGAGGTTGAAGAAATAAAAAGAAAATGTGTGGATTTTATTGAAGTACCTACATTCACTTGAATTAATCAAACGCATGCCCTCCCATTTAAATGTTTTTCGGCAGATAAAAAGTTTTAGTCCTGCTATATTTTAAATCCAGTCCAGAGACCAAAATATTTTGAGCTGCCACTCACTTTTGTAACTCCCAATAGAATATCTGACATAGAGATACAATATAGAAACTTGTTAAATGTCGATTGGAAAGAGATGTTTGGTGAATCAGTCCCTGATTACCCTATTAATTTTTGGAGGAAGGTTATAGATTTAAAAAATACCAATTCATGTTAAAGATTTAGCTCCATTTGCATTTGTTCTTCTAAAGCTCCAATGCATTCGTGGAGAGGATAATTTCATTGATGAATATTGTTAAATGTAAAATTCGAAACAAAATGATAATAAAAATGTTAAATTCAGTTGTGTCTATCAGATCTCGCTTTGCAATAAATGAGATTTGCAGTAAATAATTTGGGTTTAGCAAAGCTATGTATGCAAAATTCCATTCTGATATGTATCAGTAGCAGAACCAATCCACAATTTCAACCACCGACAAAGATGATGATGATGTAATGTTGTTTTGTGAACAGTTTAATTAAAAATGAAGATATTTGTAACAGAATTGTGGTTTTATTGTAATAGTTATTGAAGTAAAAAGTCCCGAAAATACCAATTATCGTTTTTTGGACGAGTAGGCAACATGTTGGGTGCACTATTTTTTGGTGCGCTTGCGAAAAAATCATGTATGAAATAACTGCTAGAATAAGTCAATTTTATATGCAAAAATACTTGTTACCAATGTTTACCCGTTAACACGTCGTTCCACGGTTGCGCTTAACCTAATTAAGATAAATAATCTTAAGTCAGTTTTACAATTAGGTAGATTTGTTTGTAACTAGCCTAGTTTTATGTTTCAACGCAGATATAAACATTTTTGGTTTGTAATAATTCTGGTATCTTTTCTAGAGGGGGCTTAAATAATTCCAGAGGGGGCTCAGCCCTCTCTGGCGCCTCCTTGGCTCAGCCCTGAATGAGAAGGTTAAAGTCAGAGTTTTGTAAGTCACATTTTGAGCAATTCTAACCTATATCCAGAAATACAATCTTGAAAAAAAAAAGTCACACTCTCAATAGTTGGCCACCAGGCTGTAGCAAAACGTTGACCATTGTATTTATTGACTTGCATAATAGTATTAAGTCAATTTCAGATGTTTAAAACAATCAGAAAAATCAGGTATTTTTCATCTCAATACCGTCAATCAAACCACATAGCTATAGGCAATTGGTTTCCCACACAAATTTGGATCTTAAGAATTCATCACAATGATTAAAGTAAAGCCCTTTCTTTTAAATGAAAATTATTCGACCCACAACACTCTGACTTTAACCCCCTTAGTTGTTAGAAGTAACTGAAGTAAAATATTCGAAACAAAATCATATTCACCTTATATTTGCTGTTATATTCCGATTTGAATATTTATGGTTATTAGTAGATGGAAATGAAGTTTTTTGTATCTACAAACACTAATAGTAACCAAAACTGCACTTCTATTATAATATACAAGAGCCCAAAGTACAAATCTACATATTTTTAGTATATTTAACAGCTATGCGTTTAGTGTTTTGGTTTAGTACCTAGTCATATCTACGTGAACTCTCTACTGTTCGCTAGAAAAATATTAATACTCACCATTCTATTTTTATATTCGGGGGATATACTGTAACAGCCATGTCACCTGAGATTCACCTGGAAAAACATAATAATCTTAGTCATAAAATCTTCATAAATAAAGGTTTTTCAGAAAGTTTCTACAATTTTGCGCCTAAATAATAAAAATAATGAAATATCCCACATTTTTTAAAATTTGGTAATCTATTTATATATGATCAAAGTTCTGACATAATGTATAATGAATGCATATTTCGTTCAACTTTGGTCTATTAATTTCTCATTTCATATATATATATATATATATATATATATATATATATATATATATATTTAGTTTTCGGATTTTTCCTTGATTTCTTAGACCTTTTTCGTATATTTTCCTTTTGATTTGTTTTCTTGGGTAATTAAGTCTATTTATAACTGATGGTATATCTATATTTACATCCACAAAAATATGTTTAACGTTTCAGCAATCACTGTTGCCTTCATCAGAAAATTTTGTTGTTGTTGTCCATAGCTTTCTTCCGTACACAAGAGTGGAAAATTCATTTAAAATTACATGTAATTAGGTATAAAACGGAAACATTGTTGAAAGACGGTGGAACAGTATACGTTTGAATTAAACAGTTTTATTCAAACGTATACTGTTCCACCGTCTTTCAACAATGTTTCCGTTTTATACCTAATTACATGTAATTTTAAATGAATTTTCCACTCTTGTGTACGGAAGAAAGCTATAGACGACAACAAAAAAGTTTTCTGATGAAGGCAACAGTGATTGCTGAAACGTTAAACATATTTTTGTGGATGTAAATATAGATATACCATCAGTTATAAATAGACTAAATTACCCAAGAAAACAAATCAAAAGGAATATATATATATATATATATATACACACATATATAAAATATCATATATTCGACTCAACTTTTGAGAAAGTCGGTTTTCAAATTCAAAAGCCTTTGATTGCTAAGAATAGAAACGTAAATACAAAACGAAACTACAACGAAGGCAAGAATACTTCAAATATATTATACATATATTAATATATATATATATATATATATATATATATATATATATATATATATATATATATATATATATATATATATATGTACCTAATACAAATATTCAATATAACATTTAGAAAACTATACTTTAGGACATGAACCACATAGCCAGTATCTACCTGCTGATAGATTACGTTAAGATTTTTCCCCATTCTTATTGTATGTTCCCTCCCTTCATGTTTCAATATTCTTATTGTAAAATTTAATATGTACTATACATCTGAAGAAGCCACTGTGCTTGTATAGTGAAAATGAAAACTGTGATGTTTCATCAAGAAGATTATAATGGATTTTCATCAAGCATCGCCCCAATAAATTAGTCAATTATTGAAAGTTCATTATACATTTCTGCTCATCTGATAATACTCGAGGTTTAAACGAAGGCTGTTTGTTCAAATCTTGTAAAATTTAATTTATGCGCTTGAGTGCAGTAAAAAGAAGAAGTTGGCAAATTTAACACGAACGTTTGAAGTGCTAGTCCATGCTTTTGAGAATGGGCCATGACTCCTGAACATATATGTCGAGTAGATAATATCCTTTTAGTGAAATTCAAGCGAAGTCTTTTTTACTATGTTAATTTGTGAAAAAACAAATTCTCACTCAACAATTCCAATTACATTTTGCCGCATTAATGAATAACTGAATGAATTATATTCAGTAATGGTTTTTATTGAAACATATAAGCTTATTAATGAATTTGAGCAAGTTATTAAGACGTTATTTATTGACAAGGGAAATATCAAAATTCTGTAAATACGAATTTTCAAACTTTTTAGTAAACTCATTGCTTCCAAACATTGAATCGAAAAGTTCAAATGCTGTAATGTGAAAATTATGAATACCATCAAGTTATTTAATAAATTCTCACATTATCAATTACACCCCGAACAAATAGAAATAACGAACAAATGCTAGAAATTATGATTTTCCACGAGATGGAAAATAGTGTAGGAGTGAGCGAATTTGGACAACGGCTTATGCAATACATCTGAAACTTAAAAGTAATCAAACATTTGCGATAACGAGACAGTAGTGATATTGTTCGAAGTGAGTGACTCAGTTTGAGTCGTATTTACCGCGACAATAAAAGGAAGTTGCACTTTATCGTGAGTAGAAATGATGATTTTCCACGAGATGGAAAATAGGATAGTAGTAGTAAGAGAATTTGGACACCGGCTTATACAACACATCGCAAATTTAGAAATACATTTGCGATAACGAGACAGTACTGATAATTTTCAAAGTGAGTGACTCCTTTTTAGTCGTATTTTCCACGACAATAAAAGGCAATTGCACTTTATCGTAAGTAGAAATGATGATTTTCCACGAGATGGAAAATAGGATAGAAGTAGTAAGAGAATTTGGACACCGGCTTATACAACACATCGCAAATTTAGAAATACATTTGCGATAACGAGACAGTACTGATAATTTTCAAAGTGAGTGACTCCTTTTGAGTCGTATTTTCCACGACAATAAAAGGCAATTGCACTTTATCGTAAGTAGAAATGATGATTTTCCACGAGATGGAAAATAGGATAGTAGTAGTAAGAGAATTTGGACACCGGCTTATACAACACATCGCAAATTTAGAAATACATTTGCGATAACGAGACAGTACTGATATTTTTCAAAGTGAGTGACTCCTTTTTAGTCGTATTTTCCACGACAATAAAAGGCAATTGCACTTTATCGTAAGTAGAAATGATGATTTTCCACGAGATGGAAAATAGGATAGAAGTAGTAAGAGAATTTGGACACCGGCTTATACAACACATCGCAAATTTAGAAATACATTTGCGATAACGAGACAGTACTGATATTTTTCAAAGTGAGTGACTCCTTTTTAGTCGTATTTTCCACGACAATAAAAGGCAATTGCACTTTAATGATGAATGGGAATGATAATGGGAAATCAATAGTAGACAAAATATTCAATTATGAAATTTAATTTCAATTTGCGTATTAGAGTACGGAATGCATAATTAATACAATCATTTAAATGATAGATGCATATTAAAAACTAAGAGCATTATTTATTTTTCGTAATCCCATACTATTATTTGATGATTCTCCCAATATTTCTAAAGAAATTTGATTTTGTTCCTCAATTTCATCTATGGTCGTCGTTGACCGAGGATGTGGGTTCGAGTCCCTCCTTGCTCTTGGGCGTTGTGTATGTCCTGAATTTAGTGGTTCTAGTTATGAGATTGAGTGTTGGGTAATGTACATTGTTTACAAGCCCATTGGCCATTCGGAACCGGCGTTAAACTGTAGGTCCCTCGAGTTAAAAAAAAAGCGAACTTGAGAACACAAAAAACTGACGTTGTTTATAAAACTGTCAAACTGTTCCATGACAACAGAGTGCACGACGTTGGGATTTTTCTTTAGAATTGCGAGGTACGGGGTTTTTTCTTTCTTCGGAATCAAAATATAATCTTTCAACGGGATTACGAAAAATTTTTTTCGTAATCCCATACTGTTATTTTGATTTAACGGTATTCAGATGACAATTGAAAAGTCAGTGTTAACGGCCGCCGGCCGTTAAGAAATCACTTGTTCAAATATTTATTTCAGAACATCATTCTGTTTACAATAACAACATTGAAATCTTGGTCCACAGCGAGTTAGGACAATAAACCTCTGATTTTCATTTCGCATAGGCTAATAACACATCTTCATTAACCACCTTTACATACTTGCTTTTACGCCACATTTCAAAATTTTCATATTCTTTTTGATATCGCTCTTGAGTTATTTTCGGCAGTTAATCAACACTCGCTGCATTGCACATGATTCTCCCAATATTTCTAAGGGAATTTGATATTGTTCCTCAATTTCATCCATGGTCGTCGTTAAAGCGAACTTGAAAACACAAAAAACTGACGTTTATAAAACTGTCAAACTGTTCCATGACAACAGAGTGCACGACGTTGGGATTTTTCTTTAGAATTGCGAGGTACGGGGTTTTTTCTTTCTTCGGAATCAAAATATAATCTTTCAACGGGATTACGAAAAATTTTTTTCGTAATCCCATACTGTTATTTCGATTTAACGGTATTCAGATGACAATTGAAAAGTCAGTGTTAACGGCCGCCGGCCGTTAAGAAATCACTTGTTCACATATTTATTTCAGAACATCATTCTGTTTACAATAACAACATTGAAATCTTGGTCCACAGCGAGTTAGGACAATAAACCTCTGATTTTCATTTCGCATAGGCTAATAACACATCTTCATTAACCACCTTTACATACTTGCTTTTACGCCACATTTCAAAATTTTCATATTCTTTTTGATATCGCTCTTGAGTTATTTTCGGCAGTTAATCAACACTCGCTGCATTGCACATGATTCTCCCAATATTTCTAAGGGAATTTGATATTGTTCCTCAATTTCATCCATGGTCGTCGTTAAAGCGAACTTGAAAACACAAAAAACTGACGTTGTTTATAAAACTGTCAAACTGTTCCATGACAACAGAGTGCACGATGTTGGGATTTTTCTTTAGAATTGCGAGGTACGGGGTTTTTTCTTTCCTCGGAATCAAAATATAATCTTTCAGCGGGATTACGAAAAATTTTTAACGACACACGGCCGATATGCAAATAACGGCCTTGTTACGTTAATAACTATAACGACACACGGCCGATACGCAAATAACGGATTCGGTTAGTTATAATACTCGGCTGCGCCTCGGATTACAATATCCAACCTCATCCGTTATTTGCTACATATCGGCCTTGTTACGTTAATAACTATAACGACACACGGCCGATACGCAAATAACGGATTCGGTTAGTTATAATACTCGGCTGCGCCTCGGATTACAATATCCAACCTCATCCGTTATTTGCTACATATCGGCCTTGTTACGTTAATAACTATAAATCATTGAATCGTTGTCAAATTCAATTATTTTATCAATAACGACCGGTCTATGTAACTCACTAGCTGTATCGTTATCCATCACGATAAAGTGAATAATAAAAAAAAGTTTATATGGAAGAAAAATTTTTGGGCGATAGAATAAAAGTTTCACTTCAAAAATCTATATAAAACTAGCAGCGTTTATTGATAAAAGTTTATACCCCCAAAAGGAACTTTATTAGCATCAACTTAATTCACATACACAATTTCAACACTCAATTGGTATTGATTTGGGGTGCAAAAATCTGCCATAGAGGGTTGAATGATCTTTATAATTGATTTCTACATTTCCTGCCACCGGTGTAAAAAATTTCCGCTTAAGCAATGTCATTCACTTGCCCAACTATATCACATGATATAATAAAATCTCCCAAACTTGATCTATTCTATAAGGGCAGGGAATGTTTCTAACATAAATTCACAAACTATGATTTCCGGTGACTTTTCAATCCAGCTAGATGTCTGTTTTCTATAATAACCAATTGCTATCAATAGCAATCATAAAATGTATCGTAAAATTCCACTAACAGAACATTGAAATAATGCAGAAGATACGTGTACTTCAAAACACATATGCTCTGTGTTTTAATGTTGAATATCAATCAAATTTACGACCGTAGAGCTCTTAGCTGAGGTGATAGCCCACTCATTACAATGGGTTCATTCAGTCATGTGAGTAATACAAGGCATGTAGTGATATTTTCGTATCACAGCAGAAACAGAACCGAGCCGTGGAGATAAGTATAACGGTTTGATTTCCGACAGATTTATTCTTGTTTTCTAAATGACTTTGAAGGTAATTTCATATGCGTGGGAGATATGGAAAACAATCTCATAGATACTCGAATATCATGGAAAAGTCCACATTATAAAAACCCAAAACGTACACTATGTACACCATAGGAAATAAGATAAATATTGAAAACGAAAATGGGCAATGAATCGATAAAAGGGGTGGAAAAACATGTTTTGTTAAAAAAAATGATTTCTTTGATAAGCATATTTTGTAAAGAAAACAAGGTAATGTATCGATGTCAGGATTGGAAAAAACAGGTTTTGTGAAAAACGGAAAAACTAAATTTCTTTGTTTTGAGCATATTTTGTACTATTCGAAATATTTGATGAGAAGAACACTAACGCATATGTATATTATAAAAAAACACGGTAATGTATCGATAACGGGGTTGAAAAAAACAGGTTTTGTTTAACAAAATACAGAAAAACAAGATTTCTTTGTTTTAAGCACATTTTGTACTATTTGAAATATTTGATGAAAAAAACATAACTAAAACACTAATGGATATGTATTTTATTAAGAAACACGATAATCTATAGATAATAGGGTTGGCAAAAACTGGCTTTGTTTAATAAACAACAGAAAAACAAGATTTCTTTGTTTTAAGCATATTCTGTACTATTTGAAATATTTGATGAAAAAAACACAAAACTAAAACACTAACGCATATGTATATAAAGAAAGAAAACACGGTAATGTATCGATAACACAGTTGGAAAAACAGATTTTGTTTGAAAAAAACCGAAAAACAAGATTATTTTATTTCAAGCATATTTTGTTTATTTTGTACTGTTTAAAATATTTGATGAAAAGACTATAATTAAAACACTTAACGCATATGTATATTATAAAATAAAAACGGTAAGTATCGATAACAGAGTTGGAAAAACAGATTTTGTTAAAAAAGACACAGAAGAACATGATTTATTTATTTTGTATTGTTTAAATTTGATGAAAAGAACATAATAAAAACACTAATGCCCGATTTAACCAACTAATCCCTGAAGTTAGGCAATACTTAAATCGGATTTAGGAGTTCCTAAGTGCAAATTGCGTTTCACCACGCGTTAAGTAATGCCTAAGGACGATAGGAAATACCTAACGTTAGGTCTGCCTAGAGTATTTAGGAAATGCTTAACCTCAAATTGATATGATAAAATTATTATATTTCTATCATTTTTTCTCTCCTTACTATCCTTTGTCAAATTTACAGTCTAGTATTAAACAGTGGTACCATTTATATGTACAAAACTTTCCAAATCAAGTTTTTAACAAGGTATTTCTTAACTAAGGTTGGTGAAATCCGATTTAGGTAAGTATCGGATTTTGGTAATTCCTATCGTAGGAATTACTTAGTTAGAAACTTCCTTACATCTCGTTGGTGAAATCGCCCAGCTAACAATTTTATGTTCTATTAAAGTTGAGAGAACGTTTTCTCAGCAAATTTTATAGAGCAATGTTTGTTCTAAGAACATTCTCAAAACGTTCTTACAGCAGTTATACAAAAGAAATGGGCCCCGTGCTAAAGAACTTTTCAGTTCTTTAAGTTGTTCTGTAAGGTATGTAGAAAACATTTATAGAAATGTTGTGTAAACGTTCTTACAAGTCGTAAAGAATTTCTATGCGATAGTTACAGAGCAATGTCATACGAATTCTATAATAGTTCTAAAATGGTGTCTTAAAATTCTATTATAGAGCGTATAAAGAACTTCTATATTTTTGTTCGTTAACCGTACTTATTGTATTCCATTATACAATTATTTTGTTGCGTGACGTTATAGTTACAAAACTTTAATAGGTTTTTTTACATCTTTTGAAGACAAAATGCTTCTGTATCATTTTAAATCATGGATACGCGTTAAAAATGATATGGACTCCATAATATATAAAGTACCTTCACCATTTATTTGAATTTTCTAGTAAGTTTGAAATCAAAAGACGAATAAATTTTAATGCGGAAGAAAAATTAATGTGAAATATGTGGTATATATATGGTAATTTTTTAATGCGCCCTCATTTTATCTCATTTTTCTACAATGTTAAAAACTAATTAAGTATTAAAAAAAAATTATTGATACATTTTGCCGCCAAATGTATAAAAAACATTTAGAAAGTAAATATACATCATATTACTGATAATATTTGGCCCATTTATGTTTCATTCATTAGTTTTTATCTGAATTTTTCTTGTTTC
Organism: Cynegetis impunctata; assembly: GCA_030704885.1. Lineage (NCBI taxonomy): Eukaryota > Metazoa > Arthropoda > Insecta > Coleoptera > Coccinellidae > Cynegetis > Cynegetis impunctata. The sequence continues at coordinate 89,504 of JARQZK010000784.1, read as the reverse complement.
TTTACAAAATGGCGATGAAATGGAAAGCTTATCTCGTACTTCCAATATGGATGCCAACTAATATGAATCTTTTGTGTCGATTGCAATAATTACAGAGCTAATATACTTCATAAGCAACTACTATAACTCAAATGTGCCTACTAAAATTAACAGTGTTGTCTTATTTTACAAGATTTCCCCAAGCACTAAAATTAGTACAGGAAGGCTGCATTTTGAAAGAAAAAATATATAAATACATAAACGATTTTTTCACAGAAGATTTCTCTGGTGATATTACCGTTATTAAAGCGGAAATTTGCATACAATATTATCCCAGTGACTTTTTTCACGAGTCAAAAATATTTCCAATATGGCTCACAAGGTTTTTACTCGATTGTGGCTAAACTAAAAGGAAGTATTACGATTTTAGCAGTCTATGTATATGTGTATTTATGGATGTGGATATATAATATGTATGTTCTATGGTATCGCCTGAATTATTGGTACTATTTTGGAGATTGAGGTGGCAATTGATCCGTAATTATAGCCTGGGTGACATTAACTACTTATTTCCGTAGCCAACTGTCACTTGGTATAATTTGCCACCTTGTTCACCCTTAAAAACCCTATGGAAAATTTTGTATGCAAACTACGTATTTAATAACGTTATCAACACAGAGGAATACCTAATTTGGTCTACATTTAAAATCTTCATCATTATTGTTCTGAAGCTCTATTAGACAGTCATTCCTTTTTACTATAACTTCGTCATCTTCTTGGTTTTCTATGGCGCTGTCTATTCTATTGTTTTGTTCCTCGATTAAGGTCTTTGGTACCTCAATAACTACACTATCTGTTTTTAATGCGGTAACCTGGAAATCCTTATTTGTAGCTTTGCTGTCATTGCTGTTATTTACGGAAATTCTATCACATAATAAGCTTTCGTAAATTCTTTTCGTTTCCCTACTGAATGCTCCACTTTTTTTCATCTGTTTCCATTTACTTAAAGACATGGTTTTTATGACAAATGTCGTCTAAAACTTATACAAAAACGAAATTCACTTTTAAAATGGCGTCAATCAAGGTATGGTATGGTAATGGCATAGATTTAAACCTAATTACTCTGTAATTATTGTATAACAACGATAACATTACTCTCTATAACAACGTTATAGAGGTTTTTTTTATTAAGTTCGTTAGCAGCTTCCATATGCATAATTTCTTATTCGTAACAAAATTGTCTCTTTGCCACCCTTTATACAATATTTCTATAAAAAAACTATAATCAACCACTACGGAGCAATTCTATAGGAGCTTCACAGGAGTTGGTATAGTTCTATAAGATACTTTTTTACATCGGATTTGGAATCATTTAGTTCTATAAGCACCATTACTGTAAAATTGTGCTACTATAGACAGTTATCGAGCAATTATTTACACTTATCTTCTGAATGCTCTGTAATTATGTTCTAAGAACGTTCTTGCAATAAACTTAAAGAACAATTTAGCTTAAGAAGACAAAATAGTATCATCTGCTTCACTTATACAACAACTTAATGTTCTAGACACAACTATGAAACCTTTACAGAACAGAAAAGTTCTTTTACTCTGAATTTATAGAAGCTTTTTGCTAGCTGGGCGGGCATAACATGTATATTATAAAATAAAATACGTTGATGAATCGATAAAATTGTTGGAAAAAACTGGTTTCATCAAAAAAAACATTAAGTAAATTGCGTTATGGAGAATATTAATTATATGTACAACTGTTGTACATATATAAAGATACTATTCGTTAATCAAATCGGAGGTAGATTCTTCCATAAAAATATGTACCATAATCGAGGACTCCCAGAAGAACGCGGATATTGTTGTAATCCTAAAAATAGCAAACGGTAATATGCAGGTAAGATTTAGCCTGCTACATAGTAAACGGTGAGTCCCGTTTCACTATTGGTGGAAAACTTTAAAAGACAACCTAAATTATGCAACGATAAATATTGTTCAACAGATTTATTCTTGTCTCTTGATTTGGCATATCGGTTCCAATTATTGGTTAGGTATAGATGTTTGTGTATCGATATGAGTTTCAGTGGTTCAATTAATTATTAGTTGTGTAATGTACATTGTTAACAAGTTCATAATCTGTTCTGAACGGTCGTTGAACTGCAGGGGCACAGTGCAAAAAAAAAAACTAACTAAAAAACCCACTGGGCACAGAGAACGCTTCCAATTTACTGCCAATATTTCACTATTTGAACAGAAATATCAATATGAATACAGGCTGTAATAGCAGGCCAGTCAGTTCAGATAATCAATTGACAATAATTCCAAAAGTTTTCAAACTTCAATGTAGGGTCGGGAAAGAGATAAAATCAAACTACGACATTTTGCAATCTTTTCCGAAGTCCGGAACATTATTAAAATTGTAATAACATTGAATTTTGCCTTATGGTTGTGAAAAAAATTCCAAAAGTTCTGCAAACTTGACAGATACTTCGGAAAAATATACCGAACAGTTGTATAAATTTGCAACCTTTTACGTTGACCGCAACATGTTTATTTATAATTTTTTAATTCGTGGTAATTTCTTCGAGCAAGATGGTCTCGAAATAATTATAAAAGATTTGAAACTTGGTTGAAAATTCAGAAAACATATATTCTGATGCATTTGCAAATTGCAAAATATGATTTTTGGATTTTTATATTTTTGCAAATTGCATAGAGTTCCGGACCGCGTACAAGGTTGCAAATTTGCAAATGCATCAGAATATATGTTTTCTGAATTTGCAACCAAGTTTCAAAACTTTTGTAATTATTTCGAGATCATCTTGCCCGAAAAAATGACCAAGAATTGAAAAAATTATAAATAAACATGTTCCGGTCAACGTGAAAGTTTACAAATTTATACAACTGTTGTTGTATAAAGTTTGCAGACTTTTGGAATTTTTTTTGGTCAGTTTATAAGACAAAAGAGTTAATTTTGAATAAAAAAAATGTTCCGTACCTTTAAATTGGTTGCAAATTTTATACATGATATGATATGATATAATAGGTATATTTAATACTACTCCAAGTTTGCAGAATTTTTTTCACAAGCATACAGCAAAGTTCAATGTTATTGCAATTTTAACAATGTTCCGGACTTCAGAAAAGGTTGCAAAATGAAATTTGTTCCTTTTTCTATGGAGCATTCACTCGACTGAAGTTTAAAAACTCTTGAAATTATTGTTAAATTTTCGATTTTCAATGTCTTAACTGTAAGTATCATTTAAACCATGATTTTAACAATCACATATAATATTTTTGATGAAATCTTTTTTATTTTTTGAGGCTTTTTAGTATTAGGAATTGTAGAGATTTTTTATAGTACCTACACAAAACTTTTGCATAGTTCGAAAATGTGTATTTTGAAATTTGAAAATAATATACATTTCAACATTTCGTTACTAAGACCAACCAATGTTTAGTTGTTATCAATGCGTAGTAATTCCTTTATTAATTTGATTTTTTATTTGAATGCAATGTTAGAATGAAAACATGTTTAATAATGTAAACGATTGCCTATTTATATAAAATTGAGCTGATTCAAAATAAACAGTTTGAAACAGGTTTTAAATATGTTTAAGATATAATTAAATATTCAAAACATGTTTGAAAATATCTACTTACTTTGGAATATTTTGATTCAAACATAACAACCCCGATGGATAATTGATCTTATTTAATTCATGGAAGAATTTGTCCAGCATTTATTCCTTACCTATGCATTTTCACATCTTATCCCATGAAATTTTATCTTCAATATGGGGCCTTGCTTTTTTCGTGGCACCAAATTATTGTAGCAAAATTGAACTTTTTATAATGTTAGTCAGAAACATGCTATTTATTTTCTGGATAAAACTTTTATTTAACATATAATAATTTCTTATTTTATATTTGTGTATATTTGTGTAAATCTGCTGTGAGTTTTATATCAATATATGGAATATATTGTGAGGGAAAATAACACATTTTAAAATAATTTCTCATTGACAACAAAATCGAAAGGAAAGCATTTATATAATTTCAGTAATTACCAGGCAAAACTATTTCTTCAGAATGTAAAGAAAATACAGAACTAAAATAGTTATAAACACTAGTTTAATAGTCCTGGAAACTTGTTGAGGACTATGATCTGTGATCCTTGAGCCAGTTTTGTCGCAATTGGCATTGTGAAATCAAGTTCAACAGTTTATAAATACACCCTTAAATCTGAATTCGTATTCAGCTTGTTCCGATATTTGTCTTTTATAAAAGCACTACAAGATAAAGCTCTCTCTACTAATTGGTAAGTGCTTTTTCAGTCAGTGTTTCATATCAATGACAAATGTTTGCCCGGTTTTTCTCCTGAAATCCGACTTCAAGGAAGAATCTGTAGAAAGTTCAATGAGTTTTTTTGCTGAATCGATAGCGTAGCGTTCTCAAAATTGTCTTCACAAAGAGAATTGACAATACAGTTTTCTCCGTCTCCACGTTTAGGGATATACAACCTGAAAAAGTCTTTGAAGTTTGTCGATCTAGTGTAGCACTACGTTATATTTAACGTAGAAGCTGTGCAATGCTTCAAAAATTCAGCCTGATCGTTTTCAATGCAAATTTTACAAAAGTAGGTTATTTGTTCATGGCCGCAAATTTTTTATTTTCACTTGTATATTATTTGTCGATTTTACCTTATATACGGTTGCTATAAATACACTCATTATGCCCTAGGGCGTAATGAGCGGGAATAATGGATCATAACGCCCGCTAATTGTACTTTTTTAGTCAGTGGTTCATATCAATGACAAATGCTTGCCCTGAGGTTTTTATCCTGAATTCCGACTTCAAGGAAGAATCTGTAGAAAGCTCAATGAGTTTCTTTTTTCCTGAATCGATAGCGTAGCGTTCTCAAAATTGTCTTCACAAAGAGAATTGACAATACAGTTTTCTCCGTCTCCACGTTTAGGGATATACAACCTGAAAAAGTCTTTGAAGTTTGTCGATCTAGTGTAGCACTACGTTATATTTAACGTAGAAGCTGTGCAATGTTTCAAAAATTCAGCCTGATCGTTTTCAATGCAAATTTTACAAAAGTAGGTTATTTGTTCATGGCCGCAAATTTTTTATTTTCACTTGTATATTATTTGTTGATTTTACCTTATATACGGTTGCTATAAATACACTCATTATGCCCTAGGGCGTAATGAGCGGGAATAATGGATCATAACGCCCGCTAATTGTACTTTTTTAGTCAGTGGTTCATATCAATGACAAATGCTTGCCCTGAGGTTTTTATCCTGAATTCCGACTTCAAGGAAGAATCTGTAGAAAGCTCAATGAGTTTCTTTTTTCCTGAATCGATAGCGTAGCGTTCTCAAAATTGCCTTCACAAAGAGAATTGACAATACAGTTTTCTCCGTCTCCACGTTTAGGGATATACAACCTGAAAAAGTCTTTGAAGTTTGTCGATCTAGTGTAGCACTACGTTATATTTAACGTAGAAGCTGTGCAATGTTTCAAAAACAGCCTGATCGTTTTCAATGCAAATTTTACAAAAGTAGGTTATTTGTTCATGGCCGCAAATTTTTTATTTTCACTTGTATATTATTTGTCGATTTTACCTTATATACGGTTGCTATAAATACACTCATTATGCCCTAGGGCGTAATGAGCGGGAATAATGGATAATACCCCGGTAATTGTACGAGGAGTAATGAAGCAACTTCCATTGATTGAATACTTCATAATCCTTGTCGAATACGACTCTGGATTTCTCCGACAATGAATTATTTGCAGCTTTGGCTGCGTTTTCTATAATATTCTTGGGTAAATTCATTTTCATTTCCATTTTTCTATAAGACTACACAAAGAAAGCAGCAATGACATTCACTAAATATCACGACAAAAATATTCACAAACGTCAAAATATCAACAAATATTAGAAATGGAGACTAGAGCGTAGCTAGTGTTGGGCATATTTTTCTGCCTATCCTACAAAAATCGATAGTATTGAAAATTTTTTCACTATTCAATCTTTAAATTCTCAAGTTCGGCCATTTTAATTAAGACATGTTGTTTGTTGTGCATCTGTAGTTGTTCTTACTATTGTATCCAATCCTTTGTATTGGTAATTGGCACTCTCCAAAATGTTTCCTTTCTCTTTAATCTCTCTTGAAGCTTAGTCAGTAGCTGATGGAAGTTAAATTGTGTTATTCTAAGACATTCGTAAAATTTGGTCTCATCGTCCATTAGATGAGGAAGCAACGTGCAGAATACGCCTTCTATATATCTTGCTTTCCAAGCGTTGTGTACCTACATTTTTCATCGTTTTGGCCTATTTTTCCCATTTTCTTCATCGTCCATCGCAATAGTTATTGTTGCAGAAGCTGGCGAATATTTTAGTTTTTTGACACGCACAACTTCTCGAAGCCAACTGACAAACTACGGACCGCGCTCGTGGTACGATCCTCATGCGGCCGTGTGTTGGTAATGTGTGGTTTTGAATTTTGAAATCATTGGCCGACACACGGCCGTGTCTCAGTACGGGTTCGGTGGGGACATGTGTGTCCGGGCCTTTATGCTCCGTCGTGCGCTTTCGAACTTAGAGTACTGGAGGAGAACTTTTCGATTAGAAGCAAAATCTTAATGTTTATGATTACTTTATGATTATTATTATTTATTATAATTTTTTATTTTTGACTTGTATATTATTTGTTGATTTTACCTTAGATACGGTTGCTATAAATACACTCATTATGCCCTAGGGCGTTATGAGCGGGCATAATGGATCATAACGCCCGCTCATTGTACGAGGAGAAATGAAGCAACTTCCATTAATTAAATACTTCATAATCCTTGTCGTGTACGGCTCTGGATTTCTCCGACAATGAATTATTCGCAGCTTTGGCTGCATCTTCTATGATATTCTTGGGTAAATTCATTTCCATTATTTCTATAAGACTGCACAAAGAAAGCAGCAATGACATTCACTAAATATGATGACAAAAATAATCACAAACGTCAAAATATCAACAAATAACATGCATACTATAAGAAGGAAAATGGAAAGTATAGGAGCAATGAACCGATTTTAAAATCGATTTTTCATTATAATAAAATAATTTTTTCGTGAAAAATAAAATCTTGTATGCACCACATGCGTTACTAGATTCTAACGCCCATCGGGCAACATTCATCCCTCGGGCCAAATATTACCTTCAGTGCGTTAGGATCTATATAACGCACTTGGTACATAAAAACTATTTCAAAACTTTAAAATCCGTAATAGTTCGGGTTGGATTTCATGGGGTATTGTTGACGTACGTCAATGAGATAGAGATGACTACCTGTTCCCGGAACAGGATTCCAACATGGGATCAGTGAACATGATCCATAACAACTAGGCCGAATTCCGAATAGTTCCCAATCCGAGTCCGAGGCCAAAATCGGTTTCAATCCTAACCGAACTACGAGTACCTGATCCCATACTATCCAATACTCATAAATTCCTCTCGGCGGCGATAGAAGCCAGATGTTTATTGTTTACCAAAAAATATTGAATACGTGATAACAGATTGGGAGGAATGAGACAACATCGAATAGTGTTAAGGCACTGTTCCACCGGAACCATTTGTTGCTAAATGTTTGTCCTTGATGGCATGGGTAGAATAGTTGTCGAAACATAAAGAAAATTTTAACATTTACATTTATGAACATTTTCGGAAACAAGCAACAGCCACAAAAATGTTCCTCCTGTGGAACAGTGCCTTTAGGGTTCAAGAACTATGTACTTGAAAATTAATTATACTTATTGTAATTTAACAAAATTTAGATTTATTATTGCTGAAAAAACAATATATCAGAATGAAAAAAGAGTTCATAGAGTGTCTTAAAACTATAGAAATATACAATTTTCGAGAAATATATTTCCCTTGGATTTTATTACTTTTTAAATTGTAAATCGATATAAAGAACAATAGTCAGACATTCAAAAAAATTTTCAGAAAATATTATAAGACAAATATGAGTAAAAATCAAACATAATTTATTACTGTGAGTTTTCTAATCGCCATATGTATGAGAATTCATTCACCAAATTATAAAACTCCAAAAAAATTGTAAAATATCTTTTAGGTTTCATGAATTTATTTAATTATAATACAAATAAGAGAATAAATTATCAATCCCTTTGGTTTCATAATATTTTCAATGGCGACCCCCATGCATTTGAAGTAGTTGACATGAGAATATAAAGAATTATTACTATTAACAAACTAAAGACATATCAAGAATTTGCTCTTACAAAATTTGAAACCTGTACTTTCGAAACATCCTCTATAAATTATACTACTGTTCAATAAATTCAAAGGATCTGCATACAAGATTTTATTTTTCACGAAAAAATTATTTTATTATAATGAAAAATCGATTTTAAAATCGGTTCATCGCTCCTATACTTTCCATTTTCCTTCTCATAGTAGACATGTCATTTGTTGATATTTTGACGTTTGTGAATATTTTTGTCATCATATTTTGTGAATGTCATTGCTGCTTTCTTTGTGTAGTCTTATAGAAATAATGGAAATGAATTTAACCAAGAATATCATAGAAAATGCAGCCAAAGCTGCGAATAATTCATTGCCGAAGAAATCTAGAGTCGTATACGACAAGGATTATGAAGTATTTAATCAATGGATGTTACTTCATTTCTCCTCGTACAATGAGCGGGTGTTATGATCCATAATGCCCGCCCATAACGCTAGAGGGCATAATGAGTGTATTTATAGCAACCGTATCTAAGGTAAAATCAACAAATAATATACAAGTGAAAAATAAAATATTATAATAGCTAGGTACATCATAAACTAGTCATAAACATTAAGATTTTGCTTCTAATCGAAAAGTTCTCCTCCAGTACTCTAAGTTCGAAAGCGTACGACGGTTCCAACGACGGAGCATAAAGGCCCGGACACACATGTCCCCAACGAGCTCGTACTGAGACACGGCCGTGTGTCGGCCAAAACCACGGCCGCATGAGGATCGTACGACGAGCGCGTCTATTTTGATATAACTGAATTTAGAAAAGTTGTAATTTAGTATAACAATTATTTGCATATATATATATATATATATATATATATATATATATATATATATATATATATATATATATTCTACTATTATAAGCATAGTAACTACATGGCCCTCTATGCAAGCCTGAGCTCTGGAAGAATAGTCCTTTATATAATATATTGCACATTCCGAATTAATAGACTAGATATACTAATTGATAAGGGAAAAATTTAGAGGTACTATATAAATTTAATAATATATGACCCGCAATTGATACTAAAGTATAAAAATCACATGATAGCGAACCGTGAAATCTGGGGGGTTTCCACTTCTCAGCCCCAAAAACGTTAATCCGGCACTGCCTCCACTAGACCTTAGGTGGAAACATAGAGTCCCATATTATGGTTTATTTGCAACGTACCCCTGAACGAGTTTACATATTATATCCAAATGAATGCCTAGCAATTTCCTATCGCCAGTAGGCAACCTTGTTATGAATAGTTCACACATTCCTGCTATCATTCTCGCCAACAAGTTTCAGTTAAAGAATTTGCTGAATTGCTTGCCGACTTTGAAGATACAGAAAAACATTCTTCTTGAGTAAAATTGTGTTTTGACACGAGGTTCCATATACTTCAGCAATCGTAAAAGTGAATTCAAGGAAGAAAAATTAAAAATTATTTTGAGACGCAAAAAGAGATTAGAAATGAAAAGGAAGCACATGAGTTTAAGAGTTTTACACAAATTTTATAATATTGATTATATTAATAATAATACATTTTGTGTAAATCTTTTGAACACAATTATATTAATTCCGTGTGTAAGAAAAAGGAATGTATAATTGAACTCAACGTTTCGTTCTAAAAACGACTGGCAAAATTTGATTATTTTTGTGGTTCTGAAAACTTCTTTTATAATATCTGATATTAAAGTGAACTGTACTCTAGTAAAATTTGCTTCAATTTACAGTTTGAAGAGTTTCACTGATTCTAGATTTATTGTTCATCAAATTAAAAGAAGGAAGCGAGAAATAATATTGTAGATATATTTTTCAATCTAGAGTTATTGACTTAGTTTAATGCTTATTGGTAATCGAAGACAAAATCTTGATAATTTGCTTGAAAAACATAACTACGATCAAACTTTCTGCTCAAATAATTTGTTGTGAGATATAAAAAAAACAATTATTTTGAATAATTGCACAGATGGTGGTTGGTTTCTATATCTGCGATGAGAAGTATTTTGAGTTTCTTCGACGGTTACAATATGAGCTTGCTATTAGCATTTTTTTAACTCATGAACTGGTAGTAAGAAATCAATGACATCACAGAGATTTATCTAATAGCTATGCGATTTAAAAAAAATCATTAAGTACAAGATATTACACATTTGTCACACAAATATGGTGGCCATAATTGTATTTCCTCTACGTAAACACTTGAGTAAATTTTTTCAACAAGGGAAGATACCATCGATGGTGATTTTGATTGGTGTTCTGCCTCTAATACACTAAATTGTGAAAAAAATACCTACTACAGACCGACGTGAAAATCAGATTTTCTGAAAAAATTCAATTTTAATTTGTGCCCATTTCGGCACGTTATCGAAATTAGATACCAATTTTTCAATTCAATAAGCTAAAAATATTTTGAGTACAAAATATTCTAATACCTACTCTCGATGTGATGAATGACCTCGAGGATTAATTTCCCGAAATTATGGCGACAAGAAAACCGTTGCGAAATTAAACCAATGCAGTAACTCAGAAAAACCAGATTTAATCAAAAGGGCACCCCGTTTCACCCCTCTGCAATTTGCGGACATTTCCTATCAGATTGGGGGATTTTCAGTGACAAAAAGATTTAAGTAGTTCCGGTAATAACTGACACAAGAGATATCCCAACGTCTTTGCAATTATTGCTTACGTCAATTTGGAGGTATTGACGTGAAGATTTATTTGAATGAAACTTGAGAAGCTTTGATTTTCAATATTAGTGAGTTACGATTGAAACAAGAACAAACTAAGTTTATAAAATTCTCTACATAGTATTGTTTTATATTCAAAATTATTGTACTTTGGAGATTAATCATTGAAATTGATGAAATAAATAATATTGAATTGAATTGGCATTTACTTAGCGAAAGTTCATATTCATAAAGAAACTGAAATGAATAATTCTATTAATTACTTAGATTTAACTATTACCAGAAAAAGCACCAAAAACGAATTTTCAATTTTTCATAAACCATCTCATACAGATATTACAATTCATAATACATTACTACACCCAATTTCACATAAATTAGCCGCTTATCATAGTATGATTCATAGGCTTTTCAAAATTCCGTTGTCCGAAGTTAATTTCCGAAAGGAGTTGAATATAATTAAATAACATACTTGGGCAAACCAGTTTAACATACTTGGGCAAACCTTCCGAAAGCCTGAAATTGTTTCATCATAAACAAAATTTCAAAGTTTCATATGAAACCAACAATAGCATTAGAAAATTTATTAAAAACAACAAATCAAAAAATCCATAGAGATGAACGTACGGGTGTTTATAAACTCAACTGTAACGATTGTGAAAAATTCTATACAGGACGTACAATTAGAAATTTCAAAACTCGAATACACGAACACCAACGTAGTTATATTAAGCAGAAAACGGACTCTAATTATGCGTGTCATCTTATTCAAGAAAACCATACCTTCAATTACAATTATAATATATTACATTCAGAAAATAGTCTCCACAAAATCAACTTTGGAGAATCCCTATACATCAATAAGTATAAAAATTCCGGAAACCTAGTTAATGACCAGATTGAAGTAAACCCTTCTCGTCTCCTTAATCTGTTCAATGTACCTATCAATAGCTCTGAACGAATTGCTTATTGTTATTTAGTTTCTCTAAGAGCCCCCCTGTGTTCAATTGTTCGTATAAATAGATTGTTCTGTGATACCATAATTTAGTACGAGATGAAGTCAATGCTATGACGAAACGCGTTTACTCATTAAATTTTATTTAAACCTGTGAAAAGTTAGTTTTTTGTTTCTTTATGAAGTTATGAATAAATAATATAATCGAAATCTACACTTAATAATTATTAAGAATCTTGTAGGGGTTTCAGGAAAATACCTCCATTTTTAACACGGCTTTATTAGCTTGTTATGTATGTATGTATCTATATGTAACGGAATCTTTGAACGTGATTTTCAACCCTTCGAAACGTCAGATTAATTTGAAACTTTGCATAGTTTGATCAGGACATTCAGGATAAGCGATTTTCCAAATCCGTCCGATACCCAGTAGTGTCTTTGAGCCAAGTACGCATTTAAAATGAATAATAGTTCAAAAAATCTAAACAACACGCTTTTGTAGATAACCAAACTAACAAGTAAAAAATAATTAATTATTTAAAAAAAACTACAAAACACGCTTTTTTAGATAACCGAACTGAAGAGTAGAAAACAATTTTCAATAAGTTTAAAATAAGAATATAGTAAAATTAACCAAAAAATTTCTTATATTGTAGAAAAGCGTGAGGTGCTTTTCAAGATATTTCCATTATCACTCCACTTTTACCAATATCTTTAATTAAAAAATTACAATTTACTCCACACACCCCACGCTTTTCTACAATGAAAGAAATTTTATTCTTAATTACACTATCCTCAATTTAAATTTATTGAAAATTATTTTCTAAGTTTTAGCTCGGTCATCTAATAATCGTGTTTTTTAGTTTTTCAAAACTATTATTCATAAGATGAGATCAAATCGCATCTTTAATGAAAGCGCCAAGCTTAACCTATATGAAAGTTGTTGCACTCAAAACGCATAACTAACTCAGGAAACTCTTTTACTGGAGATCTATTTTACCAGAAACTTATCATCAGAATTTATTTTCAAATTGCATCATAGTGACAATTATTTGTTTTTAAGGATAATGCTATATATTTAAACCGTTCTTTTTAGCTGATCCCACTATTGCTATTTCGGAAACGGAGAGTCTAACAAGGTTGGAGAAAAGTTTCCTATTTTGGGGAGCAATAATACCCTTTTTTCAGATATAAAGTGAAAAAATTATTTCATACAGCTCAGACTTTGAAATATTGAATAGGGAGCATAACGGTTTCAAATTAAATGTTATAGAATCTTCACAAATCGATAAATTCGAAAAAAAATAGCTCGTTCACAAACCCCATAAAATGAAATAAAATTCAAATGTTTCTAATCCTGCTTCATTTTATATTCTGCACTAAACTCGGAAATGTAATAATTATCTAGTGAGTGACTTTTGCGATATTCCTGTCAACTTCCCTATTTAATTTTCAAATTGTCATTCTTTTTCAACTATGCTAACTCTTCAATAAAGAATAAATCTTGTAAAGTGCTATGGTATCTAAGCTGTTTCGTACAAGTATGCAATTAATTTATTCGATGAAAATTCCCGAATGTACTAGTTATGAAATAGTTAATAAAGAAAATGGGTACCTACTAGATTATTATTGCATTGCCCAACTTACTGGAAACTTTCATAGGGTTTCACATGAAATTGAATTTAAAATGAAACAGGTTTTGAAAAACTTGAATTTTATTTCATTTTATGAAGTTTTTGAACAAGCAAAACTTTTTATCAAGAATAACATTTTTCGATACAACTGAAAATAGAAAGGTTTTTTTCTCTTGGGCATCTCATCCGTGGACACGCTATATATATATATATATATATATATATATATATATATATATATATATATATATATATATATATATATCTATATATATATATATTTATATATATATATATATATATATATATATATATATATATATATATATATATATATATATATATATATATACGCATAAAGTTATTACTGTCGACCATACAATATGTTTAATCGAGATGTATAAGTAGTATATGAAAATTAACTTATTCGTTTTTTGATCAGATTTGTCATTGTTTGTAAGTTTAGTAATTTTGTCCATTCGCATTATATTTTTAAGATTTATCTTCGTGAAGTCAATGAAGACGAAATATAGAGAATTTAAAAGCGAATAAATTAATTTGCATAGACTGCTTCCGGATAAAACTACTACTAGTCTAGTTCATATATATTTTTATACAGTGAACCCCCGGTAATCCGGTCCCTGTCTACTCCGGCGTCCCTTGTAATTGCCTATAACTCTTACAGCGAATCGACGTATTTATGAAGAGAATGGTGAGTGCATCCTACAACGAGCTTTTACCTTTGAGAAGACTCAGAGAGAAAGGTTTAGTCTCGCGTTTTAACTATGTTGAAACAAGAAAAATTCATGAATATTTCATGCTTCATAAATTTATAGGTTCGTAAAAGTTCATGGTATCGTCTAAAAACCATTTTTAGTATGTTTTTGTAATTTAGTTATAATTATTTTGAATATTTATAGCATTAATGATGTTAATTTCATAATAAACCCTATGCTCTCTATTGTGTTATTCAATTTAGTAAATACCACAAAGTTAGATATATATACAGGGTAGCGAGAAAGTCCGGCAACAAGCGATTTTCTTTAAAACGATTAGAGTTATAATTATAAAATTTTAGGGTTATTAACGGGAATATATTCTGCGTTTTTTGGAGGACCTGTCAAAGTCAGGTGACGTCACCGTTCAGTGTACCGCCGCCATCTTAGATTTTTTTAAATGGCAATGTAGGTCGAGTGATATATCGTAGAAAAGCTCATTTTTTTCCTCTTTCCAAAAAGATAGAACAAGTACCACATTACTAAGAAAGTATCCTTCAACATTGCAGATATGTGTGTTAATTTCTCTATATTTTGGAAGACTGCTGGTACGTCACTGGTATACGGTTAATTAAAAAAAACAGTAGTAAGCAATGAAAAAATATGTCAAAAATCACCTGTCAAATGTCAGTCTTTTTATTTGATAACAGCCGTGTTTAAATCATATTTTTTAATAGTAAATTGATTTAATCTTGGTATTTGATACATGCAGTGTTTGAGTTGTATTTGTGAAAAGTAAATTAAGAATGGTGTATTTATCGGAAACATCGGTACATATGAAGAAGTAAGTCATTTTTTCAATGATTTAAATCCTCAACAAGCCCCTATAAGTATATCAACAGTTTCCAGAATATTAAATAAATTTAATGAAACCGGTAGCATACAAGATCGCCCAAGGTCTGGCTGACCAAAAACTGCAACTAACGAAGATAAGACTTTAGACGTCCTAGTAGATGTTCAACAAAAATCATCAAACATCTACGTATGAATTGGCAAGAAATCATGATATTAGCAGGAAGTCGGTACAAACAATTTTGCATCAAAATAAGTTCCATCCATACAAAATTAAAAACCACTAAGAATTAGCTGAGGATGATTTTGATCCAAAGATTAGAGTTTTGTGAAACAGTTCTAGAGAAAATTGGTGATCAAAATAATTTCTTAGATTCAGTTGTATTCAGTGATGAAGCTACATTTTGTCTAAACGGCACTATTAATCGACATAATTGCCGGTACTGGTCAGATTCTAATCCCCAATGGATGGATGAGGCCCAAACACAATACCCACAAAAAGTTAATGTATGGGATGGTTTGGTGAGAAACTATATCATTGGTCCATCGAATACCTGAAGGACCGCGTGTATGTTAACAGACCAACAAACATAAACGATTTGAAAGCTCGCATACGTATTGAAATGCAAGGAATTTCTTCAGAAATTATCAACAATTCCATTCGAAGCTTCCAAGACAGATTGTATTATTGCCAAGAAACAGGTGCCAACACTTTGAGCACTTGTTATAAAGAAACTGTTGATTTTGTGTTAGTATTCTATTTAATTTTTTTTGTTATATGATATTTGTTGAAAAATTGAATATTTTAAGTTTTTGACACTTGTTTCTTGTATTTTTTCAGTGATGTTGTACTCATTCAGTATTTTCGAAAAGAGGAAGAAAAAAGCTTATCTACGATAGGGTGTGGCGGGGCAATTATAAGACATCCGACATTTCGGGTAAAAATAAGACTTCTACAAATAACGTCGATGGGATATTTTTTATTAATCATAATTCAGTTCAAAATGAAGTTTAAAATGTAAAGAATAAGTTATGTTTTTTTCACAATCTTTACTAATAGTGTTTCAGAATTATTTTACTAAATGTTTCTGATCCAAAAATTTGGCGCGAAAACTTTACTTCAGCGTTGACAAACTTTTTACACTGTTGCTCGATTGTACCCCGCGAACGCACGGCCTCCCACCCCGCAACGCCGTATGGGATGTTCTTGCGAGGGCGATACGTAATTTTAGTTTATCTTTTGCTAGCGCACAGTGGATACGTATTTTTTTTTGAGGGAAAAAACGAGACACGCGTTCGAGAAAATATAAGACAGCTTTCGTGTAAAAATAAGACAAGACCTTAGTGAGAATGCCTCGAAATTACGGCCATACAACAAAAAATGCAAAGAAATATTATATAGGTAGCTAAAAAGGGACCTGAGGACAGGGATAACATTACAGTGTTATACTTAAAACGAACAACAAAGATCTACTTCGCATATCCTGCTACAGATATAATATATTCGATCCACTAAAACGAAATTATCACGAAACTGCCAAATCCAAAGCAAAAAAATAAACGAAGTGCTCTAATGTTTGATGTTGACCTAGAAAAGTATGATATTAATTTGTGTAAAAATGTCTCATATTTTGCCCCATTATGATTTTTTACAATCGTTTCTAACTTTGTGGCTATCTATTCGTTTATTTGTTGTAACCTTTAATGTCAATAATAAGTTAGTATAAGTTCTACTGTAATTTTGAACTAACTACTTGTTTGCCAAATAAAAACAATACAAAGACTTATAGAAGTTACGTAAAACATTATTGGTGATGTTGGTTTTTCAATCTTAAAATAAAAATTATAAGATTATTTTGACTGTAAAAGCTATTGTGTATTATTTTTATCCCTATCTGTCTTGAAATAACGCACGCAGTTGAATAACACGTAAACCGTAGGAATTGTATACTGTCTTATATTTGAACTACGGTGTTTTATATTTACCCCGTAGCGAAGGAAAAATATGAGACACATATTTTATTTAAAAAGTCTAGTATTTTGAAAGTTTTTCAGGAAATTGATAATAATACAGAGTAGATTGCATGCCAGTAGATAGTATTAACATATTCAGTTAGACGTAAACACTTTTTAGAAGCCTAAAATTACAAAAGTTGTTGTATTCGTCTTATAATTACCCCGCTTGACCCTATATCACTCGACCTACGTTGCCATTTAAAAAAATTCAAGATGGCGGCGGTACACTGAATGGTGACGTCACTAAACTTTGACGGATCCTCTAAAAGACGCAAAATGCAATCGCGTTAACAACCCCAGAATTTGATAATTATATCTTTGATGGTTTCGGAGAAAATAGCTTGTTGCCAGACTTTCTCGCTACCCTGTATATATATATATATATATATATATATATATATATATATATATATATATATATATGTATATATATATATATATAAAACGGTAATAATTGCTGACCTGTATGTAGAAATAATAATATCTATTGGGAGTTGCAGCAGACCAGTTCAGTTGTACTCTTTTTTCTTTGCTCGAGCTTTCGAGGAGAATTTATTTTCTTTTCATCAGGAGAACTACAATTACAATTTTATTGTGATGAATTACTGAGTTTATCGTGGTTCACATCCTTGACTTCGTAAGTCTTTATAACTGTTTAACCGTTCACCATTTTGTTATTATTGTAATTGTAGTTCTCCTGATGAAGAGAAAATAAATTCTCCTCGAAAGCTCGAGCAAAAAAAAAAGAGTACAACTGAACTGGTCTGCTGCAACTCCCAATAGATTAACTTTTTGATAATTATTAACAATAACAGGATTGGTGAATCTCAAATAAACTCGATTTTATTAAAAAGTTGACGTTTCGTCAAGACATTCGTGGCTTTTTGAAATATTGAAATTTCTTCGACATTTATTGATTCGAAAAAATTTGAATAGTTAAGAAAGACTACTATGTTTCATCAAAATTTATACGTGCTATTCAGTACAATATTAACATTCAAATCTCTTATTATTAGATGGTAATCACAGAAACCTTTACCCACGTAATGTTCGAAATAGGTTCAAATTATTTTGATTTTGAAAAGGCAAAGAATAGGGTAGTTACTATTTATAATATACCCTGTAATAATTGTAATAAATCATATATAGGACAAACTTTTCAAAATTCAGAAGAAAGATTGAGAGCACACAAATATACCAAAACACAAACCACAACACTAATCAAACATAAAATATTGCATAATCAAAAAAATTTAAATAAAGTCGTAAACGATAGAACAGATATAAAACATTTAACTTCAATATAGGCAGATTTAATTCTTTGAATTTTCTAAGAAACAACGTATATCAAAACAAAATAATTCAACAAACAAACTCTAACCATAACAACTCATCTTTTTCAACAAAATTCAAACATATAGAATTTTCAATTTTTCTAAAAAGAAGGTATGATTTAGAACATGTGATCTCCAAAATTACAAGTAATGTCTTTTTAAAGACAAATCCAACAATCAAATATTTTAAACCTATTTTGTACATTACGTGGTGAAGGTTTCTGTGGTTCCCTTTCCATCTAATATCAACAGACCTGACTGTTGATATTGGACTGAATAGCACGTAATTAATAACTGAAGACGGCCACAGCCGTAAGAAAAATTTTTTTGCAAAAAAGATAAATAGTACTTTTGACTCTTTAACATCAAAATAATTTGAACCTATTTCGAACATTACGTGGGTAAAGGTTTCTGTGGTTTCCCTTAACATCTAATAATATCAGATTTGAATGTTAATATTGGACTGAATAGCACGTAATAAATAACAGAGAACGGTCACAGCCGAAAAATTTTTGATGAAACATAGTTCTTTTTTAACTATTCAACATGTAAATGAATATATTTGTTATTGCTTACTCAGAAAAATATTATCTAGAATTCATATTATCCACGCCAATTATGAAAGTATATCACCCTGAACATATTCAATTACATCGTAATTGTGTTTAGAGAAAACAGGTCTTTTTATTAATGATCGAACATGAAATTAAAAATAACGTCGCCACGTTCTAGTTTAGCACCTTACAAAAGTATTCTGTCAAATGGTAGCCTGACGGACAAACGTCCCCAACTATAAATAGTTACACTGATGGACGTTAGGAATTCGTATGTATAGAATGACCTGACCTGACAAAAAGATACGTGATGTGTTCAATAAAAATAGGACAAAGCTGGTAATTACTTCTCTTTTCTAAAAGAGTTCCATTTAATCTTAGGCTTGGAGAGTTGTTGAAAATTTCACCGCATTTCTACAATTTCAACATGAACCTGAAATATAATTATTCATTCTTACGAAACTGACGAAAACCACTTGACACATATGCGATTAAAATCAAGATTGATCAACTGTCAATTTTCAGCAAATTTAGAAGCATAGATTGTATTGAAAAACCTTTTCAAATAAAAATTAATGATATGCTGCCAGTCAGTATAAGCTAAGAAGGCTAGACCTCATGTAACCCCTGTGAACATAGTTTATGAGTCATTCTAGAAAATTTCATAAATTCAACAATGGAATTGCAAACATTGTACACTCGTCGAAGTTTAATATGTGAAGAAATTTTTGAATAAACTGAATAACCCGCGACGCAAACAATGAATATGCTGAAATACACTTTGTTATAGCGAAAGTTAAATATTTGAATAGCAACTAAACCAATATTTTCAGTTGATAGGGTAGAGTAATTCTTCAGTTAACATTTACGCATGATGAAAATGTAGATATTTAAAAGGTTAATTTTTTAATTTTTTTTTGATGTTATGAATATTTGAAAAGATTTCAAACCAATATAAAATTTTTTATATATCAAGCCATTTACATTCAATATAGCCCAAAATAAACAGTACTGAACTTGTTATTATTTTATTGTTTTAAGAAATACATATTATTGACACTTCATTTCATGTTCTAAATGTGCTCCTCCTCTCTCAAGACAGACTTCATACCGATGTTCCAAGTTTCTCGTCATGTTATGGAATAAGGGTTGTCTACGTTCCGAATTCTAACCCAGAACTCAATCACCAGAAACTGTCGAGGCGCAAAAAACCACAAATATCACGACAAAACAAGAAAGCCCTATATAAGAATAGTAAAAGTTGAACAAAAAAGTTTGTACTACCTAAAGGTAATTTCCCTCTCCATTTTATATTAGCAGACCTGACTGCTGATATTGAACTGAATATCACGTAACTGAAGACGGCCACAGCAAACAAAAATTAATGAAACATAGTTTTCTATTTTTGCTGAAACTCATGAACGCCAAAAAAATTTTGTCGTTCAAACGTTTTGAGAAAGTAAGGAATTTTGTGAGAAACGTCAACTTTTCAATAAAGATGGTTCGCGAAACTTAAATGGTCTGTATGTATAATTGTATATAAGTATATATATATATATATATATATATATATATATATATATACCTATATATATATAGATATATATATATATAATATATATATATATATATATATATATATATATATATATATATATATATATATATATATATATATATATACTAGCTGACCCAGCAAACGTTGTTCTGCCATATAAATTATTTTTATCTATCTATCTATCTTTCTATCTATTCATCTATCTGCCGATGTATCTCTATCTATCTAACTAGATAGTTATCTGTCTTTCTATCTATCTGTCGATCTATCTAACTATTTATTTATCATTATATCTATCTATCTATCTATCTATCTATCTATCTATCTATCTATCTATCTATCTATCTATCTATCTATCTATCAATCTATATGACCCGGCAAACGTTGTTTAAATTATTAAAATGGCTATTAAAAAATATGGGTTGTTGATAGAAGGGTGAAAATTAAGAGTTGTATGTATTTTTTAATGCAGCATCATAAAATGATAAAAATAAAAAATTTTGTCCAAAATATGTAAAAAAATGTTTGGGGCGGACCACCCTAATCACTTAGGGGTATGAAAAATATATTACAACCTATTATCAGACCGACTATTGTTATTTTCGATTTCCATCTTGCAACCCTATTGCGGATCTGTGGATAAAATTCAAGAAATATGAAAATCGCGATATGAAAATAAGGGTTTATCGTAGAAGGGTCATTCTAAGTCATGACAAAATAAAAATAAAAGCTTGCCCAAAAAATTGAAGTTTATAATTGACAAATACAAAATAGGGGTTCATCGTAGAGGAGTGAAAATTTAGCGTTGCATGTATTTTTGAATGCTGTATCTTAAAAAAATAGAGCAGAAAGATTTGTCTGAAAAATAAAAAAAATTGAACCTCAACATTGAGGGGAATGAAAAATAGATGTTCTCCGATTCTCAGACCTAGAGAATCGGTCGAGCCATTTCGGAGGAGTTCAACAAAAAAAAATAGGGATTGATGGTAGAGGGGTAAAAATTCAGGGTTGTATATATTTCTGAATCTTGAAAAAAAATGAACAGAAAATTTTATCTGAAAAATTTTAAAAAATCAAGGGGTGGACTACCCTTAACAATTAAGGGGATGCAGACGTTGGCTGATTCTCAGACCTACCCGATAGGTTCACAAAATTTCATGAGAATCGGTCGAGCCATTTCGGAGGAATTCAATAAATAAAAATAGGGGTAGATCGTAGAGGGGTGAAAATTTAGGGTTGTATGTATTATTGAATGCAGTATCATAAAAAGAACAGAAGATTTTCTTTGAAAAATAAAAAAATTAAATAACATTTAGGGGGATGCAAAATAGATGTTAGTCGATTCTCAGACCTAACCCATATGCACACAAAATTGCATGAGAATCGGTCGAGCCGTTTCAGAGGAGTTCAACTTCTAACACCGTGACACGAGAATTTTATATATTAGATATATATATATATATATATATATATATTTATATATATATATATATATATATATATAATATATAGGTATATATATATATATATATATATATATATATATATATATATAATAATATATATATAGGTATATATATATATATATATATATAATATATGTATATAAACATATATCAGACAACAAAAAATAAAAATCTGGATTAATCGTGCCCCAGGAGGTGCCTAATACGGATTTAAAAACCACCCGGCACCACACTGTTGACGTTCGATACAATGCAATGCTTTCGGGGAAAATACGCGACTAAAAATATAAATTCAATAATGTTGAATATAGACAGTAAACTCCTAAGATGGCAAAGGAATAATTATTGAAGAAAATTTTTATTTTTAATTTAGAAAATCTGAAGAATATCAAAACTAGAATATTTTTGCTACGTCACACTACGTGGAAATTCAGTAATTGGACAATTTCGAAAAATGTAGAATCTTCATTTTTTTAAATTTTCACAAAATTCGTTAAAACAATCTTTCAACTGTTTACCGTTGTTGTCACGCAATCAGATATGTTATCATCATAGAACTCAGTACACAGCATATCTACCCACAAAGAATATATTACGAATCCATTAACCTGATTTGAACACAGGCTAGGAAACGACTAACAGAATATCTGACAACACAGAATAGAAATAGATTCGTTTGCTTCAATGCATTCGTCAAGTAATATCTAAAATGAATGTACATTTCCAAAAGTATCTGTTCATTTATATATAATCCCCTACTCAGATGAAATGAAACTTAAATACACTGAAGGATGAACTATCAACTATCAACTCACCCTAAGAAACTCTTGTATCACATAAAGTGAAGAAGGAAATTTCATCAATAATTTAAAAATTATGAAACAATTTGCCAAGGGAGCTGGTTATATGTATTCCGCGACGCGAAATCTGCATTCACAATGCAACAGTGAATCATACTAATGTCATTTTTCTACGAATGTCAATAAAAACCATCATTCCATGTTCAAAAGTAATTGCGGAACATAGTGCATTGTTTTATACCTATTTTCATTGTGCTTCTATCACCATGTGAGTGAACTACAGAGTTCACATTGTGCACGGGTATTTCTACAAAGGGGCGTTAACCGGCGCCGCGTGTTTTTTTGTGGAACGTCAGATTGACATTTTTTTAAATCTTAAAAGGAAAAATATTACTTATCCCATTTTATGTGACAGTAACATTCGTAGAAAAAGTATAGTGTAAAACTCGCATGGAATGACCATTTCCTACTCGTATGATTTGCCATACTCGTAGGAAATGCATGTCATTCCATGCTCGTTGTACGATATACAAGTCTCCCCGACTCAAGATCTGCATACATAGGCCAGTCAGTTTAGATAATCAATTGACAATAATTTCAAAAGTTTTCAAACTTTAATGTAGGGTCGGGAAAGAGATAAAAACTTACTATGAACTTTTGCAACCTTTTCCGGAGTCCGGAACATTGTTAAAATTGCAATAAGATTGAATTTTGCCTTATGCTTGTGAAACAAATTCCAAAAGTTCTGCAAAATTGGAGTTATTTCATATCACGTATCAAATTTGCAACCAATTTAACGGTACGGAACATTTTTTTAAAATTCAAAATTAACGATTTTCTTTGATAAACTGATCGAAAAAATTCCAAAAGTTCTGCAAACTTGACAGATACTTCGGAAAATATATCGTTGTATAAATTTGCAACTTATTACGCTGACCGGAACATGTTTATTTATAATATTTTTTAATTCGTGGTCATTTTTTCGGGCAAGATGGTCTCAAAATAATTACAAAAGTTTTGAAACTTAGTTGCAACCTTGTAGGTACGCGGTCCGGAACTTTATGCAATTTGCAAAAATATAATTTTTGGATTTTTATATTTTGCAAATTGCATAATGTTTCGGACAGCGTACAAGGTTGCAAATTTGCAAATGCATTCGAATAGATGTTTTCTAAATTTGCAACCAAGTTCCAAAACTTTGTAATTATTTCGGGACCATCTTGCTCGAAAAAATTACCACGAATTAAAAAAATTATAAATAAACATGTTCCCGTCGACGTAAATTGCAAATTTATACAACTGTTCGGTTAATTTTTCCGAAGTATCTGTCAAGTTTGCAAAACTTTTGGAATTTTTTTTGGTCGGTTTATCAAAGAACAACCTTAAATTTGAATAAAAAAATGTTCCGTACCCTTAAACTGATTGCAAATTCGATACGTGATATGAAATAACATATTCAATACTACTCCAAGTGGAGTTTTTTTTTGGATTTTTTTTCACAAGCACAAGGCAAAATTCATTATTATTGCAATTTTAACAATGTTCCCGACTTCTGAAAAGGTTGAAAAATGAGATTTATTCCTTTCTCTATGTAGCATTCACTTGACCAAAGTTCAAAAATTTTTGGAATTATTGTTAAATTTTCGATTTTCAATGTCTTAACTGACTGGCATAACAGATGTTTCGATCTTATTAGATCTCTTCAGTGCAACGTACTTGAATCGGAGTGAATTGACATAGTTCTAATTATTTCCGAATAAAAATCGCGGCTTAACTAATATATAGATAACAACCCATATAGCGTCCTCCGCCAAGAATATTAGGAACCAACATTTCACTGTTTAGACCGAAATTACAGAATTCCGTCGAGAGAACAAATAATTTCTGACATTAAGATGTCTACTCTGCAACAGTGAAACAGTCGGGGTGACTTGACATTTTCTATAATTCACAGCTGCATTGTGAATGCAGATTTCGCGCCGAGGAATACATATACTCAGCTCCCTTGGAAGATTGTTTGATAATTGTTAAATTATTAAAGAATTTTAATTGTTCAATTTATGTGATACCTATTAGACTGAGAGCCAGCGTTCCGCAGACTTACGGTATAGTAGCAAAATCCTTATTAATGCTAGGTATACTATTTCACCTGCCGTAGGTGAAGTGGAGATTCACTATTCCCATCGAGGGTTCCTTTGGGCGTGTCCAGAAGTCGAAAGACATCAAAATTGACTCTGAAAACGTGATCGCAGCATGTCTGCCGTTTTGATATATTAAAATATATAATGTTTCTCATGTAAAAACTTAATGGCAGACACTTCTTCCGGTTCCTACTATAATTTATAGAATTTCAAAGCTGCGAAAATTTTGCGTTATTTCAGCAAAACTGAAAATTATATATGTCATTTATATTATTATTACATAAACATATTTAAAAAACCAGACAGATAGGTCGGTTCTGATATCCAGGTAGACCACATTAGTATATTGTATAATTAGTGGGAAAAGCATAATATTCCCAAACGACTGTGATAATTACCAGACGAGGAGCGTAGCGACGAGTCTGGTAACACAGGAGTTTGGGAATATGCTTTTCCCACGAATTATACATACTATTTTTTCTCCGATCGTTGATTTACATTTAAAAAATTAATTAATTAAAAAATATTTCATCCAAGATGTAATCAAGTAAGTTTAAATAGGTAGGTTTCTCTATGTTCGTATTGAAATATAGAAGTAGTAACCATGGAAATTACTCTGTTATGACAAAAGTAAAATAATTTTAAAGCTGGTTTTGTTTGATTCGTTGTATTTTATAAGGAATTAAAAAAGAATTAGTAAACATGAACACTGATAGTGATTATTTGTTGTCTTGCACGGCTCCTGAACTAGTAGAAGCCGCGAACGTGGCTTCACTTAATTTACTTCCGGCGAAATCCAGAGAGAAGTATGAACTTGCGTACCAACGCTTCATGAATTTTTGTAGAAAAAACAACAGTGTATCCTTTTCTGAGAATGTACTGATGGCGTATGTTGCTGAATTGGCTAAAACAATGAAATCTTCGACGTTGTGGGCACATTATTCCATGCTTCTATCAACTTTGTCTGTTAAAAATAATATTAATATTGCCCAGTACCAAAAACTGAGAGCAGTTTTAAAACGTCAAGCTACAGGATACAAAAAATGTAAATATTAACAACAATTATAAAAATTAAAACCATACTTTGTTTCATTTTAATGTAATAATCCATTTGTTACATTACCGCACGCTACAGCAGTGCGGTAAGAATATTACCCCACTGTTATTTTCTAATTGCTTAGCAACTGACCACTATTCTGGAATGTTGAGCTTTTCGCATAGAAAACAGGTCAAAATAGTGTCACTTTTCTCACGATCGGAGAAAAAATACTTTATCTGTCGTGCTAATGAAAGCGCACGATTCGACTTCACTTTTCATCTCGCAGGTAAACAGTATGGAAGTACTTTTGTAAGAACATTAGTGTTGTTAACACGTGTTTGTTACAAAAGTTTTTGTAATTCCCCTTTGTTAGCAACAAAAATTGTAAACAAATGTTGGAAACTGTGTTTCCGTTTTTGGTGGTAAACATCAAAAGAATACGATTGCTGCAGAAATTTTTTCGCCCTGTGGGTACGCTTTCAGCTGGGAATATTTGTTGGAAACAGAAATGTGTCCCTCATGTGGACGAACGAATTACCCGATACGTTAGTTGCCGTAGGTGAAGTGGAGATTCACTATTCCCATCAAGGTTTCCTTTGGTTGTGCCCAGAAGTCGAAAAACATCAAAATTTACTCTGAAAACGTGATCGCAGAATGTCTGCGGTTTTAACATCTTAAAATATATAATTTTTTATGTAAAAATTTAATGGCAGAAACTCCTTCCGGTTCCTACAATTTGCACGACTGAGAAAGTATTATGTGTCTGCTCGGATGTCAGAAACGACCTATCTGTCTGGTTTTTTTGAATATGTTTATGTAATAATAATATAAATGACATACATCATTTTTAGCTTTGCTGAAATAACGCAAAATTGTCAAAATTTTCTCAGCTTTGACATTCTATAAATTATAGTAGGAACCGAAAGAAGTGTCTGCCATTAAGTTTTTACATAAAAAAAATTATATATTTTAAGATATCAAAACGGCAGACATGCTGCGATCACGTTTTCAGAGTCAATTTTGATGTCTTTCGACTTCTCGATACGCCCAAAGGAACCCTTGATGGGAATAGTGAATCCCCACTTCACCTACGGCAGGTGACATAGTATACCTAACATTAATAAGGACTTTGCTACTATATCGTAAGTCTGCGGAATGCTGGCTCTTAGACTATATATGAAATTGCCTATAGTCAACTATCACATTTTTTTTCAATAAACCATCGACTTTCACACCTACATAGAAATTCCATTCCACTAACCACAGTAATTCCAACAAAAAAAGAAAAATGCAACGTCCAAGAACATAACTATTATAGATATTACGACGGAAACTAAGACTGATATTTGTGCTGTATATTCGAACAGAGAGAGTTGATATTATAACTAACTAGAATAAACAAGAATGTAGGTGGTAATATCGAGGAATATCAACAGTACCTATCTACTTACTTGATATAGATCTTCCGTATTATGTACAATAAAGAAGCAGTAACGGATTAGGTTGGCCTCATGAAATATTGGAATATTCCCCTAAAACAATCATTTTAATAATAAATATGTATATATCTCTATAACTGAGATTGAATTCTCGTTCTTCACTTGGTGAAACATCATAAAGAATAAAGTATAAACTTTAAAATAAAAAACACTTGGCTTATGTTTCACTATATAAAAATATTTAGATACTGTATTTAGCAGTAACGAATAGTCGACATGTTTCGAGTTATAAACTCATTATCAAGACTGACTACAGGAGAGTATTACATCTTATTTTATAAAACAGACAAAAGCAAAGGTGATACCTGAAAATCAATTTGTTGGTTTACAAGGGGTAATTGACTATTATGGGCGCAACTTATTTCGAGAATTTCAAGAAGGTCAAGGCGCTTTCCTTTGTTACCTGAATGTAACAATTGAGTTTTGTTGAAATCCAGGAAATGATTAAATTTTGTACAATGTTCAGAGAAACCCGTGGTATTTTTATTTTGTAAAATTGACTTTTCATGTTCTTCAACACGAATGATTATATTCCTTCCTGTTTATTCAATATAGAAAGCATTCAATATACCCCACGCAAACTATTAATGAAGAACAAAAATACCTCCCAATGAATTATGTGCCGAATTTGAGTAGCAAAATTTGTAACAGACTATCGAAAAATAACGTTAAAACGATTTGTACAAATGAAAGAAACTTGAAGTCATTCTTGGTCAATAATAAAGAAAAATCTAACACCGGAGAAAACAGTGGTGTTCACAAAATATTTTGCGACGAATGTCCTGCTTTCTATATTGGACAAAGAGGAAGTGAATTAGGGTGAAACAGTCTGTCTATCAATTTCCATCGATTGTGATAAACAAATTAACATTTCTAACAATCACCGTCTAGGGTAGATGTGGATATTTTGATGCTTCGTGAACTCTTATAACCAGCTCCGCTAGGAGGTTTGTTTGATTAGTTTCAAATAAATGTCCTAGTTAACTTAATTATATATATATATATATATATATATATATATATATATATATAATATATATTATATATATATATATATATATATATATATATATATATATATATATATATAAAATATATATAATATATATATATATATATATATATATATATATATATACATACATATATTCATATATCAAGGAGTTCCTTATTTTGGGCAAATTTCAATAGACACAAATGTAAGAATAATTTCTTGAGGGTTCTTAAAACGCACGATATCGCTTCCAATTTGAAACAAAATTCCAAGGGATTCACGCTATTGTATTTATCACATACGTAATGTTTTAATGTTCTCAAAATTTGGTCACCTGAGGAGGATACTATAAGTTATATATGCATTCAGCTTTTTCCATTAAACAAACTTGAAATGTTGCTTTTGAGATCAATTTCTGATTTGTGTATCGAAAATAAGTTCGAGTACAGGTTCTTAAAACTTATGTGTTTCTGATTTGTGTATCGAAAATAAGTTCGAGCACATGTTCTTAAAACTTATGTGTTGACTTCTAATTAATTTAATATACTTTTAGCTCAAATGTTTCAAAAGTATCCCTTCTCATTTGAAACTGTTTTTCACCCTCGTTAGAATTATGTCAGCTAATGACTATAAGTCGCAGCCATACCGTCGAAAGAAAAAAAAATTCTGTAATTTTGATAGTTATATATATTCTTTACATGAGTGGGGAAAATTTGAATTTCTGTAACTAATTTATTAAAAGAAATAACGCATGACGCACGTTTCGGTCATACTTCACCTTCTTCAGATGCCAATGGCAAACTAACTATGATTCTCTGTTATATCGGAAACAAGAAATGACAAATTGTGTAGAAGGGGTAAATAGAAATATGGTTGCAAATAATTATTAGAATAGGAAAAACTAATTCTGAACTGCTAGTCAGGTAGTTCGGTAATATTGAAAAGATTGAGAAGGGGGCTTGAAGTATGATCGATTTCCCTATTCAATAGGAGACCGGAATGCTTGTACTTATTTATCTGTAATGATTCTAAAAAATTTAGTTTAATTCCCTTACTTTCAGTATTTAATATTTTAAAATCGAAATTGAATGTGTGATTTTCTTGGATTCAATGGTTTGCATTATGTGAATCCGACTTCTGATTAACAAAGCTACGTTTGTGTTCTGAAATTCTAGTTTGAAAACTTCTGAAAGTTCTATTTCTTTTAATATGTATGTAAGTATCGGCCCAATCAATCCAAAATATATTTAGTAAAATATTTGCTGAATATGCTACGTCAAATATGTAACAAAATCTTTAACTCACAGTTCAACTTACTAATTCCGATTATCTTTGTTACGTGAACAACAAAAAAGTCCAAAAGCTAACAACAACAAAACAAAAATAGTGCTATAATAAACCAAATACTGTAAACAATTACAAAAATAGAAATTGTCGAAGTTGCATACGATGGAATCAAACTAGCTTAGGGAACGTACCCAAACTACGTGACCTATTTTTTACAACTTTTTATCCACCTCCCCCCCCTTGGTGACCATTCGTAGTATATTGCAAGACCCCCTCCCTCCCCCTCTAGTTTTCACGTAGTAATTCATAAATATGTTTTTTAATCATTTTCTTGTAGACAGAAAGTTAAAAAAAATAATTTGGTTTATATTTGTCTTTATTAATACAACGCTTGCGGCGTGACGATAAGAGTGCGCACAGGGTGGGCAAATTTCGATGTTTGTATGGGGTATCTCGGTAACTATAGGAGATACAAAAAAATGGAGGACGCATTTTCGATTTCTTTTTTCGAGTCAAATTTAATGGCGAAAACCAGAATTTGAAATCTTTTTTTATTTTGGAGTTATAAACAAAAGTTTGACTTTCAGACAAGTGTACATATCATGGTTGTTTGTGAAATTACGAGACATTCTTAAGGCACTTTTTTTCCGTATAATCTAGAGATTTACGTCTAATTTTATAAGACACTACTACTATAAAAAAATAATACAAATTACAATAAATGTTGTGAAGAACTGATGTTCTTTATGGTTGATACATAAATTACATACCTATCTTTATAATATTCTAAACTGCATTATATATACAATATCAATATTTGAAATGTAATTCACATTCTATAAAATTTTGTCTATGTTCATTTATATTGTTACTGGTTTTCTTATATAATTGTCTATTATATATTTTATATAGTCAGGTGATTGTGGTGGCGACCTCACTGGAATATTATTCGTCATCCAGTTATTTCCAAAATTAGTATTAAACAATTATGAAACGGTACTTATATTATGAGGTGGTGAACCATCATGTTGGAAGAACTGATTTTGTGTCTCAACTAAGGGTGGACTGTCCATGAATTCCTCAATAATTTACTGATTCAAAATTTCGTAGTACCGTTGGTTATTAAGATTTTCTTGATATATATATGATACGTTAAAACACGACAGCCACGTAAATTTTATGCTTTGTGAATTCAGTTTCAAATATTCATAATGCAGTTCAAAATGTTATAAAGAGATGTAATTTATCTATCAACCACAATGAACATAAGTTTGAACATTTATTGTAATTTGTATTGTTGTTTATAATTGGCTTGTGGAATGATTCACAATTAATTGGATAGCCATTGAAATATATCTTAGATGTAATATCACAACTGTTATTACTTTGAATAAAGCTTTCTAACATATCATATTTCTCGTAATATTTGTACGGCGTCCTGACTTTCACGATTAAGTCAGTTAATTGATATTATGATGAAAAGAAATGGACAAGCTCTGTCATATATGTCACCTGCCTACATGGAATAGGTATATATAAAAAACGCAAAAGGTAATGAACTAAAATTTATTCTTGCTATTAAAGCTTTACACATCAAAAGCAACCTGACATATTATACATCGTTAGAAAGGAGAAAAAGTCCGATCCAACCAAACCACAGCCAACCATTATTCCCATTTGAAAAAATACATTTCTACCACTGTTTTATACAGAAAAAAGTGCCTAAAGAATGTAAAAGTTATTATCTCTTAACTTCACAAACAACCATGCACACTTATCTTAAAGTGGAAAAATGAAATTTTTGTTTATAACTCGAAAACTCAAGAACACAGCGAATTTTGGGTTTCGCCAGTGAATTTGTCTCGACAAAAGAGATTGAGTATGCGCCCTCCATTTTTTTTACCTTCTATAGTTACTGAGATACTCCATACAAATATCGAAAATTGGCTACCCTGTACATACCTATAACTTACAGGTGAAAAAAATATTATCAAGAAGAAAAAACATATGTACTAGGAACTTAACTTACTAAAACAAAAGTATTTTTTTCTTTTATTCACATTTATCTTATATCTCAATCATGTTCAACGAACACGTTTCCAGAGGACATTGACTACGTGACAAAAACCTAACCCCTACCCCCGCCCCTGTGACCAATCGTAGTGTTTTGAAGACCCCCTTCCTCCCCCCCTGAACGGGTTTGGGTATGTTCCCTTATGGTTTATATGCATATATTCTTATGAAATGAGTATCGTTCGAACAACCGTTGCAGGCCTCTAAATTAAGCCGAAACTGTCTACTAAAGTGTTATATGATCCGACACTGATAAGAGTAGTGTTTGTATATTCGTTTTACATCAAATTTCATAGTTTTTAAGGTCATTGAAACTAACGCAATATACTCCCTATCAGTACCTACCACATCAAAAGTTGTATATGTTATCCGTTTTTGTTCCAATTCGTGCTAAGAAACATGATATGTTTGAGACTGATGGAATGTTCTTTGTAACTACATCGATGTTTTTGTTATCATACAAAGCCAAAAACGCTTTTGACTTTTCGGTTCGCTTGAAAAGTATAAGTATTTTTAAATTGTTAGTATTTCATGAATACTTTATGTTCAACCGATAGTCTATAGAAGGAATAGCCTTAAATTAAGTGTTTTTACAACTTATATTCGAATAAATGAGATCGCTAGTGACCTATATAAACATCTCCCTTTTCACTCATACTTTGATTGACTTAACTTGTTTGATCAGAAACTTCAATTTGCGCTTTATAAAGAAAGTTTTTCGGTTGAACTTATTTTCAGTGAATTACTCGCAAACGGGAGATATCTTGAAATGTGATATAACTCTAGATATTTTTTGTGTTTGCGGCGATCCTCGAACATTTCCTTGTAGAGAATTGAAATCTAACGACCTGTTTATCTTCTGTTTTTAGTCGTATGTTCCCCGAAAATAAAAGACTATTCCTGGGTATTAACAGTAAATTTCTTTCTGATATACACAGAACGAAAAACGTACGTGAATATAATGAATAAAACCATTGTGATAATGTATTCGGACATCAATTTTCAACCGATGCTCAAGTTCATTGATTCAATGTATTATTATTGATTGCTTGATGTTCAAGTGCTTATATCAATCCCCGAGAGGCATTAATTTCATCACCTCGATTTCAAAACAAAGTACATTCTACTAATGACCATTGTGTATCAGTCAATCAACATCCAGCATGATATTAATGTTTTCTGTACATCAACCGATCACCTGCAGTCATTGAATTAAGGAATCCAGGACATTGACTCAATCTATCTATATATATATATATATATATATATATATCTATATAATATATATATATATATATATATATATATATATATATATATATATATATATATATATATATATATATATATATATATATATATATATATATATATATATATATATATATATATGTATATAGTGACAGGTATATAATTGCAAATAGGGAAAAAATGTCTATATATCATTGCTAATGCTCCAAGAAATTATGATGGCACTGTCGAACGAGTACGTTCCAAAGATAACTACAAACAGACACAAAAGATTCATTGAATTGGAATAATACAATTTATTTTTGAAATATTGACATAAGATATGTGTTTTACTGTATACAATTCCTGGATTAGCGCGAGGTTTAAAAAAAAGTATTCAATAAACGACCAAAACATAATCCTTTCTGGAGAAAAACTCAAATTGGAAACATAAATAATATTTAAACAACTATTAACAGCTCTTATAACATTGAAAAACTTATATCTAATTCCATCGAAGTATGTATACTCTCCTTGAATTGTTGTTATATCTTCGCCAATTGCGAACACAAAAGATTGAATTGAAGTTTTCTGCGAATTCAAAATGTATATCCATTCTGCAATTTCTTGTGGTGTTTTTGCAAGATATAAAAATGAGTGCTGTAAGTGAAAATTTTTTGTTATGCATTTTTCCAGTAATATCTTTCTTTACAACTTTGTTGGTGGCTGCCTCATCTCGCCCATCTAGAAATGAAAATATATTATGGTCGAAAATGAAAAACGTGAATTCCAGATTTTAGAAAACTGATTTTCTTTTTCATTGGGACTCTACTTTTTATTGAAATGAGTATGTTATGAACTTTAAATGATGTTCACGAAATATGTATCAAATTATTCTCAAGCTGTCATTTGATTTCATAACAAATGAAAAACGTGTTCTCTTTCAACCCTGACATAGAATAATAATATCAAGCTCTTTTTGAACTACTAACATTAGCATCACGGGGTGAACACCATTCACTGAAATACACAATCTACACAAGCAGATACTTACTTTCCTCGATATTTTCGATTTCCAATGGGCCTAGTAAATACTCAATCGCCTTGTCTTTGACATTGCCATTGAACAGAAATGCAATAATTTTTCACAGTTTTTGAGAAAAAAATTATCATTTTCGTTCTTCATGGTTGAGTCCATATCGATCTAGAAGTAAAGTTATAATAGTTAGTTTGCAAGTTATAATAGTTAGTTGCAACTATAGCTATATTATATTGAATGTTATAGGTAATACATGAAATTATACAAGATAAAATTAAAAATCATGAAAAATATACTAGTTGACCATGGACAATTCAATATATTACATAAAGTGAACAAGGAAAATTCTTCAATAATTTAAAAAAAACATACCTACGCCACAGTTGCAAAGTAGACATCTTATGTCAGAAAGTTTGTATTCTAGCGACGGGTTTCTGCATTTTCAATCTCAGCGGTGAATTGTTGGCTTCCAATATCTTTGGTGGAGGGCGCTCTGGGTTGTTATACAGATAGTCGTCCGACCATGATTTGTATTGAGGAAAAGTAAATACTGAATTAATATGAAGGTGCTTGGAATATTTCGGTTTCTACTTCAGATCCAGATCACACTCACATGTATCGTCACAACCTGCAATAAATGATTATTTTTCAAGATGATGTTGAAATAGTGTAGACCGTCAAATTTTAGTGAATAGTAGATTTTTTTGTAAATACAATTTTCTTTTCAGTAATTTACTGAATTTACAGGGGCATTTAGCAAAACAATGTATGAGCAAGTTCCATTATTTAGCATATCTATTTCTTATAGCAAAATTCATAGTAGTTCGCGAAATAATATAAAAATTGTTCAAAATGCAATATATTTATATATTTTTACTATAAGTGCTCGAAACACGCCATGTTTTCATTCTTTCGTCTCTTTCAACACTGTTCAGTGTAACTACTTATTTTTTTGAGATTGTATTCTGACAAAAAATATTTTCGTAACTTTTATTCAAATGTTATAAAAAACTAACAAGATTTAAAAAATACAGTTACTGTACTTACCACTTTCTAAAGAAACTGCTTCCACAAAAATTTACTTATACACAAATAACACTTTACCGTTTGGCTGTTAGCGTTAGATAGATACTCGTATAGCGAATTAGGCGGAAATTTGGCATATTAACGTTGAGACGGTGGGGGTGCAGCCAGAAATTCATCAATCCATGATTCTTTCCGCGTTGTCCCAATGCTCTCGGACATTGACCTAATGACTTAATACATTAGGTGATGAATGCAGTGCATTGCTATGATGAACTATACATAGGTTAATGTTTTCAATCATTAATGTTATGCCTATTGAACATAGCTTTATTAAAAGAGGGATTATGACAATGTGTCGTGATGATTAAAGGTACATAGTATTAATCACTATGTAGTCATTAACTTGATGTATTTTTCACATTGCTCTGATGTAAATAACATTATAATGATGATTATTTTCATTAGATTCATGATTTAATTATATTATCATAATGACCTAGATTTCATTATAACAACAAAATCGTTGATTGATCAATCACAGCAATTCATTATTATCAATAAATTTTGGACATTGTCCTAATGAAAAATACGTTATGATAATGAATATGCGGTCAATCATTGGCAGTGATATTGATATCAGGCTCATTATTATTTTCTGTGTATTTACAGGGTGTCCCGAAATTAGACGTCAATATTTCGACCACATATTCTACTTCAAAAAATAGTAATAAAAGTTCATATAAACTAGGGTCCACAACTTCTTCGTCTTTAAGATACAGGCTGTTAAAGGAGAAGACCAGACTGGCGATCGGGGTGCCCACGGAATAGGAACACCTCTTCTAATCCATTTACTCGGAAATTACTCGTCTAGCCAATTCCTAAAATTCACACCATCCACACTGAGCTGGCTCATCGTCGTGCTCTGCCATTGCATAAACCACGTAAAAAGTGGATATCTGCTAATTCTCTATTTGCAAACCTCTGCATTACTACTAAATAGCTTTTTTCCGGCAACAAGCAGCACAATTAAAAACTGGGCGATTAATAATTGACAGCTTAATTTCATTTACCTAGCAAATCGAAAAACGTCATTTGTTTTCAGGTCTACTGATTATTTTCTCTTCGATTTGCACATTGAAAAACAAAAAATCAATTCGTAAAGAAATATTCAATTGCATTTTTCTCGAAAATGCTGCTTCCTAGCGAAGTATGAGAGGAGTACCTTATTTGTACAAAAAGCTTCATATTTTCATATTTTGAAGTCAAAATTACTAAAAACTAACCACCAAAAAATTCGGGCCAAATTTTTTGCCAATACCGCCTGCAATACGCACTCCTGAAAATATTGCAATACAAACTTTTAGTACATTAAATAGAGCGTAAAAAGTTTCGTAACTGTACCAAATTTTATCCAATTAACGCCTCAGGTTTCGAAAATATTTACAAAAAACACCATCAGGTCTTTCAAGTTGGGGACCCTAGTTTACATGAACTTTCATCTCTATTTTTTGAAGTGGAATACGTGGTTGAAATATTGACATCTAATTTCGGGACACCCTGTATATATATATATATATATATATATATATATATATATATATATATATATATATATATATATATATATATATGTTCAGAAAGATTTCCGCGGTCGGAAGTATTTGAAAAACTTGGTTCACGGAATGAACCGCGTGAAAGATTTGAAAAATCTCGTGAGATTTTTTAAATCTTTCACGCGGTTTATTCCGTGAACCAAGTTTTTCATATATATATATATATATATATATATATAT
>JARQZK010000784.1:30000-47500 GCA_030704885.1 Cynegetis impunctata | reverse complement strand
TTTGTTTATAAACATTTTTTAAACAAATAGAGAAATTCAATATTTTAGAAAAAATTTTCTAGGCTATTTTGTTGTCTACAAAAAATTATGATTAAAAAACAAAATTTTTCCTTAATTTTAATTTTTAATTGTTTAAAAACGATTTTTCTATATTTCGATTGTTTAAATGATTAGTTAAGAAAAAATTTTGCTTATAAAAATCATAATTCACACTTTTAAATAGTTTGGCAAAAAAAAATTTTTTTTATTAATTATTATTAATTGTTTATTAGTTCAACAATTTGTTATAAACAAATATTGACCAACGTTATATTTTTTTTCTGAAGCAGAAAAAAATTTTAAAAACAGCCTATATATAAAAAAGGGCAAAAAAAAGTTTTTTTTTCATTTATTATAATACTTTTAAATATAATAGGATACGGTATCTATAGCGCCTACTTGATTTGTCAATTAAAAACCCAAAAATTTGTTGTTAACAATTGAATAACTTTTGGAAAAATGGCGATTAAACTTTTTTTTCTTCAGGGCCCGATTCTTTCAAGTACTAAGAAGATAATAAAATTTTTTCAAATTTTTCAAATCACATTTTATGTTATAAAAGAATTATTTTTATTGCTGAACTCTCTTTAGCGGCGGCGCGCGCATGCCGTAACAGCCGCGCGGATCCCTATTTTCAACTTCAAATTAAAATTATGAATAATCGAGATAAAGTTCTAGGAGTCAGGACTTTTTTATTGGAAATGTCCTCCTCTCCAACGGGCTTTTTTCAAAATTGCTTAAATATTAATATTTTTCGATTTATTAACAAAAAACGAAATAGCACTTTTTTTTCAACTTATTTTGTCAATAACAATTGCAATTTTTCACCTGCACCAAAATTCTTAAAAAAAAAATTTCTAGAAGTGATTCCGAATCGAATGAGCCATCGCTCATATTTTTGGGACCTTTATCTCGATTTTTCACGTTTTTGAACTTGTTGACTAGACTACTACCCAAAA
Organism: Cynegetis impunctata; assembly: GCA_030704885.1. Lineage (NCBI taxonomy): Eukaryota > Metazoa > Arthropoda > Insecta > Coleoptera > Coccinellidae > Cynegetis > Cynegetis impunctata. Next base: position 46,502 of record JARQZK010000784.1, on the reverse strand, counting down.
TATAGAATCTTACATATTAATTTTATGAATAATGCATTTCGTCGAAAATCCTGTAGAATTTCTGGACAACATAACTGTAGGAATGTCTTGGCAATATCATAATTAGATATATTATGCAAGAGAAATATAATTTCGTCATCTCCCACATATAGTATGTCGTAGTTACTCGTATTTGAAAAAAAACATATGAAAAAATATGTTTGGGGCATGTCGCAGATATTTAACTGGTAGGCATAGAACTTATTCAAATTCAAGACATGTGCACTTGAAATTTTTCTTCATTATACCTACATTATTTGATTTTATTAATTTGAAAGTACATATTACATATTTCCTATCCATAACTGAATTATGACGAAAGTATTCCATTTAATCTGATGAATATTTACATTTTCACAATCATTCAATCTGTTATTTCTTCGAATTAAGCATGACATTTTTTTTTCGGAAACTTTTATTAATATTGTTAAGTAACATAATTTTTTTTGGGATTTCGGTAGACTTTTGGTAAAATTTTCAACAAATTTCATTAGAATATAGATTAAAGTACTGGATCATTATTGACTGAAAGCATCACTAAAAAAAATCATTCTAATTTACCTACTAGTGCAAATTTCAGCTAACCCTAATTCATATATTGCTTTCGGTTTGGCATACCTTTAGTTAAATTGTCAACAAGGTTTTCACTTATTTTTATCATTTCATGTCCCATCATTTGTTTACATATAGGGATATAAATGATTGTTTGATCAAACTTACTATGAGTTAATGGCATTGATACAGCAAAAGGAAAATAACTTTTGGCAAAGCTTATGAGGAAAAGCATAAACAATTTTCTGTGTGTGATAATACAACTGATCGGTTACTCATACAGCTACAACACATATTATTGAAACATTGCTCAGTTCAAATTCATAAATAACAATTCTGTATAAAAAAAATAAAATACTTTTCCGGTACCTACAATATATATGTTATAATTATTATGAGACACTCGGAACTAGATAATCGTGGAGTGGTCGGGATAGGAGGATTGACATTGACCTCGAAAGTACCTTGATGCACAAGACTCTCACGGACTTCCCCGAAACTCGGTTTGGGAAATGGGAATAAGCCAATTCAAATGTCTAGAATAAACTTACATCAGAATTTCATGCTTTTGTCGTGTTGTCGTTTTATGTATATCATGCTTAATTAGAATAATATAATATAAAAATTATGTATATTTCAATTTAGAAGAATAAAAGGCATCAGGGTATTATTTCAGATCATTTCACTGCTAATTTTGGTTAGGTATCGAAATTCCCAGGTATAACCTCAAAGCCATAAATTCATACTCACTGAAATTTGAGAAATTGAATGAACTGAAAATTCGGTAATTGAAATTCATATCAAGTATCAAGTTTTAATAATATTATTACTAAAACAACTTTCGATACAAAATAATGTACTTATAGGTAAATACTTGATATAGTCTAGTCAACAAGTTCAAAAACGTGAAAAATCGAGATAAAGGTCCTAAAAATATGAGCAATGGCTCATTCGATTCGGAATCACCTCTAGAAAAATGTTTTTGAAGGAGTTTGGTGCAGTTGAAAAATTGCAATTGTTATTAACAAAATAAGATGAGAAAAAAATGATATTTCGTTTTCTGTTAATAACTCGAAAAATATTAATATTTAAGCAATTTTGAAAAAAGCCAGTTGAAGAAGAAGAAATTTCCAATAAAAAAATACTAACTCCCGTTTCGTCCGAAAACTAAAATAAAATAAAATTAATGATAAATTTACGATGAGAGTAAAATTAACATGAGAGTTGCACAGAAAAATTAAAATAATACGTATAACAGTCACTATTGATACACAAAAAAAGCTGAAATAGTTATTAACGTAACAAGGCCGATATGTAGATAACAGATGAGGTTGGATATTGTAATCCGAGACGCAGCCGAGGATTATAACTAACCGAATCCGTATCGGCCGTGTGTCGTTATAGTTATTAACGTAACAAGGCCGATATGTTGTAGCAAATAACGGATGAGGTTGGATATTGTAATCCGAGGCGCAGCCGAGGATTATAACTAACCGAATCGTATCGGCCGTGTGTCGTTAAAAAATTTTGATTGAAAGATTATATTTTGATTCCGAAGCAAGAAGAAACCCCGTACCTCGCAATTCTAAAGAAAAATCCCAACGTCGTGCACTCTGTTGTCATGGAACAGTTTGACAGTTTAATAAACAACGTCAGTTTTTTGTGTTCTCAAGTTCGCTATAACGACGACCATGGATGAAATTGAGGAACAAAATCAAATTCCTTTAGAAATATTGGGAGAATCATGTGCAGTGCAGCGAGTGTTGATTAACTGCCGAAAATAACTCAAGAGCGATATCAAGAAGAATATGAAAATTTTGAAATGTGGCGTAAAAGCAAGAATGTAAAGGTGGTTAATGAATATGTATTATTAGCCTATGCGAAATGAAAATCAGAGGTTTATTCTCCCAACTCGCTGTGGACCAAGATTTCAATGTTGTTATTGTAAGCAGAATGATGTTTTGAAATAAATATTTGAACAAGTGATTTCTTAACGGCTGCCGGCCGTTATGAAATTATAACGGCCGGCTGCCGTTAACACTGACTTTTCAATTGTGATCTGAATACGGTTAGATCAAAATAACAGTATGGGATTACGAAAAATGTATAGTGACTACTGACTAAGACAGGAGACCGGCTTCGTCCTCGTCCCCACTCCGTAATGTTTGCCGGATGAGTGGTGACAACGGTAGACACCTGACGCGGGGATAACTGATCGATTGATAGTTGATCAGTTATCGGCCGGCGAGGGCGGGAGATCAATTGTGAAAAAAATCATAATTAAAGGAAATTTAAATTATGAACTCTGAATAAGAATTTATCGTACTATAATTATTACATTCGATTGCCATCTTGCAACCCTATTGCGAATCTGATCGCGATGGAAAAATAAGGGGTTGATCGTATAAGAGTGAAAAATAATAGTAATATGAAGTCATGACAAAATAAAAAAAAATCTTGCCAAAAATTAAAGTTTATAATTAACAAATAAAAAATAGGGGTTGATCGCAGAGGGGTGAAAAATTCATTATAAGTCGTGACAAAATTGAAAAAAACGTGCCAAAAAAATTAAAGTCTTCAATTAACAAATAAAAAATAGGGGTTGATCAGAGAGGGGTAAAAAATTGAGAGTAATATGAAATTTTTTATTCTAATTCAAGACAAAATAAAAATTCTTGCAAAAAAAATTAAAGTTTTCAATTGATAAATAAAAAATAGGGGTTGATCGTAGAGGGGTGAAATTTAGGGTTGTATGTATTTTTGTATGCTGTATCATAAAAAAAATAAAAACAAAATATTTTGTCCAAAAAAATATAAAAAAGTTTAGGGGTCGGACCACCCTTAACATTTGGGGGAATGAAAAATAGATGTTGTCCGATACTCCACCCTAGCCGATATGCACGCTAAGATTCACGAAAATCGGTCGAGCAGTTTTGGAGGAGTTCAATTACGTACTTACACAGTGACACGAAAATTTTATATATTAGATTATGATTTCCTGTATACTTCTGCAAATTTTCATTGAGTTTGATAAATATACATAGTCTAGTCAACAAGTTTCAAGATAAATTTTTATAAAAGTTTATTGATTTGTTAATTATGATTTTTTATAACTATTGAAAAATTAAAAATCTAAAAATTGTTGATAAAATTTTTTTTTCAATTAATATTTAGTAATGTAAGTCACTGTTTGCAAACTTATAAAGGCGAATGCTGGGCCAGTATTAATCCTCTGAACCCTACCCACACTTCCTATGTTCCATAAATATTCCGTCTCACCTATCCTTAACTTAACGCACTTGTATTGTACATACAAGTGTATCCTCTGATCTGGCTGAAGGAGTTAATCCCAAACTCAAGCTGCCCGCCTCCCTGACACATACTTCAGGGAGGAATGAAACACTTGTGTTTCCTTTTTTCGTTTTTTCAATGCATTTGAATTTTACAAAGTTTGATTTGACATAAGTTAGGTTATATTATTTATTTATATATTTTATATATTATATATATAATTTTAATAATAGAAGGAAACGTCCGAGCAACGATTTCTATATGCAAATTGCTGTACTGAATAAGATACAACTGTGAAAAATATTAGTATGGAAATACCTAAAACTCTAATTCATGGAAAATCATAGCCAATTACTAATACAGATAAATGTAACAATGGGCCTAAAAACTTTCAAGTCCTCCTGATAAGAAAGACGATGTATTGTTGTCCACATAATAAACAGAATGAATAAAAGCAAGTAGTGTGAAGCACAGAATATGTGATCAAAAAATGGGTTAATATAGGGTTGCCATCGCCTAAATTGCCGATGCCGGACCCAAATTTTAAAAACCCCGGACATTTCTGTGAAATTTTGTTTTACCCCGGACACCCCGTAAAAGTTTTTTTTTAATAAAATGAAACATCGTGTATATTTTAAATTTTTAATTTATTTAAACTTTAAACCGCTTATTTGCCATATAAACAGAACAACAAAAAATAAATAAGATTCTGTTATACACAGTTTGCAGTTTTCTCTTTTTTTTTTGTATCATCAAATAAAAAACAACTCATGACGATAATTTTTGGTAGATCAAAAATCAAATAGACTAGATTCTACATTGTAATAGCAAATTATAGGATAGGTCATCTAGTTCGGTTAGATAGGTTAGGTACCCAAAAGTCTAAATTATTTATTAACTATAAATCAAAAGTAAATAACAAGTTTTAATTTTAACGATATCAAGTTCTTTTTACTAATTGAACTTAACTTGGAATTTTTCTGACTTGCCAATTTTTCCCAAAATATCTTTATTTTTCATCATGAATTTTTAAAAGTCGGAGCAACTGAAGTCTTCAAAATTAGACTTTATTTCGATCAGAGAAGAAAGCGTATGTGTATTCAGCAAGTTTCTCTCCTTCCTCCTTTGCTGCGACCCTAGCGAAAAAACTCACTCTACATTAGCATTGTGAGCTGGTATACAAAAATATTACTATGCAATTTTGAGCAGTTTTAGCAACTGGTTTGTATTTAATAGCTCATCTCCGTCACTGACTCCCAAGCTTCACACACCCGGACACAAAATTTGTCCAGGTTTTACCAGGACATATTTTGAAAGCCCCGACCGGACGCCCCCTAAACTAGGACAAATCCGGGGAAACCCGGACGGATGGCAACCCTAGGTATTACAATCTTTTCATATACCTAATAGGTAATTGAAATATAAATTCAATCATATAATGGAAATTAGAACCTCATATTGTTAACTCAAGTTAACTGGAAATTACCATATAAACTTTACAACTTTCAAGTAATGCTGATGAAAGCAATGGACAGAATGAGTAAAAGCAAGTAGTCTGAAGCATGGAACCAGAATATGTGTTCAAATAATGGGGTATTACAATCTTTTCATATTATAAGTAATTGAAATATGACAGAAAACATAAATTCAATCATATAATGGAAACTGGAAGCTGATATCGTTAACTGAAAATTACCATATAAATTTTACAGCTTTCAAGTAATCCTGATAAAAAACATATAAATTAAATCTTATAATGGAAACCAGAAGCCAATATTGTAAACTGGAAATTTCCTTATAAACTTAACAAACAAGCAGAATGAAATTTCCAGTATTGGAATGAATAAAAGCAACTAGTGTAAATCACGGAATTAAAATATGTGTTAATAATTTGGATTCATAGTTTTAAACTATGATCTAAATATTCAGTATAAAAGAATAGGGACTTAAAGCCAATACTCTTGACTGGAAATTACCATTTTAAATATAATCAAAGGACAATTCTTAAGTAATATTGTACAAGAATTATCTACCGGATGTATTGTTGCAGTAGAGTGAAAGAATAAAAGCAAGTACCAAGTTTAAATTACTGAAACTGTTCCAACTCCCCACTCTTAGGAATCACTACCAAGAATACATTAGTGGTAATCTAATATTTTTTGTAGCATTATAAATGCCTTCTTGAAACATAGAATCAATCATAAAGGTTAAAATATTCAGTTTATTGAAATATGAAATAAGTGTTTGATAGTACCATATTAATTTCTTCAATCTGTTTATTGTATAACTAATATTTAATACTATTATATGAAAGAGATATATTTAGCTGGATAATAGTGAGAGTAAAATTTGAAAATAGCTTTGGAGAATATTCGTTATAAAATGTTTGAGAGTATTTATATTGTGAGAAAGTTTTTATTCGTACCTACAGCTGAATATAATTATACAGCTTCATATTAGTACATGTATGAATGTCTGATATATAATTAATTTCTATTACTTAATAATTATTGTAACATCCTCCAATACCGAACTAATCGAGCAGAATGTATTGATTTGATTTCTACTCCACATAGCGGAAATGAAACAGATATATCTGAAGGCTTCATTTGAAAATGTGCAAATTAGTTTTCATTTGTTTCAAATCATCAGTGTTTCACACCTTGAAGAACTTAATTCTTTATATTCAAATTATGGTGTCACAAGTGAATATAAAGTTTGAAAAACTGTAGGTCCACTTGACTGCATGTGGAAAATGAAGAAATGGGATTCAAGTTCATTTATAAACGCTTAATCTCAAAATCATTTTTTGTTTCAAATGTTCAGTGCACTACAGTGAACAATAAATGAAATTTGACAAACATTACATGACTATAATGAGTAAACGGAAACAAAAATAAATAATCATTCACTAATGTACAATGACCATTGTTGATAATTGGTTAGTACCCCAAAACATATATGTCAAGTGAATATACCAACTATAGTGGAATCAAGCCAACTGTTCTGCTATAGTCGATTTTTAATTTCAAAAGAAGAGGCAGTATCCAGTTTCTACTCAACTTAAAACAGCCAAAAACAACTTTCCAAACTAAGTAAACCAAAATCTGCCAAATTAAACTATGTTACTATACTTACTATGTGGCAGGTTGCATGCCTGCATGATACTAAAAATGAGATATAAATTCACAAGTGAGAACACATAAATTTAAAACAGGATAAGAATAAACAATGCTAACTGGAAAGATATAATTTTAATCTCAGTAGAAGTTATAAAATATATAAATACAGATTGATTCAAAGAACACCTGGCAAATTCTTGTACAGAAGAATAAAGTGAAGTACCTAATTCATATTACAAATTAGGATAGAAATTAACATTTAATTTCACATTCTTATCGTAATTACTAAATATCATAATTCCTTATCAGTATGAAGGAGTGGTATCACTCAGATTATTGTATCAAAACACTCAAAGCTTCTTCTGAAGAAATAGATAGAATAATATATAATGTATCCAGGCACTATATATTGGATGTCAGAGAATTTCATCATCGTGAGTTAATAGTACCATAATTATATTATCCTCCTTATCGATTTTCTCGTGTTTCCAAGGGCTTCAAGAAGAGGAACATCTTGACCATATAATTCCAAATCTTAATTTGCAAACAAAATACCATAACACAATTGACGACGAAATCACTTCGTATTTATTTAAGTTACAAGCATCAATAACCTCACTTATCACTTTGCATCGTTTTCTTGATCATAGAGCTGAAGCGGGACTCTGTGTCCTATAGAATTCTATTAATCGCCTTCTTTCTATACCACTGGCACTCCGTGCGCACTTAAAATAGTTTTCTATCGACGAAAGCGATCGACTTCTGGCGAGGTGTATAGACGTGTCGTATTCTATTTCGACAACAAATTAGCCTGTCCAACAGTATCGTTGTTCTGTCATTTTTGAGTTTGTTTTGCTTATCAATTATAAATGATTGTTAGTAAAGTGGTAAATAATTATTAAAAATTATAAATATGCACATTTGACAATTATTACTGGATGTGTATGACGAAAAGCCACAATTAATAACCAATAAGTTCAGTAGAGTAGCGGGAAAAGACAAGGGAAATAAACTGTGGCAAACGGTTCCTCAAAAACTAAACAGTTTAGGTTTTGGTAAAAAATCGGTAGAAGGATAGAGAAAAAATAGTAATACTGTTGTATTATTACTCAGATCAACACGAAAATATTTATATTATTTTATATTTTACTTATGGGGAACTTTGTAAGTTGTACCAAATAAATACCTATTATCATCAGCTATCGAATAATCTTTTATTATATTGTTTTTGAATTATAAGTAAAAATAATTTATGTCTGAAATACTGATTAAATTAATAACTTTAGTGAAAGATATGTCATATCTTGTAGCATATTTTATATAAAAGTTGTTGAATGGCGACGATAGCTATTTATTAAACTATAGAGCTAGCTTGGACCAAAATAATAAACAAAATAATAAACAACAAAATAATAAACAAAGCTGTTGGAGGACCAAAATTTTTTTGTCGGATTTAGAGAAAAGACTGCTAACAATTATGGGAAAAAATTCTGTTGCAGGAGACGAGGCTGTACATGAATTGGGATTGGAAAATAATGTTCGTAATAATTTTAAATATTTTTTTAGACGAGACATTCGTCAATTATAATTATGAAAATTAAAGTTATGAAGTTGTTTGAACTCGCCTTTAGTCGCAATTTGAAGCAAAGAAATCAACAAAATCACAAAAATAGAAATGACACACATAAAATTGACGTTTATCAAATGAAAATATCAGTATTGCCACTTTTAAAATAACAAATTACTCTACAAATTCCGGAAATACCCGAAGAGAAGGCGATTGTAACACAGAGTGCCGCCAAACGCGATTATCGCTTTCTACAGTAGAATTCTATTATAGACAGCGACAGGTAGAATACTATAGTGCACGGAGTCCCACTGCTGGTCACTATTTAAAATTTCAAAATAGGTATGACTTAGGTCAACTGACACAGTGGGTTAAGACTAATACAGATAAAACTGCAAAAACAACTAAACCGAAATCTGCAAAATTAAACTATATTTCTAAACTGGGTGGCATTCGTTTCTAAAACCTCCAAGATACTAAAAATGAGATATTATTTCACAAGTAGGTATAAATATTTCATTATAAGTAAAAATAAATGAATATAAAGATAGGTATGGATTGAACTATATATATATCCTTCTTCTCTCCCTTCAATATTCTCATCTTATTCCTTGTTTGCAAAATAGTGATAATATTACAAAACTTTAACATTCAAATGAATGATCTAAATATGCAACCATGGACGAATATGAGGAAATTGAGGGAGAAAAAAGAAGTAGTTCAATTCACTTTCCTCATACCTATCTTTATATTCATTTATTTTTCTTATAATAAAATAATTATACTTACTTGTGAAATGATATTTTTAGTATCCTGAAGGTTTTTCAAACGAATGCCACGCAGGTTAGAAATATAGTTTGATTTTGCATATTTTGGTTTAGTTAGTTTGGTAAGTTGTTTTTGCTGTAAGTTGCCTCTTATCTGTCTTAACCCACTGAGCCTTTTTGAAAGTATTTTCTCTTATTCAACATTACGAAAATACTGTTTCAGACATTTCTAATGTCGTTTATGACTCCCAAATGAAAAAAGAACGGCTCGGAGTCGAGCGGCAAATACGTGCTGGGGCACGCATTAGCCGCGTCGCATTTTTGGGTTCAGGGTCACATAATCTATCGGTTTTGGCCGGGATGCTATGGATCAAAAATCATGGTCGTCGCCTCCCGTACTATGTTCTCTTGTATATTTCACTATTAAACTGTATTTCTGAAGTGGTAGTTCGTTTTGAAAACCTTCACGTTACTAAAAATGAGATATCATTTCAGAAGTAAATATATTTATTTTATCATAAGAGAAGATACTTTCAAAAAGGCTCAGTGGGTTAAGACAGATAAGAGGCTGCTTCCAGTTCTTACTCTATTAGTTAAAACAGCAAAAACAACTTACCAAACTAACTAAACCAAAATCTGCAAAATCAAACTATATTTCTAACCTGGGTGGCATTCGTTTGAAAAACCTTCAGGATACTAAAAATATCATTTCACAAGTAAGTATAATTATTTTATTATAAGAAAAATAAATAAATATAAAGATAGGTATGAGGGGAGTGAATTGAATTACTTCTTTTTTCTCTTCAATTTCCTCTTATTCGTCCATGTTTGCATATTTAGATCATTCATTTTAATGTTAAAGTTTTGTAATATTATCACTATTTTGCAAACAAGGAATAAGATGAGAAAATTTAAGGGAGAGAAGAATGATACATATAGTTCAAGCCATACCTATCTTTATATTAATTTATTTTTACTTATAATGAAATATGTATACTTACTTGTAAAATAATATCTCATTTTTAGTATCTTGGAAGTTTTTGAAACGAATGCCACCCAGTTCAGAAATATAGTTTAATTTTGCAGATTATGGTTTAGTTGTTTTTGCAGTTTTAACCAATTGGCGTCCGAATTTAAGATCGTAGCGCCCGAACGGCTAATATCGGTACTAGAGCATGGGCGATTAGCTGTTTGTTTACATTGATTGGTAATGGTATTTACGCTCATTTCATTTTGAGTTTTTGAACGTTTAGCTTCGTAATTTGTATTTTCTAGTGGTTCATTGTGTTTCGATTGAGGACAATATTATCTCTGTTCAACAGTAGATAACCTACCTACATCAAGTTGAAATTTACACTGAGTTTTTATCATTGAGGACGAATAAATTAATTGGTTGAAGGAACTATGTATACCTCATGAAAAGGCTGTATGATAGAACACCTATTTATTTAAAAATAAAAAAACTTTCAAAAGTTTCAAGAAAACATCTCTGACATGTCTACTTTCATTACGAACTGAATAATTTTTGAGTATAATGGACAAAACTAAGTACTTACCAGCAAAACTGAAAGAAACAACATGAAATGAAAGAAGAATTAATATGAATACTCTGCTTGAATGGTTTGAAAGTAATGAGTTATTATATTTTTTTAATTTTCCTGACGTATAACAGCTCTCCTAAAAGTACGATGGACTTCTGAGAGTCTGGTTTTTTTAATAGAATCTCTGTTTTCCTGATTATATAATTGAATATTTTTGTTTTTACCTAGCTATAGAGTCAAGATTTATTTCATATTCTTGATGTTATGATAAACTGTTATTTTGGTTGTGCAAATAAACATCATTTGTTATTATTATTTTAATAGTATCTCTGGTTCTTGCATGAAAGAAATTACAATTATCTAGAATCTCTGGATGATGGCCCAGGTTCAGATTCCGATAAAAGTGGAACCTTTTTCGTTGGAATAGCATTGGACTTTTTAAACTCGGTTTTCGGTTAGCTGAAAATTGCATATCATTAGTTGGTATAATTCTATATGGAAAAATCCACGAACTTACTGCAGCGAAAATAATTATTCTCAGTAAACTGTAAAGAACAACTCTCTTATGTTCAGACATTTTTTTTCAATCTTCAAGTTATGAATCCACTCCTTTCTTCTGTCCATCATTTCCTTGTTTCCCAACTTTGTTTGTAAAGCAACTTTGAATTGTCCAGCTTTCGGAAAGGTATGTGAGCTATATTCGGTTTTTTTTTGCCCAAGATGAACAATAGAATACACAACAATAGTGATTCAACGATCCAAAATACAATTAAAACTCAACAACTTCTGATATAAAATACACGCAAACAGATGTAAATAAAGCAATATATCGCCCATGATCTAGTAATATTCGACACCGGTAGGAGGCGTATCGCTTATTATGTTTTCCCAATAGAGTTAGAACTACCTCTTATCTGTATTAGTCTTAACCCACTGTGTCAGATGACCTAAGTCATACCTATTTTGAAATTTTAAATAGGGCTAATAACCTCTTTGATTCAGTTTACTCATTTACGAACTGCCACTTCTGAAATACAGTTTAATAGTGAAATATGCAAATATACAAGAGAACGGTAATGATTACGAAATGGTACACATGTATTGGAATAGCAATTCGTTAATTACCGAAGCCTTCATATTAATTTCAAGGAATATGTACGTGCATTTCTGGTTAAATATCAGTTGGTAAGCTCGTGAGGATTTCTATTGGGTAACTAATTTATTAAGTGACCAGCTCTATGATCAAGAAAAAGATGCAAAGTGATAAGTGAGGTTATTGATGCTTGTAACTTAAATAAATACTTCTATCTCAATGATAAATACGAAGTGATTTCGTCGTCAATTGTGTTATGGTATTTTGTTTGTAAATTATGATTTGGAATTATATGGTCACGATGTTCCTCCGACTTCTTCAATTTTCTTCTTGAAGTCCTTGGAAACACGAGAAAATCGATGAGGTGGATGAAGGATAATAATTATGGTACTATTAACTCATTATGATGAAATTCTCTGACATCCAATATATAGTGCCTGGATACATTATATATTATTCTATCTATATCTTCAGAAGAAGCTTTAAGTGTTTTGATACAATAATCTGAGTGATACCATTCCTTCATACTGATAAGGAATTATGATATTTAGTACTTACGATAAGAATGTGAAATTAAATGTTAATTTCTATCCTAATTTGTAATATGAATTAGGTACTTCACTTTATTCTTCTGTACAAGAATTTGCCAGGTGTTCTTTGCATCAATCTGTATTTATATATTTTATAACTTCTACTGAGATTAAAATTCTATCATTCCAGTTAGCATTGTTTATTCTTATCCCCATCCTGTTGTAAATTTATGTGTATTCTCACTTGTGAATTTATATCTCATTTTTAGGATCATGCAGGTTTTTTGCACACATAGTAAGTATAGTAACATAGTTTAATTTGGCAGATTTTGGTTTAGTTGGTTTGGAAATTTGTTTTTGGCTGTTTTAACTTGAGTAGGAACTAGATACTGCCTCTTCTTTTGAAATTAAAAATCGACTACAGTAGAACAGTTGGCTTGATTCCACTAAAATTGATATATTTACTTGACATATATGTTTTGGGGTACTAACCAATTATCAATGATGGTCATTGTACGTTAGTGAATGATTATTTATTTTTGTTTCCGTTTACTCATTATAGTCATGTAATATTTGTCAAATTTCATTTATTGTTCACTCTAGTGCACTGAACATTTGAAACAAAAATAGATTTTGAGATTAAGCGTTTATAAATGAACTTGAATCCCATTTCTTCATTTTCCACATGCAGTTAAATGGACCTACAGTTTGTCAAACTTTATATTCACTTCAGACACCATAATTTGAATACAAAAAATTAAGTTCTTCAAGGTGTGAAACACTGATGATTTGACACAAATGAAAACTAATTTGCACATTTTCAAATGAAGCATTCAGATATATGTTTCATTTCCGCTATGTGGAGTAGAAATCAAATCAATACATTCTGCTCGATTGGTTCGGTATTGGAGGATGTTACAATAATTATTAAGTAATAGAAATTAATTATATATCAGACATTCATACATGTACTAATATGAAGCTGTATAACTATATTCAGCTGTAGGTACAAATAAAAACTTTCTCACAATGTGAATACTCTCAAACATTTTATAACGAATATTCTCCAAAGCTATATTCAAATTTTACTCTCACTATTATCCAGTTAAATATATCTCTTTCATATAATAGTATTAAATATTAGTTATACAATAAGCAGATTGAAGAAATTAATATGGTACTATTAAACACTTCTTATTTCATATTTCAGTAAACTGAATATTTTAACCTTCATGATTGATTCTATGTTTCAAGAAGGCATTTATAATGCTACAAAAAATATTAGATTACCACTAATGTATTCTTGGTAGTGATTCCTAAGAGTGGGGAGTTGGAACAGTTTCAGTAATTTAAACTTGGTACTTGCTTTTATTCTTTCACTCTACTGCAACAATACATCCGGTAGATAATTCTTGTACAATATTACTTAAGAATTGTCCTTTGATTATATTTAAAATGGTAATTTCCAGTCAAGAGTATTGGCTTTAAGTCCCTATTCTTTTATACTGAATATTTAGATCATAGTTTAAAACTATGAATTCAAATTATTAACACATATTTTAATTCCGTGATTTACACTAGTTGCTTTTATTCATTCCAATACTGGAAATTTCATTCTGCTTGTTTGTTAAGTTTATAAGGTTATTTCCAGTTTACAATATTGGCTCCTGGTTTCCATTATAAGATTTAATTTATATGTTTTTTATCAGGATTACTTGAAAGCTGTAAAATTTATATGGTGATTTTCAGTTAACGATATCCGCTTCCAGTTTCCATTATAATATGATTGAATTTATGTTTTCTGTCATATTTCAATTACTTATAAGTAATGAAAAGATTGTAATACACCATTATTTGAACACATATTCTGGTTCTGTGCTTCAGACTACTTGCTTTTTTTCATTCTGTTCATTGTTTTTCATCAGCATTACTTGAAAGTTGTAAAGTTTATATGGTAATTTCCATTATTAGATTGAATTTATGATTTCTTTCATATTTCAATTACTTATTACATGAAAAGATGGTAATACCCCATTTTTTGAACACATATTCTGGTTCTGTGCTTCACACTACTTGCTTTTATCCATTCTGTTTATTATGTGGACAACAATACATCGTCTTTCTTATCAAGAGGACTTGAAAGTTTTTAGGCATATTGTTACATTTATCTGTATTAGTAATTGGCTATGATTTTCCATGACTTAGAGTTTTATTTCCATACTAATATTTTTCACAGTTGTATCTTATTCAGTACAGCAATTTGCATATAGAAATCGTTGCTCGGACGATTCCTTTTATTATTAAAATTATGAGAATCAATAATATAACCTAACTTATGTCAAATCAAACTTCTTTGTAAAATTCATATGCATTTTATTCAGTACCAGAACGGCATTTATATTCATATAACAACGTGGCAACACCGACCTTGCTGCTGTACTGTCGTGTGGCGATGTAATCCGGCCCCCCTATTTGAACATTTTACTAGCTCAGGAAAGTTACGGAAGTCCGGCAGCACTGCATGCGCATTTCGTTTTGTGAGTATGATGGCGCATAAATCCTTCTTTGCTGCTGTATTTTCGCGCTGCGATCTAAGACCGTACTGGAAAACATATATTTTTCATCCCCCTAAATGTTAAGGGTCCCTAAATTTTTTTATATTTTTTTAAACAAAATATTTTGTTTTTATTTTTTTATGATACAGCATACAAAAATACATACAACCCTTAATTTTCACCCCTCTAGGATCAACCCCTATTTTTTATTTATTAATTGAAAACATTAATTTTTTTTGCAAGAATCTTTTATTTTGTCATGAATTAGAATAAAAAATTTCATATAACTCTCAATTTTTCACCCCTCTCTAATCAACCCCTATTTTTTATTTTTAATTGAAGACTTTAATTTTTTGGCACGATATTTTTTATTTTGTCACCACTTATAATAAATTTTTCACCCATCTACGATCAACCCCTATTTTTTATTTGTTAATTATAAAGTTTAATTTTTTGGCAAGATTTTTTTTTTATTTTGTCATGACTTCATATTACTATTATTTTTCACTCTTATACGATCAACCCCTTATTTTTCCATCGCGATCAGATTCACAATAGGGTTGCAAGATGGCAATCGAATGTAATAATTATAGTACGATAAATTCTTATTCAGAGTTCATAATTTAAATTTCCTTTAATTATGATTTTTTTCTCAATTGATCTCCCGCCCTCGCCGGCCGATAACTGATCAACTATCAATCGATCAGTTATCCCCGTCAGGTGTCTACCGTTGTCACCACTCATCCGGCAAACATTACGGAGTAGGGACGAGGACGAAGCCGGTCTCCTGTCTTACTCAGTACTCACTATACATTTTTCAGCCTTTTTTGTGTGTCAGTAGTGACAGTTACACGTATTATTTTAATTTTTCTGTGCAACTCTCATGTTAATTTTACTCTCATCGTAAATTTATCATTAATTTAATTTAATTTTAGTTTTCGGACAAAACATTTTTTTATTATTTTTTCATAATGGGACATTGAATAATACATGCAACCCTAAATTTTTACCCTTCCAATTCCAAGCCCGATTCTTATGAAAAATTTTGTGCATATTTGGTATGTCTGAGAATCTTCCACCAACCCCTATTTTTAATAGCGATTTTAGTATTGATTTTTTGGCGAAATTTTTGTTTTTTATTTTGTTATGATACATATAACTCAAAATTTTTACCCTTCTACCTCCAACCCCTATTTTTCACTAGCGATTTCAATATTTCTTCCTTTTGATCCACAGATCAGCAATACGGCTGCGAAAGGCATTCGAAAATAATAAATGTCGTACGACAATATATAGTTTTAAATCTCAATATACTTCAAATATATATTTCAAAAATTCAAATTAATCTCCTACTCTCAACGGTCGATAACTGATCAATTATCAATCGATCAGTTATCCCCGCCAGGTGTCTACCGTTATCGCCTCTCACCCAACAAACAGCACGA
>JARQZK010000784.1:0-25000 GCA_030704885.1 Cynegetis impunctata | reverse complement strand
TTTTAAAATTATCACATTAAATTTGTACTTTTGTATATATGTATCTGAAAATGTATATTATATATATATATATATATATATATATATATATATATATATATATATATATATATATATATATTAAACTCATGGACAAAATTAATGCAACACTTCAAATTTGGCTTATTTTTTTATTGAAATTATCTCTTTCAATTTTCAATCGATTGAAATGATTTTTGGGGCACGTTGAAGAATATTCATTAAAATTATCACATGCAATTTGAACTTTTGTATAAATGAATCTGACAATGTATTATACCGGGTGGAATAGAACAATATTTATGTACCGTAACTTCTGAACACCCTGTGGGGTAAACTGAAGGCTACAAATTTTTTCTTTCCAAATGATTTTTGAAGCCTTTAGTTCACCCCACAGGGTGTTCAGAATTTACGGTACATAAATCTTGTTTCATTCCACCCGATATAATACACTGTCAATATTTTTTTATATAAATTCAAAATGCTTTCGATAATTCCAATGAATTTTCTACAATGAGCCAAAAAAAATCATTTCAATCGGTTGAAAATAAAAAGAGTTATTTTGAAACAGAAATAATTATAATTTTAAGTGTTGCGTTAATTTTGTCCTTGAGTTTACATATATATATATATATATATATATATATATATATATATATATATATATATATATATATATATATATATATATATATAGCTAGGAGAAAACTCGTTGGGTACGCAGCATGCAGGAAGTATACTCTTATAACACTTTTTCCAATATTTCGACAATGTTTATTGTCATCATCAGGGAATGCTACAATATTATTACAAAGTGAAACTAGGACAAATAGTAGAAAAAACAACAATTAACTTACAGTGTCCATGAGATTGTATGCAAAGATCTTAAAACAAATTTAATCTTGACGTTAACAACAAAAGTGCACATGTTCAGAACAAAGTCAGTGAGAGTAACTTATAAATGCCATCATCACCAAATTTGAACAATTAAAGGCAGAAACAAAACAGTCACATTAAAATTCAAATTATTGTAAAATTAATTTTTAAACACTACATCACATCGTCGGCATGGAAAATGAAATGAAATTTTAAAAAAATATAACTAAAAAGTGAGGCTACAGTGAGAACATAGAAAAGGTGAACCACGCTAAGGACCGAATTATCTTACTCTTAGAGCATCAGAGCACAGAAGAGATATCATATCGCTAGTATGTCATCTCCCACCAAAAAGGGAAAGAAACTCCGAATGTTGAAATTATTAAATCAAACAAAATGAAAGATACATGAAAATTATTATGATGAAGAACGTTATTAAAAATTTAGGAAACCATAAAGAGAGGCTAATTATAAAAAGGGTCAAAACTGTCTATAAGCCTTGAGACAACAAGAAACTGGACAAGTGAAGCATGATGTTATTAAAAGGTTTAAAAACTCTACTAAGTTTTGGAGTGACACTAAACCTTTTAATAACATCAAAATAGCTAATAAAACTGTCTTGACTATAAATTCTCTGTTTACTAAATTGAAGGATAAAACTCCTTTATTACATCAATCACATGTAGTGTACTGTATTCCTTGCTCTGATTGCTCGAGTGAATATATTGGTCAAACGAACAGGTTATTGAAGGACAGGATTTGTTCACATAAGAGTGACTGTATATTACACCCAGAAAGATGTGCACTTAGTGATCATGTGCATAATGAAGGTCATAATATCAATTTTGATGCGGCTAAAATCTTAGCTAAAGAATCTAATAAATATAAGAGACTTTTTCTGGAAATGGCTTTCATTTCGCAGTCATCCTCGTGTGTTAACAAAAAGACTGATATTAAACATTTAAGTGAAATATATTCATTCTTACTGCACTTGGATCAATATCCTCACAGCGTAAGAGTTTCAAGCTCCTTTTCTATTGATTGATTTAATTTAATAAAATTTTAATTTTATGCTTCACTTGTCCAGTTTCTTGTTGTCTCAAGGCTTATAGACAGTTTTGACCCTTTTTATAATTAGCCTCTCTTTATGGTTTCCTAAATTTTTAATAACGTTCTTCATCATAATAATTTTCATGTATCTTTCATTTTGTTTGATTTAATAATTTCAACATTCGGAGTTTCTTTCCCTTTTTGGTGGGAGATGACATACTAGCGATATGATATCTCTTCTGTGCTCTGATGCTCTAAGAGTAAGATAATTCGGTCCTTAGCGTGGTTCACCTTTTCTATGTTCTCACTCTAGCCTCACTTTTTAGTTATATTTTTTTTAAATTTCATTTCACTTTCCATGCCGACGATGTGATTACCGGTATGATGTAGTGTTTAAAAATTAATTTTACAATAATTTGAATTTTAATGTGACTGTTTTGTTTCTGCCTTTAATTGTTCAAATTTGGTGATGATGGCATTTATAAGTTACTCTCACTGACTTTGTTCTGAACATGTGCACTTTTGTTGTTAACGTCAAGATTAAATTTGTTTTAAGATCTTTGCATACAATCTCATGGACACTGTAAGTTAATTGTTGTTTTTTCTACTATTTGTCCTAGTTTCACTTTGTAATAATATTGTAGCATTCCCTGATGATGACAATAAACATTGTCGAAATATTGGAAAAAGTGTTATAAGAGTATACTTCCTGCATGCTGCGTACCCAACGAGTTTTCTCCTAGCTTTATCCTGACTGGTCAGCAAAGACTTCCTCTTTCTTATATATATATATATATATATATATATATATATATATATATATATATATATATATATATATATATATATATATATATATATATATATATATATATATATATATATATATATATATATATATATATATATATATATATATATATATATATATATATATATATATATATATATATATATATATATATATATATATATATATATATATATATATATATATATATATATATATATATATATATATATATATATATTGATATTGATATTAATAAGCAGTAACAGGCTTGGTGAATCTCAAGAAACTAGATTTTTTAATAAAATCGAGTTTCTCGATATTCACCAAGCCTGCTATCGCTAATAATTATCAAAAAGTTAAAAATAGTTCACAGGCAAGAACAATTCAAATAAATAATATATATATATATATATATATATATATATATATATATATATATATATATATATATATATATATTATTTTCCCGGTATATTTTGACATATCCAGTAGCCCCCATCAGACGAAGTGGGATGAGTGGTATCTTGGGGTATTAATGAAGAACAAAACTATCAAAATTTGGATAAATTCGTTCAAAATTTTGGCATATTCAAGCTTCGCTCTAGGAAGTGGCAGGCAGATGCATGAGCGAAATTCAAATTGGTGGTAAAAGAAGTGGAACATCATATCTCTGGAGCTCTTGGAGAATACATGGAGCAATAAAACAGGATTTTTAAACCTGAAATACGCTTCCACATTTAGTTAGAGGGTTCAAAATTTGAACGTAGATTTTTTGATGCTTAGGATGTTTTTTTTTTTGGTATGAATTTTTGAGATTTTGTGCACCTCCACGGGTCTTCAGATTGAGTCAGATTGTTGTGGATGAGTTGGTGTTCGGTGAATGCACTTTAGTGGTTTTATGTATTTTCTTCAACCTCCGCCAGATATGAAGAGAGATTTCATGTATATTCTGTGGTTTTTGAGGTTTTTCGCACTTCCACAGAGGGATTTCTTTCACCGTCTTCATTTTTATGCGTTTTCGAGAAATTTCGGGCTTTAAGCACTACACTCCAAATTGAGTTAAGGCATTTGTACGTGAATTCAGTTGATATTAGGGACTGGGGTTTAGATGTTTTCTCCGCGTTTTCTCTCACAGCTATAATTTTTATACATATTTCATGAGTTTTTCCTTGTTTTCAAGCTTTGTGTATCTCTTCTAAATCGACTCAGAGTTAAAAATTTGTATGGTGAAAATAAAAGAAATTTAGGAAAAATACTACCTTAGTAACGGAGCATAGCTGCACATGACACGTTTCTTTATCTCAGCAACTTCAACTTAAGCATAATGGGTATATTATGTAAGAACAAATTCCCAAGAGACAATTTTTATACATGATTGCTGTCATTTTTATTAAATATTTTAAAAATTTTCTATTGCAAGACAACACGAAATGGAACTAACAAATTACTAACAGCTGAACAAAGTATAAACTCAACTTAATATAAAAAACAATCCAAAGCGCAAAATGTATAATTTCTTTTCAATTCATACCAACATGTCCCTGTAGAGTATTTCGTAAGTGTAGGTCAAAAATTTGTTGTTTGCACGTGTGTTATACTCAGAAATAACTTTAAATTACGCGTCGCTCTAGCGAATCAATGTATATATTCACTTAACTTTATTGACTAAAACCACTAATTGTATTAATTGGAGTTTCTAAAATACATAAGGTATGCTATAAATACTTAAGTGTCGTCAAGTTTATTTCAGATATCGACGTCGATGTTTAAAATAAAATATTCAGTAGTGACGGTCAGAATAACCAGCTGAGAGCAATTACGCGACGTTTGGTATGAAGGCAAATACTATATTGGGAGCTTTCTAACAAGGAAGGACTGTGCCACTCTCACTCTGTGTCACACTACAGTACACGGTGTACGGGTGCTTGTTGGAAAGCCTTTTTGATTTTTATGTAAAACACCAGAGAGCGCAACCGTCGCTATTTAAAAAGGCAAAGTACAAGTGATTTCTGTTTCGGTTCATTACGAATTACGTACTCCGTCATTAGCCATTTTTGTATCACGTTGAATAATGAAAACTGTAAGTGAAATATTAATATGATATAATACAATGATAATCATCTAATAAATTAATAATTAAAACTATTGCCAACGTTAATGCAGTAAATAGACTATAAATGTTGGTAGCACTGAGACACTACTACCAACTCAACTATTTTTTGTGTTCGGTCGTGTGTCACTGTGTCGTAGTTGGAACAAGAAGCGAGTAATACCGTGTCTCACAGTGTCGCTCTGTGTCGTAGTTGGAAAGCTCCCACTATAGTCCGAGAGCTCATGACGCATTTTTCATGAAGTGTTTGATTCATAATGAAACTTTGTTGAAAAGTATCAGCCGACTCAATAAGCAGGTGTATGCCTATCTGCCTGGGCTACCTGGTACTGCATATACAGGGAAGTCGTGAAAAAATTCGCCCAAAAAAAATGTTTCATTCAAATAATAATAATAATGACTAACCGCTAGTTAAGCTGATAAAGAATTGAGAAACAAAATGACAGATACTTCTGAAGCGATTAACATAGGAGCAAAGTACCCCAAAGTCGTATTTTCAAAAGTTCCAAAAAGAGTTCGATTTGAATTTCTCAAGCTTATATCTATTCAAGGGAAGTATGACAATATTTTGGTAAATTCGCCATAAATACAAAATAAATTCAGTAGTTCATGAAATAAAATCATTACGGGAGTCATTTCCATGGTATATCGTGCGAAAATTAATGCTTAGTTGAGGTAATAGATGAACTTTCCCGAATGTCAACAAAAACCATTCATAACTTGAAAACTTCGACCCATAGGAGAATGGAATACTGGAACAGATACGGAAATTAATTTTCCTACATTTGGTGAAAAGTGGCATTGCATTTGAAAAAATGAGTTATGAGTGTGCGAACAAAAATTGAACTTCTAATCGTTTTTCTCAAATCATGGATAAACGAAAATAAAGATCACTCCTTTCTCTTAACGAGAATAATTGAAAATAATTTCGGAATAAAACATACAAGATCATCTTGAAAAACTATGTGCGTTTTTAAAGAAGATAACCTGGTTGAGTTATGTTGAATCGTTCTGGAGGACTTTTTTTGCTTATGAGAAAGACGATATTTTGTCTCATATTTGACATGAAGTATAATATTACACGTGCGTTATACCACAATTTAGTGGCGAATCTGAAAATGGTAAAAACAGAATTTAGTTGAGAATCTTCTTTTAGGACGCAGTGTACATAAATATACATACTTTTAGGATATGCCTTATTATCGGACTTCTAGTTTATAAAAAAGCTCAAGTTAAAAGCTTGGATATAAAAAAAGTTGTGGAGCTAGCACGCACCTCTTGGTCTTTCTGTATAAGGGGATATTTACGCTATATGGCACGGAATATTGTATCCAAAATACGTGACTTTCAACAAGTAACACTTCTTCAGAACATCAAACCATCAATCACTTTCATAACAACAATTTTTTCTGGAATAGATGTAATATAATCGTTGCAGAAACTGCAACTAATGTCTTTTTAAAGACAAAACTATGAATCAAATAATTACGAACATATTATGAACATTACGTGGGTGAGCGTGTAATACTGGTCATTGTAGAAACTGCAAATAATGTCTTTTTAAAGAAAAAACAATGAATAAAATAATTACTACCATATTATGAACATTACGTGGGTAAGTGTTTCTGGGGTTTCCATTAGAATTTGGTATTAACAGACTACATATATTAGAGAGAAAAGCAGGTACATAGGAATTAAAGAAGGCCACAGCGACAAGAAGATAGAATAAAACATAGTTCTATTTTTTGATCTTTCACATTTTGAAAGTTAATAAATGTCACAGTCATTTTGCTGTCTCAAAGGATATGTGATGTGCGAGAATAAAAAGAGTATGTCTGTATATATATATATATATATATATATATATATATATATATATATATATATATATATATATATATATATATATATATATATATATATATATATATATATATATATATATATATATATATATATATATATAATCTTTTGATAATTATTAGCAATAACAGGCTGGTTGAATCTTAAAAAACTCGATTTTATTAAAAAATTGACGTTTCACTATGATATTCGTAATTGAAATTTCTTTGACATTTATTGATGTGAAAAAATTGAAAAGATAAGGCTGCTTTGTCTTGCTAATTATTTATTATATGCTATTCAGTCTAATATTAACATTCAAAAATGTTATCATCAGATGGTAAGATAAATAATAAACCACAATGAGGGTGATTGTCTTCCGTATCAGAGGATTTTGTTTGTTGTACTATTTTCATCTTCAAATTTTCAATCCAATGCTTTGCTACGCCGTTCTGATGAGGACCAAAGAGTCCGAAACACGTGTCAACGGCTGCTTCCATATAAACGTGCTATACCGATAATTTTGCTCCACATCTTTAATGTTTTCCCATGACTGATTTCTTTGTTGTTAGATAAATAGTACCCTATTATTTTTATTTTCAAACATTACGTAGGTAAAGGTTTCTTTGGTTTCTCTTACCATCTGATGATAACATTTTTGAATGTTAATATTAGACTGAATAGCATATAATAAATAATTAGCAAGACAAAGCAGCCTTATCTTTTCAATTTTTTCACATCAATAAATGTCAAAGAAATTTCAATTACGAATATCATAGTGAAACGTCAATTTTTTAATAAAATCGAGTTTTTTAAGATTCAACCAGCCTGTTATTGCTAATAATTATCAAAAGATTAAAAATAGATCACAGGCAACAACAATTCGAATAAATATATATATATATATATATATATATATATATATATATATATATATATATATATATATATATATATATATAGACAGGGTGTCCCACCGGGAAAGAACGCGATCTGTATATGGAAAACTACACATAGGAAACTTTTGAAAATTTGACAGTACTCTAATGTTGATAGGGGCAACTCGACTAAAATATTTTCAAGATGGTGGCACTTCCGGTTATACCGGAAGTAGATACCAACTTGCTTATTTCAAATTGGATAACCTATATATTAATACATTTTAAGATTATACGCAAGATTCTAGGCCGATTTTATGTATTATGTCCCATACCTAAGTCTAAGCGTTTTTGACATATTTAGGTTTTTATGTCAAAAATTACGATTGCAAGCCCTAATATAATTATCAATTGTTCCTATAAGGATTCCCGTATTACTTACTTTGAGGTGGATTCCTCATTGAAAAAGACTTGCTTTAATAGATTTTGTATAGTATTTGGATAACTAATCATACAGGGTGTTCGAAAAAAAAGATCTAAAATGAGATTGAGAAAACTGACAAAAATCAATTTTTTCAAATGGAAACCCCCCATTTTTCTTATTTTGTAGTATTTAGCATTTAAAAAGAAAGTAACTTCGTATAAGGTTATCTATACCTATAATTTGAAGTTTTCGAAATATTGCCAATTTAATATTTTTATATGGCGATTTTGCATTTAATCGTTAAATAATTAGATCTAGGATAGCCACGATCGTATTTGACATTTAAAATCATCGTAATGGCACCCCGGTTGAATTATACAAACGAAAATTATTCAAAATTATAAGGCTTATCTAAATCATTTTCATTTAAATGCTGCACTTATGAAAATATGGATAGCATAGGGATGATATTTGTGTTTCCGTAAAATTCTTAGAACTGACGATTTAGATAAGCCTGATTATAATGCTATCTGCCTTAAAGATTTTGTTGGATATGCTTCAAAATATCCCAAAATTGCTATTTCAATATTTTCATTAATAACAACTGGTTTCTTTTTGTACACTTATGCTTTTACGGATCCAAAATTCTTGAAGTTTTCTATAATTCGTTTAACAGTATTTGGTGATGGTTTTTGTTTATGAGGATATCGGGTCGCACATGTTCTTGAAATAATTTATCACATTGTCCATGAATAATAAATAAGTTTAAATAATCTTCGTTTGTATAATTTAACCGGGGTGCCATAACGATGATTTGAAATGTCAAATACGATCATGGCTATCCTAGATCTAATTGTTTAACGATTGAATGCAAAATCGCCATATAAAAATATTAAATTGGCAATATTTCGAAAACTTCAGATTTTAGGTATAGATAACTTCATACAAAGTTACCTTCTTTTTAAATGCTAAATACTACAAAATGAGAAAAATGGGGGGTTTCCATTTGAAAAAATTGATTTTTGTCAGTTTTCTCAATCTCATTTTAGATCTTTTTTTTCGAACACCCTGTATGATAAGTTATCCAAATACTATACAAAATCTATTAAAGCAAGTCTTTTTCAATAAGGAATCCACCCCAAAGTAAGTAATACGGGAATCCTCATAGGAACAATTGATAATTATATTAGGGCTTGCAATCGTCATTTTTGACATAAAAACCTGAATATGTCAAAAATGCTTAGACTTAGGTAGAGGACATAATGCATAAAATCTGCCTAGAATCTTGCGTAGAATCTAAAAATGTATTAATATATAGGTTATCCAATTTGAAATAAGCAAGTTGGTATCTACTTCCGGTATAACCGGAAGTGCCACCGTCTTGAAAATATTTTAGTCGAGTTGCCCCTATCAACATTAGTATACTGTCAAATATTCAAAAGTTTTCTATGTGTAGTTTTCCATATACAGATCGCGTTCTTTCCCGGTGGGACACCCTGTGTGTGTATATATATATATATATATATATATATATATATATATATATATATATATATATATATATATATATATATATATATATATATATATATATATATATATATATATATATATATATATATATATATATATATATATATATATATATATATATATATATATATATGTATATATATATATATATATATATATATATATATATATATATATATATATATATATATATATATATATGTGTGTGTGTGTGTGTGTAGGGTAAAGTTGGGTGATTTGGCTCATTTAGTATATTTCGTCTATGTGCTAGTGCTAGTAGATGGAATGCCGGTTACCTTTAGCCAATCTTGCATATGTTCAGTTGGTAAAATACCGTGGACAGTCACTGCCTTAAAAGTAAGAAAATTATTGATGTTTGATAAATGCCTAAAAAATTTCACCCTCTAGTTGTAGACGTTGTAGTGGTTGATCGTGGACTAACTGATTTTGCACTAATAACTTGGTAAAAAATTATTATTTTTCAAATCTATCCTTGAAATAGAGCCTTAAATGCAAACTTAAATAATAAGTTAGGAGCGAAGTGTTATCTTATCTAGTGCGTGAGACGGCTCCGTTATATGTCCCGCAATGTCGGGTGAGATGGTGCGCTTCAACTTACCCACCCAATTTCATTTTTCACATATATTTCGGAAGTAATCACTACGTGGTACTTTTTAATTTCCAGATTAGTGACAGTTGAAAATGCTATGGCCAGCTTTAGAACGACAGGAATTTTCCCCTTCAGAGTTGCTATTCCGAATTATGCCTTCCTTAATGTTTACGAATTAGCAGGCAATAATGCATCCAACATCACGGCAAATGATACTGTTGAAGATACAGGCAATATACATGACAAACTATTAGTTTCCATAAGACCCATTCCCTCCATGTCCACGATCTAATCCATAGTTTGTCGTCTTGGTTACATGAAGGCTGCACGAGTTTCATAAATAAGTGCCATAGTTGTGGTACACGCAAATCAGATTAGTAGCTTTTGCATTGAACACATTGAACATATTATGTTTATTATATTCTGTATATGAATTTATTTTTCGTTCTCTACCCGAATGAATCATTTCCAACGGTTAGTTAAAAAGTTGTGTCTGCGCCATATCACCCGCATGAATCTCTCATTCTTTTTTTAGTGCGCCATACTACCCGCCGTGGGAGATATGGGTCATTAATCCTATTTTCTATTCTCTATTCCATTTCTCAGTTGGCAAAAAAAATATTTTTTGTCTTATTTCATATATTTGTGTTTACTTCTGTTCACTATCATCACTTTGTAAAATATTCGCACTACTCATATGTGAGCTTGTGCTCTGTTTCAAATTCATAGAATTGGAATTTAATTTATTTTCAAATTGCGTGATTTATATGTGTGAATTTCACCTTATTGGCAGTGAGGGCGAAAAAAACTGAATCGCACTCATCATGTGTTTACGATTGAAATGAAAGAAGTCGTCAGATAAGAGAACAAGTTGAATTCACGCATTCGTTGATGTTACATCCCGCTTTGATGTATTATTACGCCGTTTTTCGAATATTCCTTTAGTTTTTTCATTTTTGGGAATCGAGTTATTTCTGACAGGATAGTTGTTCCTGGTGATATATGAGATTTGGAGATCTCATCGCTACAGCTTGCAGTTCAGAGGGCACTCTTCCACACTATACAGGGCGTCCCAAGGTAAGTGCGCTTCTTTTGGCCCATTTATTGATCCTGCCTTGTTATTTTATTGATTATTTAATATTGCCTATAGGTCACGCAAAGGTACAATTCCAGAAAAAGCCTTTTGGCAACATACGTCCAGTTTTTCTCCCCGGTCGCTATTGAGAGAGGGTACCCTAACATTTGTTTTTTTATAAATACCCTAGTTTTTGCACATGCTCTTTTCACAGTTTCAAAAAAAGGTGCGCCAACTCACTGGACTTTACCCTATATATGAATATATATATATATATATATATATATATATATATATATATATATATATATATATATATATATATATATATATTTTAATATATATATATATATATATATATATATATATATATATATATATTTGATATATTATATGTATATACTGTAGTTGCAGCTATAATCTGCCATATTAATCTAACTCATATAGCATACACCATACACCCTCAGTCGATATGAAAGTATCGACAACTCCCACCTCCATTACACTATAGGTGGATGGTCAATTTGCAGTGAAGTGGGCCGGATGAATCCCAGATGACGTAGGTGTTTGTTTCCATAGTGATAAGCTTGGTAAAATGGGAAATTTTGCATAGTTACCATAATCAGTTGATAGACAATACTGATGAGCTCACAATAAGGCCTGAAATAGCTATTTATGGTATCAGTCGTTTGTTGGTTTCCCGAAACATTCAATTGTTCAATGATATTTGGTAATAATATGGTATCCCAACTCATAAAGTGGAATCTATCTGGCAATTCTTTTGGGAACAATTAATTTAGATTTTTCCGAAGAATTCGATTCATTGATATTTCGCACGTGTTTCTTCATACACAAGTTATGAGAGTATTGTCGTATAATAATTTTACTTCACATATTTCTTGGGTTCTCGGAAAATTCGGGCAGAAAATTGAAAAACACAATTCTCACTCAAACATCTACTTTTCGAGTAATGTGCAGCTCTTCATCAGGATGCTAAAAAGTGAATAAAAACAGCTACAACGTTGTCGAAGTAAACTTACAGTTAAAAGTGTTGAAAAAGACATATAACCACACAGCCCATCTACACTACGTGACAGGTACTTTAAGAGACAGTTGAAATAAGATACTTATCAAGTCGAAAAACATCCCCCAACAATTGAAAGTCATTTACGAATTCCCCATAACATAAGTACCGGCACCTTTGTTTATATTTATGAGGATTTCATAAATGATTTTCAATTGTTAGGGGGTGTTTTTCGATTTGAAATGTAATTTCAACCATAAGTTTACTTGGACAACGTTGTAGCTGTTTCTTTTTACATTACTTTACCTTTTTTTTTTAGCATCCTGATGAAGAGCTGCACATTAATTAATGTGGAGTAAAATATATGCATATATATATATATATATATATATATATATATATATATATATATATATATATATATATATATATCAATAAATGTCAAAGAAATTTCAATATTTCAAAAGTTTTGATAAAGCCACGAATGTCGTGGCGAAAAGTCAACTTTTTAATAAAATCGGGTTTTTTGAGATTCACCAAGCCTGTTATTGCTAATAATTATCAAGAGATTATATATATATATATATATATATAATAATATATAAATAAATAAATATATATATATATATATATATAACTATATATAGTAGAAAAGATCAATACTGTACCGATTAAATTAAAATCAATATTACAAAAATCTTTAAAATGTGAATAAAATGAGGTGGTGCCCAGAAATTTTTCATAAATTTCATAAAATAATAGACAATCGATATACAGAATTCAAACTGAATAGGTAGGAGAAAAATTAATTGTAAAAAATTGAATAATAATCAACGAAGAAATTCACTGGTCCAAAAATGACAGTTAACTTCTGGATGAAATAGTATATTGTAAAATTAGTGGGAAAAGCATAATATTCCCAAACGACTGTGATAATTACCAGACGAGGAGCGTAGCGACGAGTCTGATAACACAGGAGTTTGGGAATATGCTTTTCCCACGAATTATACATACTATTTTTTCTCCGATCGTTGATTTACATTTAAAAAATTAATTAATTAAAAAATATTTCATCCAAGATGTAATCAAGTAAGTTTAAATAGATTTCTCTATGTTCATATTGAAATATAGAAGTAGTAACCATGGAAATTACTCTGTTATGACAAAAGTAAAATAATTTTAAAGCTGGTTTTGTTTGATTCGTTGTATTTTATAAGGAATTAAAAAAGAATTAGTAAACATGAACACTGATAGTGATTATTTGTTGTCTTGCACGGCTCCTGAACTAGTAGAAGCCGCGAACGTGGCTTCACTTAATTTACTTCCGGCGAAATCCAGAGAGAAGTATGAACTTGCGTACCAACGCTTCATGAATTTTTGTAGAAAAAACAACAGTGTATCCTTTTCTGAGAATGTACTGATGGCGTATGTTGCTGAATTGGCTAAAACAATGAAATCTTCGACGTTGTGGGCACATTATTCCATGCTTCGATCAACTTTGTCTGTTGAAAATAATATTAATATTGCCCAGTACCAAAAACTGAGAGCAGTTTTAAAACGTCAAGCTACAGGATACAAAAAATGTAAATATTAACAACAATTATAAAAATTAAAACCATACTTTGTTTCGTTTTAATGTAATAATCCATTTGTTACATTAACGCACGCTACAGCAGTGCGGTAAGAATATTACCGCACTGTTATTTTCTAATTGCTTAGCAACTGACCACTATTCTGGAATGTTGAGCTTTTCGCATAGAAAACAGGTCAAAATAGTGTCACTTTTCCCACGATCGGAGAAAAATAAATTTTAGAGATGATTACATGATGATTTACAAATGACTACAGAACGAATACGAAAAGCAGTGAATCGAAAATGCTAATTTCGAATGATCACTTAAATAAATCAGCTAATCATTTAAATGAAACAACAGCAGTCCTAGAACATCTAAGGTGTTACCGGTCGAGTTGATTTTACGATGACGTTTCTTGGTTCTCATTCTGATATCTTGTAGACGCCAAGGCCATCGACTAAATCTTCAACACAATGAAATTGTTTATGAATACTCAGTTGAGTGCAAAGGTAAATAAAGACCGATACGTTATTAGAAAAAAGAAAGCCTTTATTATTTGAAGCAATAATCCATCTCTTACTTTAATGCATATACAATATATATATATATATATATATATATATATATATATATATATATATATATATATATATATATATATATATATATATATACCTATATATATATATACTTATACAAGGTGTTTCAAAAAAAGGTGACCCCCTCTCTAGGATAGGTAGAAAACTGAAAAATAATTGGGGTTTGCTTAGTAAAAAATTTCCGTAACACCATCCTTTTTCAAGATACAAGGCGTTGAAGAAAAAAAAAATTATACACGTTTCTTAAGATTTTGCAGAAACTACTGGCAACATTGTAATGAAATTTTAAACGAATATGTTTTGGAAGCTGATACATCCAATGAATCCGTTTTTATGTCTGACTCTCATAGAGGGCGCTAGTTACACGGTTCATATCGAGTAGTATTGAACATAATTTTTTTAATATTAAATTTATTAAGCAAAATTTCAAGCGTACTTAAACATCATTCAATTTCACACAAAAAAGGTACTCTTGGTAAAACTCGATACTATGTACCGTTTTCGGAGTATTTTGATTTGAAAATTATGAAGTAATAACCGATGAATTTTACACGGCAATAGCATTTTCTCTGAGTTTGCCATGGTAAACTGTCTTTCATTTGTGACGTTTAGTCAACAATAATTACATTCCTATTTGTTAAATTAGATATTGTTTATCAAAATGTACTCAAATTATGAATACACTGACATGTTATTAACCTTAGGAGAGTGTTTAGGAAACGCTAATACAGCTGTTACGCGTTATGCAGAAAAGTTTCCTCGAAGAAACTTACCAAGTAAAAATACATTTAGAGCCATCGAACGACGTTGTCGAGAAACTGGGAGTGTGAGACCTAAAAAAATAAATTCTGGTAGGCCAAGAACAACAAGAACCATTAATAAAGAAAATATGATTTTAAATTTAGTCGACCAAAATCCAACAGTTAGCGTAAGGAATGTGGCAAGACAAACAAATACGTCTTCTGCAAGTACTTGGAGGATACTTAAAGAGCAGCAGCTACATCCTTATCATTACAGACAAGTCCAAGAGCTCTTGCCAGACGATCTACCGGTTAGAATGGATTTTTGTCAAACATTACAAGAAAGGAAAGCCCTCAATCCAAATTTTTTAAAATGTATTCTTTTTACGGACGAGGCCACTTTTACGCGACAAGGTATGTTTAACTCCCATAATGCACACTACTGGAGTGATGAGAATCCACATGTCAAAAGGGTGACGCATTACCAACACTCATTTAAAGTTAATGTTTGGGCAGCAACTTTAGGTAACAAATTAATTGGTTATCACATTCTACCTGGAAATTTAAATGGTGATATGTACCTGGACTTTTTAAGCAATCACTTATTCGAGTTATTAGAAAATTTAACGGTAAACGAGCGAAGATATCTATTTTTTATGCACGATGGAGCTCCACCGCACTTTGATAGAAGGTGTCGTAATTGGTTGTGTAACCATTTTCCGAATAGATGGATTGATAGAGGTGCAGAAGCTCCGATTCATTGGCCTCCTCGGTCATGTGATTTTAATCCCTTGGATTACACAGTTTGGTCGTATCTAAAAGAAAAAGTTTATGCTGCAGAGGTAAATTCACCTCAAGAATTGAAAGAAAGAATACAACGTCACTTTAGTGATCTGATAGCTGACTCCCAACCGTTTAGTAGATTAATGGATTCTTTAGAAAAAAGGATAGCCTTGTGTATTCGTGAGAACGGAGGACATTTTGAACACCTGCTCTAATTGAAATCCTATTTAGGTTATTAGCTTCTTTTGAATTTTCTGATTTTTGTTTAATAAATGCGTTTTTAATCATTACTTCATACCAGCATCGGTTATTACTTCATAATTTTTAAATCAAAATACTCCGAAAACGGTGCACAGTATCGAGTTTTACCAAGAGTACCTTTTTTGTGTGAAATTGAATGATGTTTAAGTACGCTTGAAATTTTGCTTAATAAATCTAATATTAAAAAAGTTATGTTCAATACTACTCGATATGAACCGTGTAACTAGCGCCGTCTATGAAAGTCAGACATAAAAACGGATTCATTGGATGTATCAGCTTCCAAAACATATTCGTTTAAAATTTCATCACAATGCTGCCAGAAGTTTCTGCAAAAACTTAAAAAATGTGTATAATTTTTTTTTCTTCAACGCCCTGTATCTTGAATACGGATGGCGTTATGAAAATGTTTCACTGAGCCAACCCCAATTATTTTTCAGTGTTCTACCTATCCTAGAGAGGGGGTCACCTTTTTTTTGAAACACCCTGTATATTTTTTTTCACTTGTATATTATTTGTTGATTTTACCTTAGATACGGTTGCTATGAATACACTCATTATGCCCTAGGGCGTTATGAGTGGGGCATTATATCATAACGCCCGCTCATTGTACGAGGACAACTGAAGCAACTTCCATTGATCAAATACTTCATAATCCTTGTCGTATACGACTCTGGATTTCTCCGGCAATGAATTATTCGCAGCTTTGGCTGCATATTTTATGATATTCTTGGGTGAATTCATTATCATTTCCATTATTTTTATAAGACTACACAAAGAAAGCAGCAATGACATTCACTAAATATGATGACAAAAATATTCACAAATGTCAAAATATCAACAAATGACATGCCTACTATGAGAAGAAAAATGGAAAGTATAGGAGCAATAAACCGATTTTAAAATCGATTTTTCATTATAATAAAATAATTTTTTCGTGAAAAATTAAATCTTGTATGCACCACGTGCGTTACTAGATCGTAACGCCCATCGGTCAACATTCATCCTTCGGGCCAAAGGCCCTCGGGCCGAATGTTAACGCACTTGGTACATAAATAACTCCTAGACAACGATTTTTGAAAAACTTTTGCGACTTTGAACAAAAATAGTGATAAAAAACGAAGTATATTGTTATTCACTTATATTTTAAAAATGTATTATTATTTGTTTGATCTGCGAGTCGGATTTCTACGAAAAAAAAGTTTGAAAACGGCCAGGAATTAACGTGTTAAATGTTTTTTTTTCTCTAAATACAATAACTTTCTGAATACAATGTCATTTAGTGTGTGTTTAAATCGGACTACGCCTGAAATAAATGTGATTCATATTTTCTACTTATGTGTCAGTAACTGCATTTATTTTTTTTTCATGTTAGTAACCCCCCAACCATTTCCCGTTGGGCTAGTTCTGGTTTCTATTTTTCCGTATTCTGATTAAAATTATGTTAGTTTGCCCCGACTATAGAACCCATCACAGATTTAGTTTGTGGAAAATTGGGAATGTTATATTGATCATTTTGTATAATGGAAACTATTAAATTTTAAGTCATAAAGTCAATACTATATGTTTCTTCTACTCAAACTGAATAGTTTTCTATACTTCTACAATAGTCAAACATTTTTCGTGATCACATCTGATAGTAAACTGGACATATTTATTATCAATAACTTCGACGAATTGAATGAAATATGCATCAGAGCTATGTCCATAAATGTCACGATCAAAACGAACATCTTTTATTACATTTATTATGTTCTATAAAACAAATTGAACAATTCATTACGATGACAATTATGTCTACTAAATCACTCAGCAGATTTTCTTTAGATAAAGAGACAATCGAATAAATGTATAATTATAAAACATTTTCTGTTAACAACACTTAATATCGCATGTTTCCAAGAACGATTTAGTACTATTATAAAACTCTTGAAACATGAGATAAAACCAGAAACATAAGTAGAGATAATAATTTAATGTTGAATGAAATTTGAGCGAATAATCATATCTATTATTAAAAAATATTTCGTCAAGTGTTAAGCGAAACAATCTTATCGAATGATAAAAACGAATATCATAATCAATATTAGTAAATATTATATTTTTGAAATACAATATTATCAATACTGAAAGGATATGGCTGTACTTATAATTGTAATTGCATTGTGAAGAGGTTAACATATCATTCGGTTCGAATTTCTAGACCAGGGGTGGCCAAGCTCATGGATAGTCCGAGACATTTTTCAAAATTAGAAATTTTTCGAGAGCCGCAATTAAATACGTATTTACAAGGAATGCAAAAAAAGGAATAAATTTTTTTTTTACAGTATTCATGTTTATTTCAAACATATAAATGAAAGTACAAAGTATGTGTATTGAATTTAAATATTAAAAATTAAATACATTTATTTCACTTCTCTTGATAATTGTTTGAAATTTGGTGAACAACCGGTAACAGCTCTTCTCAGTAATTCTTTGAGATGCTGGTTTGTTAATACTGATCGGTGTTTGGATTTCAGGAATTTTAAAGTGGTATAAAATGATTCACATAAGTACGTTGTTCGCAATATTGAAATAATTCGACAAGCAGCCTTTTTATAACACAAAAATGAAAAGTGAACTCGGGTACATTTATCGAGAGCAACAAATATTCCTTCAAAGACCCGCAGGTTGCCTCCCCTAGTCTAGAGTAATCCTTAGCAGTAGGTAATTATGTATCTCTGATTATATAACTCATGTATGAATAAGCCAATAGAATCCGTGAATTTTGTATAACTACCGCGTATTGATGAGTGAATATACCCTTAACGAAGTGATATAATCGTTTTGGTGTTTCGCCTCGTGTCAAAATGTGAATGTTTTCGTATTGACGATATTTTGACGTTTGTCAAACAATTAATATTTTTTATTCGTTATATAATCGTAACGAATACCACTCGAGCAATCGAAAATAATCGATTATACTGACCTGGTCACTCGATGTATTTTCTTAAAACACCACTCGAGCTGCGCTCTCGTGATGTTTCGCAAAATACGTCTCGTGGCTCGGAAGTATAATCAGGGCCGTCTTAGACCATCTTGGAGCCCTTGGGCACACGGAGAGTTTCGGGCCCTCTTAGGACATAAAAAAAATGTGAAGGATAACATCAGTTTGTATCTTTATTTAGTGATTTTATTGGTTATTATGGTTAGCTTTATACAAATCGATTGTAAGTAACCTGTTGACTATTCTGAGAATTGTACGTACGTTTATATAATTATGGTTTCTTCCTGGATTTTTGTTGTGCAAAATTTTCTATTATGTCCTCAGAGTCTAATTTTTGAAGGATATTACTTTCTATGCACACGATTGACAAATTGGTAAGACGTTCTTGTAGCATAGTCGTTCGTAATTCATTTTTGATCCTTGATTTTGAATATCCATGTAGCGACTTTCACATTCGGAAAAATTTCTTCTAATTTATCTGCTTTGATTAGAGTATGTAGGTCTGAGATACTAAAGTCCGCCGATTCATTTACAAGGTTTTTCAAGTACTGCCTTCAATGAAAACATTCCGATGTCTTCGTGATAGAATTCTTTATTTGTCAACTGGTCAGAATCGATTGTTTTTAACTGAGAAAAAAACTGAATCGTTTGTCAACATCCTTATATGATTCTGAACCTTTCTTTAAAATAGCATCCAATGTGTCGATTATAGGAAGAAATGTTTTTGTACAAAATTTTTCTGTGCCACTTAACTGTACAGTCTCTGATCGTCCTTCCAAAAAAGAAATGCGTCTACTGCGAATTCGCTTTCTTTGAATACTATCTTCATAGTCATCATTTGGATTTTTTTCTTGGGCAGCTGATTCGTACTGATCGAAATTACTGCGTACGCTACTGATATAATAGGCAATAAATGCAAAAAGTTTTTTGCAACGTCCATTGTCATGGCACTGCTCTGTAAACTTAGGCTTGATTTATTGATGATTCACAGAAGATCATTCCATATCTTTGTTAAGAGATTAGTCTCCAATTTTTCGATTTTTTTTTGGCAAGGCTTTGTGCTTTCTTTTTGTTTCTCCTGGTTGATCGGTGTTTCTGGAAATTGATGTTAAAGCTTCGGAAATATGATTATAACCATTTTGAAAAGCATGAAGAGCATCAGCTCGTGTAGACCAACTGGTTGCGGAGAGAGACTTCAGAACTTTATTTGCACCTAGGCATTCTGTCAAAATTTTCCATCGATTGGTTGAAGCCGAAAAAAAATCAAATAGATCTTGGATTAGTTGAAAGTTTGTTACTGCTTCTGAAACACATCCAACCGCTTGAACACCTACTAAATTCAGCGAATGAGCGGCACATGGGACAAAATAGCAAATTCACATTTTTCTTTTATTCTTGCTTGAAGA
Organism: Cynegetis impunctata; assembly: GCA_030704885.1. Classification (NCBI taxonomy): domain Eukaryota; kingdom Metazoa; phylum Arthropoda; class Insecta; order Coleoptera; family Coccinellidae; genus Cynegetis; species Cynegetis impunctata. Next base: position 4,421 of record JARQZK010000784.1, on the reverse strand, counting down.
CCAGAATACTTTCCAGTGATATTTGCTGCATTATCGTAACTCTGTCTGCGACAATCTTTTATTGGAATATCAAGGTGTTCCAAAAAATTGCATTTGCAAAAATCTCGATAGGCTCTCCGTCTTTTACGTATCTAGCAATGAAAGTCAGTTTGTCAACATGGGAGAGATCTAGTGTAGAATCCACGCTGGTTGAGTAGTATTTTGCACTTTTTTGTTCGTTAATAATTGTCGTTAACACTTGCTGTCCCATTTTATTAATAAATTCATTGCTGTCCCATTTTATTAATAAATTCATTGCAAATATTCGCAGACAAATATGACGTACCTACTCCCTTTTCCGCGATTTCCTTAGTTTTTCATATGATCAGCAAGAAAAGGATCAAACTAACTGATTAGTTAGTTCTAAGCTTTCCAAATAATTCCCGTTATTTTGAGACCCCAAAATTTCATTATCACCCCGAAATCCAGAAGCCAAAAATTTCACGACTGCGACAGTCCTTTTAAGTACGTTCTTCCAAAAATCAACCTGTGCATCATATTGGGAGAGCAACTATCAACTTGCCCATCAGTAGTTTTGTTTCGTGCGATATAATTCATCATTGCCTGTGCTGTGAACTGTTCTCATGCTCCATCAGTGAGTTACTTATATGCTTCCAATCTTGCTTGTAACTAAAAAATTGTTACGGCTAACAAGTTTTCTGCGCAGAGACCGATTTTCATAGATTCTGCATAGAAAATTGGAGAACTCGGTGGGTAGGTAAATCTGAACATAACTGTAGCTACAGATACCGCTAACGTAGGTGACCGCTATTTTAGTTTTGCATCTGCCTTGATAATAAAGCTAAACGATAAAAATATAAAAACAGGAAAAAAATTTGAACTGGTTCGGTTGCCCAGATTTTTTGTAAATGACGAAGTCGGAAATTGAGGCCCCTGTGGGGCCCCTATCAGGCCGGGGTCCTGGGCACGTGCCCCGTGTGCCCTTATGGAAGAGACGGAACTGAGTATAATCGATTATTATCGATGCTCTTGTGATATTATAACGGATTATATAACTCATGTATGAATAAGTCAATAGAATCCGTGAATTTTGCATAATTACTGCGTATTGATAAGTGAATATACCCTTGACGACGTGATATAATCATTTGGTGTTTCGCCTCGTGTCAAAATGTGAATGTTTTCATATTGATGATGTTTTGACGTTAGTCAAAGAAAATTAATATTTTTATTCGTTATATAATCGTAACGAATACCACTCGAGCAATCGAAAATAATATATATATATATCGAAAATAATAATATATTATACTGACCTCGTCACTCGACGTATTTTCTTAAAACACCACTCGAGCTGCGCTCTCGTGATGTTTCGCAAAATACGTCTCGTGACTCGGAAGTATAATCAATTATTTTCGATGCTCTTGTGATATTATAACTGATTATTTTTTTCGTATAAATAAATTTATCGTGTCAGTTTTGACAGAATAATCCGACCGCGAAGCGGGAGGATTATTCTGTCTGATTATTTAGACTGTCAAACTAACACTCTTTGTAATTATGCAACAAGTTATCGATGTATAACCTGATTTATTGTACTTATAGTATTACTACTGATTATTAATATTGAAATTTTCTGACAACGCCTCGTCCGATATGAGATATTTTGTGAAATCCAAGTTCTTATAGTAATATTTTCAATAACAATAGTGGTAAAAAACTCTCTTATATTTAAAATCCATTAGTTTAGAGCAGTGTTTCCCAACCTTTTTAATGCCATATACCCCACGAAAGCTTCTAAAAATTTTAAATGTTCCCCCATGTTACATATGCATAATTTTTAAAACCAAAAATTTCCAATTATTCACTAAGTAGCTTAAATGATGAACTGCACGAAGACATCACAAGGAAATTATTTATCAATAACAATATTTCGAGTAAAACATAAAATATTCAGAGTACTGAATACAAAATAAATTAAATTTGTTTAGCACTTGCTTTAATCGAATTAATATATTTTATAACTAAATGCAGTATTTTATTAGAACAGGAGAAACGCTTTTTAAGCTACGAAGTTTTCCCTATAAATAACACAAACGCACAAGAAGCATTTCTAGATTTTCATCTTTCATCAAATTTTAAGCAACCCATTTTCCCCCCATCATATTCAGGAGCACAATCAGCAGCACAAGACGTAATATATTTCATCGGTATTTTTATTCTTTAGAGTTAGTGCTCCTTTTTAATGATTTGCAAAATAACATTCTTCAGCAAAATCAGCATTATCAATGTATCTTACATAATTATGTAAGGAATACAGCCTCGCTGTCTCTCAATGTTGATCCATTTGGACCTCAAAATGTTTATATGTTTATAAATACATGCAAGAAGAAAAAACTATCTGGAAACTTGAAAGTTCATCCTGATAAGTTGTGTTTCGCCTGAGAGGCGACTAAGAACTATCATGTGGTTAAATTTAGATTCTGAAAAAAAGTCGAGTTTTCTTCATTGTCCTCCCAACAATCAAATTGCCCACCTGAACAGTCAAAATGCCCCTGTGGGACGTAATCCCTAAACTAGAGGTATAGAGTCAATTTATGAACTTTATTAATTGATGAGCTGAAACTTAAAACTTTGAATAATAAAAAATTAATATTCATAATGAAACAATTTGATAACATATTGTTTCATATATATATTTGTTAATAATGCACGATGAGCGCTTCGAAGTAGTTAATACTTTTTGGTTAGAATCTATAAACTAAGGACGTCATTCTTGAAAACGTTTTAATATATAATAATAAATAAATAATTGGTTTTCCATTTTGGACTTCCTAAAATGCAGGCGGCCGAAGGCCGCATCATGGCAAACTTATAAAGCCGTCGACCTTTTTGTATGCTTAGGCTATGTTCCCGTTCCGACCGCAACGCCGATCTTTCGATATCGAACGTTTAAGTTTGACATTTCTCCGAAATTCGCGAAAACGGCTGCATTCCCGACGCTTATGAACTATTTTCGCGTCACATGGACTCGAATTCACGTGACCGCTTCTGGAGCTCGATAGTTGGACGGGTTGAATTCTATCGAGAAGTTTCGGCACGGCGAGTCCCAATGAGGTCGCTAGCATCTAGCCGATACCGCACGAAATCGAAATTGACAGCGAGCAGATGGCGCGCCGTTCGACAGAGGCAGGACGGCTCAGCACTCGACGAGTCGCGTACCGTTCGAAAGAAGAGCAGGGAGGGGCTTTGTGCACTCATCGTGGTTCGGTGGAAACTATTTTCTCATCGATCTATATTTTTCACGGATCTAATTTAATAGGCGATGGAGCCTCACACTAGTAAGGTACTGATTTAATAGATTCGGCGCTGACCGTTGAGGAGAAGAAATGAGTATTTGAATATTGATATATAAAGAATCTAAAATATTTAATTTCCACCCCTCATTCTCTCTATTAATATTTCACAGTCTGAGCCGAATGACATGGTTTCAATTAATTAAATGATTTCCAATTATGAAGAGACTTTTGAATCGCTATGTATCAATGTCTTTCCGAACCGGATAATGATATTGGAAAATAAAATTAGGAATAATAATCCTGTTTACATTTGAGGAACGTGATTTCTGCTCATAGAAAGATTTTCAATCAATATTTAATATTTCGAATATTTTTCAATGTAGAAGAGGTATCAAAAGAAATATGAGCTCCTTAAAAAATTCAGGACTAAGTTTTGGTTTGATTGTCAATTTAATTACTCAATAATATTTTGAAGTTAATAAAAATTGTCCGAGTTCTGGACTCTTAATCATGGCTCTTGGAGAAAGGACTTACTAATCATGAGAATACAGTCTAGTTTACAAGTGCTTTGTTGTTCAACTTTTTTCACATCAGTCTCGGAAGAATTATGAGCAAGGTTTTGTCATTCGATTCCGAAAATAGGCATGTAGATAGTTTTTAAAAAAAATTAAGTTTCGTTCGCGAAAAATTGTAAAAAGTGGATAAACAATTTACTGAATGAAAAAAAAAACAGTTTGTTTTTTTCCAAAATATCTTCAAAACTTCTAATAGATATTTTTGATATCTAAATAAAGATACCAAAAGAGGAGGAAATTTTCCTATGAGAAATTCTGACTCCCGAACTGTAGGATAAAATATATTTTTAAACTTTCTCAGAGAGGTGAAAATACTGCGAAACCAGGTAATCTGGCTTGCGAAAGTCACGCCCATTTGGGACACTTCAACAATAAACATTTTTTTTTAATACCTTAACGCCGGTTTCGAACAGCCAATGAGCTTGTAAACGATGTATGTTACCCAACAATTTATCTTATATTTATAACGACTAAATTCCGGACATACACAACACCCAAAAGCAAGGTGAGACTCGAACCTACAATCCTCGGTTTACAAGAGGTACAC
>JARQZK010000783.1:410000-493557 GCA_030704885.1 Cynegetis impunctata | reverse complement strand
TTGCAAATTAGAGCGGATTGAACAATAATTGTACTACTAATACAATTAACAAATTATTTGACATTTGAACAGCAGCTTACTTGTTTTTAATACATGGTTACTTCTGTGAATATATGGGAAAATAGTCTGAGCACTATTTTATTTTTTTGTGATCAAACTAACAACTTTATGATACAAAGTCAAGACATAAAAAAGTTGGAGCAGATCGAGTCTGTCTTTTTGAATATATTTTTTAAAAAGGAAAAATATAGGCGCATTGAAAAGTTTCTGATATGCAAAATATTATAGGGGTTGTTTTTTTCAGCCCCTTGTGATTACATTTAAGGTACAAAAACACTCAAAAACTGCCATTTTATTAGCATCAGTTATCTGCCAAATTTCATTCTTCCAAAATTTTTTCCGAAGTGGATGTTATTGAATAAAAAACAATTTTTTTTTACTCTAATTTCAAAGGGCTGTAACTTGGAGGGAAAAGGGTGTTGAAACAAAAAGTTATATGAAAGACCCCCCTTAATTTTTGCTAAAGAATCGCCCATTGAAATCTTTCGCATCAATTTAGGAAACACCCTCGTTATATAATATATATATATATATATATATATATAATATATAGTATATATATATATATATATATATATATATATGACTCTGAAGAGTAGGCAGGTTGAGACTTCAGAGTTGACAGGAAGCAGTACGGTTGGTGGAGTAGGCAGGTTGAGACCACGCAATCGTATTGTTTCCAATTCCTCCTAATTCGATTCGTGGAGTAGGCAGATTGAGGCCACGTATCTTAATTATTTCCCTTCTAAATCTCCTGAAGATGGCTTCGCAAAAGGAGCCGAAACGTCGAGATTATATATATGTATATATTATATATATATATACATATATATTATATATATACTATATATATAAGGCGAAGGGTAGTCTTGACTGACTAGTTAAAGAAAAAGCAGATAAATCTTGAGGATGCAGTCAAAGTACTGGGCTGTTCTAAAGAAGGCTCTGTGTTATTATGTCAACGTTTCGAAAATCCTTTATTTTCTTTATCAAGACATCTACAGAGAAGGTTTATAATGCACAATTTGTAGATGTCTTGATGAAGAAAATAAAGGATTTTCGAAACGTTGACATAATAACACAGAGCCTTCTTTAGAACAGCCCAGTACTTTGACTGCATCCTCAAGATTTATCTGCTTTTTCTTTTTATATATATATATATATATATATATATATATATATATATATATATTTATAATGTTTATTGCTATTGCCTTCTCGGTTATACGACCATTATCGGGCAGATTGAGTTTAGACGTAAGGCAAAATGTTTATCTCTTCTACAGGTATTATCTTTCCTTGAAATTCTAGTAGGGTTATGAAATAATGGCATTCGAAAAATATACATTAAGGGCTGGTTATTAAAATGGAATTTTCAATTTGGTAATTCAGAAATCCTGGGATACATTATGTTGTTCGATATATCAAATATAGGAGGATAAATTTAGTCAATCCGGTCGTCCAGCAAGACATTGCCGTTCGTATTATGTCCGAGTTCCAATGATTCTAAATAATTCAATTTATATAGTTTGGAAATTATCTATTTGTGGAAATGGGTGGCGGTTTTCGCTGAAGTGGGTTTCAAACGTTGAATCTGTAATTTTTCAAAAGAGGTTGTTGTTTTCTGAATCTTGTTTTAAACGACCACCAATCTGACTTATATACTCTCCTTTACGTACAGGACAAATCAACTTGTAAACTCCTGAACTTACAAATTTAGAAGTGCGTGGTGATCGATCATATTGACTTGATTTATTCTCCTATATTTGATATATTCAGACCATCATGTATTCTTAGGTAACACATGTATAAAGCAAATATTTTTATTTATATCTTATCTCAATCTGACCGATGATGTTCACATATTTAACAATTTTATGATAATAAACATAATAAAACGAAGTATTGTTGTTCATCATGATCACGTCGTAATTATACATTATAACATGATCAAACAAACATAAATGAAAATGATAAAGCATATTATTTGTTGAAGCCTTCATAGTTATAGAAGAGATAACAGAATTATGAGAGGCCTCGGTAGACCAGCGGTAAGGTGCACCGCTTGTAAGCCGAGGATGTGGGTTCGAGTCCCACCTTGCTCTTGGGTGTTGTGTATGTCAGGAATTTAGTGGTTCTATTTATAAAGATAAATTGTTGGGTAATGTACTTCGTTTACAAGCCCATTGGCCGTTCGGAACCGGCGTTAAACTGTAGGTCCCTCGAGATAAAAAAAACAGAATTATGGTTTTCATGAATAATAATTAGAATATTTTGAAAAAATATTCAATAAACTTCATGAATCAGTCTACCTGTTCGTTCAACAGTGAACGTCTGTCATGTAATAGTTTTTTATTTCCTTGATTTCTTGGAAATTTCATTCTCCAGTTTTGTGTGTGTAACATTTGGAAAACTTTTTTTTTTTTTATTTAATTAGAGTGCCTCGACTGCATATGGTCATTGGCACGTAACTCTGTACTTACATTATATGTTATAGTTACATTATTTACATGTTACCGTTTTGACTTAGTACTAATGATTTTATACTGTAAGCACCTTAATACTATAAATGGTTGTACATATCTATTTCTTTTAAGAAGCTAAGTATATTCATGAAATTGTTCGATGAACCTAAGTTTTCTTTGAGATCTGGACTAATTTTGTGTGTCCGTCTACTTCCAGTATACTGGAGGCATTCTGTCAGGATATGCTGCACTGTTAGTTGGTTGTTGCAGTGTTCACAAAGTGGTGGGTCCCCAGCTTCCATCAGGTAGCTATGTGTAATTCGAGTGTGGCCAATTCTCAGTCTATGTACTATTATGGTATCCCTTCTGTTCATTTGAGGCCAGTTATGAGGCACAATATTAGGATGTATTTTGGAGAGTTTAGTATCTGATTGATTCCATGTGATTTTCCATTTGCTCATGACAGATTGCTTGAAGAGGTTTTTCAGATCCTTTTGAAGTTGTATGTCCTGGGTGGGTAGGTCCGTAGTCAAAGCTTCTTTGGCAGCTTGGTCTGCTTTCTCATTACCATTGATACCCACATGTGATGGGGTCCAAACAATCAATATATGGATGTCTTTGCTAGATAGTTGTTGACAGATATCGTGGATATTCTGTACTAGTTGATGTTGGGTATACAAATTTTCAATGGAATGAATTGACGCAAGTGAATCAGTGCATACTACGATAGTCGTTTTCCTCTCGTCAGAAACAGTTTTTAGGGCCATAAGTATTCCGTATAGTTCTCCAGTGTGGACGCTGCGAAAACTGGGGAGTAGATTGTTTGCCAAAGTTGAGTTGGCTGTAGTAACAGAGCAGCCTACCCCTCTGTCGTCTTTAGAGGCATCGGTGTAAAAAATATTTTCTATGTTGTATGAGCTAATGAGCTCGAGGAAGTTTTGTCTGAGAACTGAGTTAGGCGTTTCAAGTTTTCTATATTTACTTAAGGTCTTATTGATATGCGGCATCTGTTTGGTCCATGGCGGAGTATTTGAGATTGGGTTAGGTAATGTTTTTGTGAGGTCATTGTTCTCTAGGAGCTCATTCAGCATTTCTGGAATCGGACGAGGGCATCTGGAAGTATTATTTTGTACTGTTTGGGGAGGAAAAACTTTTGAAAAGAGAAATTTTCCGCAAAATTACTTACATTAATCACTAGTTTTCAAAAAACATTTTCTGTGCACTTTGATATTAATATCAAATATTTCTTATTAGGTCCACTTAGAATTTCGAGCAAGAGTTGAGACAATCTACTCTTAACTTTGTTGTTCAATTTTTGCAGGAAATTTTTTTGTTTTATGATTATATTCTGATAAATTATTAATTTTAGCTCATCAATCAATAATTTATTATATTAGTTGAAAAAACCGAACATTTCTCATCATTTTTGTTAGTATTAGTTTCTGTTTTGAATGATTACTGTTAATTCACTGTGATTTATAACATAGTTTGCGTGAGATAAGTTCATGTACATAAGAATTTCTATTCTAAATTTTCATTCATAGAAAGTCTGCTACGTATTGTATAACTTCATATAACTTTAATGAGGAAAATAAAGTAAAATCAATTAATAACTGAGATTGAATTCTCGCACATCACTTGGTGAAACATCATAAAGAATAAAGTATAAACTTTAAAATAAAAACACTTGGCTTATGTTTCACAATATAAAAAATATTTAGATACTGTATTTAGCAGTAACGAAAAGTCGACATGTTTCGAGTTATGAACTCATTATCAAGACTGACTACAGGAGAGTATTACATCTTATTTTATAAGACAGACAAAAGCAAAGGTGATACCTGAAAATCAATTTGTTCGTTTACAAGGGTTAATTGACTATTATGGGCGGAACTTATTTCGAGAATTTCAAGAAGGTCAATGCGCTTTCCTGTGTTATCTGAATGCAACAATTGGGTTTTCTTGAAATCCGGGAAGTGATTGAATTTCATACAATGCTCAGAGAAGCCAGTGGTATTTTTATTTTGTAAAATTGACTGTTTATGTTCTTCAACACGAACATTTATATTCCTTCCTGTCTGTCCAATATAGAAAGCAGGACATTCGTCGCAAAATATTTTGTAAATACCACTGTTTTCTCCGATGTTAGATTTTTCTTTATTATTGGCCAAGAATGACTTCAAGTTTCTTCTATTTGTACAAATTGTTTTAACGTTATTTTTCGATAGTCTGTTACAAATTTTGCTACTCAAATTAGGCACATAATTTATTGGGAAGTATTTTTGTTCTTCATTAATAGTTTGCGTGGTGTATATTGAATGCAACAGATACTTTATTCGTTTTTTTCCAATGAGCTTGTCGATAAGACTTTCATTGTAACCGTTATTGATGGCTAATAATTTAATTGTATTAACTTCAGGTTGAAAATTTGTTTCCGATAATGGAATAGTGAACAACCTATGTATGAACGAATGAAAAGCACTGAGTTTTATTTTAATGTGTTGGTTACTGTCGCTGTGAATTAAAGTATCTGTGAAGGTTGGTTTTCTATAAATGTTGAAAGTAAGAGACTTCAAATTCCTAGCAATCTGAACGTCTAAGAAATTTAAGATACCGTTTTCGTTTTCTACTTCTTTTGTAAATTGAATCGAGTTGTAGAAAGTATTTATATATTTAAGGAAATTATCTAACTGCCTATCTATACCGGTCCAAATACAATAAATATCATCTACATAACGCCTCCATAATGAAACGTTAGTAATTAAATTATTATCAGCATTGAAAATTTTTTCTTCTAAGTTATTCATGAAAATTTCACTCAACAAAGGCGATAACGGTGATCCCATTCTATATTGGACAGACAGGAAGGAATATAAATATTCGTGTTGAAGAACATAAAAAGTCAATTTTACAAAACAAAAATACCACTGGCTTCTCTGAGCATTGTATAAAATTCAATCACTTCCTGGATTTCAACAAAACCAAATTGTTACATTCAGGTGACAAAGGAAAGCGCCTTGACCTTCTTGAAATTCTCGAAATAAGTTCCGCCCATAATAGTCAATTACCCCTTGTAATCGAACAAATTGATTTTCAGGTATCACCTTTGCTTTTGTCTGTCTTATAAAATACGTTGTAATACTCTCCTGTAGTCAGTCTTGATAATGAGTTCATAACTCGAAACATGTCGACTTTTCGTTACTGCTAAATACAGTATCCAAATATTTGTTATATTGTGAAACATAAGCCAAGTGTTTTTTATTTTAAAGTTTATAAAATCAATTAAGTAATGTAGGATGCATATTTTCATCCTGCGAAAGCTGTGAACTATGTATTCTTGGATATTAATACTTTTTCTATTACTAATTAGTAATATTTTTATCCATAGTAACTCATTCCGTAAATACTATTTCGGAACGAAATTTTCCTCAGTGTGTTATAGCTATAAAAGTCGTTTCTACCATAATAATAATAGATCTCTATTGATTGAAATAAGTACCAGCCAATTGAATTAAAAAACAAATATTCGCGATGATAACAATTTTTGACTACTCGACGACCATGAGATCTGTCCGATAAAGAGCTTTAGATAGTGAAATCATTTTGAACGAAATGATTGATTCAATCATCACCATAATAACTCTTTGCGTCAATTACGTAGATAAATGTGTCTTCGAAAATTCTGAAGTTGTATTATGCAGATCCTGCGAAATCATGGTCTACAAGATGTTGATTTTGTAGAAAGAAGATTAATATTGAACAGAAAGCAGGTTCCGTAAATTTACTTATGAAACTTCATGAATATAACAATAAAATATACTTAATATGGGGTTACGCTGAACCATGACCTTTACTTATATTGCTCGCGTATTGTTTTAAAATGAGTTTGGTTACTGAAGTTAATTTCGAAATTTTCAATGGTGACGACCTACCCCTGAATTAAACAATTTGGTGCAGCGTAACAGACAACAAAACCGCGGTTTTAATACAAGGAATTTTGAGAGACATCCTTGCCTAACCGGATCACAGGTAAAAAATAAATTATTTTGTTGGCAGTGTTAACTTTTTACTAGTGAAAATGTCTCTGTTTGGGGCCGCTTAGGATTTGAGGATTTAATTCTATACCTAGTTGAAAGTGAGGAATTTTTCACCGATAAAGTAACTTTAAATACCGCACGCGGATTAATATCGTACTTACAAGATAAGGAATTTATATATTTTTTAAACATCTTTAAATTAATTTTTGAACAAACAGAAATAGTTTTTCAAATCTTACAGCACAAGTTTTCAGATGTAATTTACTCACGATATCGGCTCAAGTTTCTTTTGGAAAAAATTTCAGAATTTCGCGCAGAAGTTTATTTTAAAAAACTATTTTCTGTATTTTAAACTACTGATGATACGACTCAATTTAGCCCAAAACGAAAGAAATTCAGTTACGCAGATATGGAGCTTCACTATAAGCAAATATTTTATGAAATTTTGGATACTATTAGGAGTCAAATAGAAATAAGGTTCTCTGATTTGAAAGAACTGCATTTCTTCGACTTACTCAATAAAAATTTGCTAACCGGATTTTCGGCTAATTTTCCAGATAACCTTTTGGAAAATTTATGTCAAAAATACACTTTTTTTGATAAGGTGGCCATGAAAAGTGAACTGTGTGTTGTTTATAATGACAATGAAATTTTGGGTCAAAATGAAAATCATGTGAGGACTATTAAATACCTTTTTGATAATGATTTGAATCAAGAATTACCCCAAGTTTATAAACTCTTATGTCTAATTGTTTCTATCCCGGTGACATCGGCTTCCGTAGAGCGCTCGTTTTCCACTCTTAAGAGAATTAAAACTTATTTACGAAATTCAATGAGCCAGGATCGTTTGAAAAATATTAGTTTGTTGTCTATTGAAAAGGAATTGGTAAAACTTTTGGCGAAAGACAAAAATTTTATGAGGATATTATAGATCATTTTGCTAACGTTGAAGATCGCAGAATCCCGCTAATCTTCAAAAATATATAATAACTTTTTATTTGCTCTCACCAGCTGTTAACAAATTCGTTAAGTAGGTAGGTAGGTACCTATTTTGTGAAAGAAGAAATTTGATGAATAGATGAATTGATTAATTGGCTGAGAAGAGTTTTTGTGAATATTGTAAATATGAGTTGTAGGTCTCAAGGTAGACACTCGAAAGTGAAAACAAATTAATAGCTTAGGGTGCTTGTTTTACTTTGATTTTCTTTAAATTATAAGGCGGTTGACCTTGAAATCCTAAAAATTTTCGCCTATGGTGTATTTTTTAACACCTATTGTAGCCTCCTCAAACCAAAACCTCACGAGCCGCCACTGATATATATATATATATATATATATATATATATATATATATATATATATATATATATACCTTTTTAAGGTAATAAAAACTAACTTTTCACAGCTAGGAATAAAAATCTATTGAGTAAACGTGTTTCGTAATAACATTGACTTCATCTCGTACTAAACTATGGTATCAATCAATCAAAATACGTTTATTCAAGATTTCTGGGGGGATGGGGTACATTTTGTTATCTAGCTAAATATTTTATTGTGGGAACTTATAAGGTTTTGCAACCTTCTTCAACCCTGGCTTTACTTAATTAATTCTCTAACATTTACAATATTAATAAAAAACCTGATTGTCCTATCTTTGGGGGGAATGCGGCTGCGGCCGACTTTTTTGCTAATTACGTGCCATTCGGGTATTGACCTTGGACCGAAGATAGGAAAATCAGGTTTTTTATTATATTAATACTATGGTATTACAAAACAATCTATTTATACGAAAATTGAATATAACAGAGGGGTTCCTAGAGAAACTAAATACCAATAAGCAATTCATTCAAAGCCATTAGTAGGTACATTGAACAGATTAAGGAGAGGAGAAGGGTTTACTTCAATCTGGTCGTTAACTAGGTTTCCGGAATTTTTATATTAAGGCTAGGCGCGCACTACGAGTTTTTTACTGCGCGGCGAAAAAACCTGCGACATTTTTACGTACGGCAAAAATAATAAAAAAAAGCAGGCGCGCGCACTACGACCTAATAACGCATAAAAAAATCATTTTTAAAATAGATTTAGTATAAGCAGTTTGTATTTCTGCTCTTGTAATTAGAGCTCGTGAAAAAAAAGGAATATAAACATTCGTGTTGAAGAACATAAACAGTCAATTTTACAAAATAAAAATACCACTGGCTTCTCTGAGCATTGTATAAAATTCAATCATTTCCTGGATTTCAACAAAACCAAATTGTTACATTCAGGTAACAAAGGAAAGCGCCTTGACCTTCTTGAAATTCTCGAAATAAGTTCCGCCCATAATAGTCAATTACCCCCTGTAAACGAACAAATTGATTTTCAGGTATCACCTTTGCTTTTGTCTGTTTTATAAATTACGATGCAATACTCTCCTGTAGTCACCAAGCTAGTAAGTCGAGTATGTTAAGTACGCTGGCTAGTATTTGGGAGGTCTCGGGTTTAAACCCCGTGGCCGACTGGTCTGCCATGAGTTTTTCTCGTAGGTTTCCTCATGGTAATGTAAGTCACTGCTTGCAAACTTATAAGGCGAATGCTGGGCCAGTATTAATCCTCTGAACTAGACCTGTGTCGATCGATCATTTGTCGAGACCCGGGTCGATCATGACCCACTCGTATGGTGATCGAGTTAAAAAGATTCGATCATTTCGATCATTTGGGTCACCGGTCGCCGGTCGCGGTTTGTAACGAATATCAGCATGTCACTGATTCGATCTCAAACTGAATTCAATCTCGATCAAGACGCGATCGATCGAGTTCGCGACCCAACAGACTGAGAGATCGACATGTCGCGACTCTTCTACGCTAGCGTTCCTGAACAAATCGGTTCCTTTTGGATTACGTGTCAAAATTCAAAACAACACTAGAAAGAGTGCGATGAATGAAAGCATGTAAACGATTGTATCGGCAAGCAATTAGTTATATACTTTTGTGTAAAAACATATGAAAATAAAGTGCAATTTGGTTAGTCTTGTCAAGTAAATCCGGATCGGGTTAAATAAGATCGGGTCATTTAGAAATTCGTGATTCGATCACTCTTGTATAGGTTGCGATCGAATCAAAAAGATTCGATCAATCACGATCGACACAGGTCTACTCTGAACCCTACCCACACTTCCTATGTTCCATAAATATTCCGTCTCACCTATCCTTAATGCACTTGTACATACAAGTGTATCCTCTGATCTGGCTGAAGGAGTTAATCCCAAACTCAAGCTGCTCGCCTCCCTGACACATACTTCAGGGAGGAATGAAACACGTGTGTTTCCTTTTCCTTTCCTTCTCCTGTAGTCAGTCTTGATAATGAGTTCATAACTCGAAACATGTCGACTATTCTTTACTGCTAAATACAGTATCTAAATATTTTTATAGTGAAACATAAACCAAGTGTGTTTTATTTTAAAGTTTATACTTTATTTTTTATGATGTCTCACCAAGTGATGTGCGATAATTCAATATCAGTATATATATATATATATATATATATATATATATATATATATATATATATATATATATATATATATATATATATATATATATATATATATATATAAATATATATGCGTATCTGTTACCGTTTTCGAAATAAAAATTATTTTCGTTTTTTTTCGTCGGAAATCAAGACCTCTAAAAATTCTGATATCTTTGAGCTAAGAAATACAATGATATCGAAATTTCGGATTAAGTTTGTTAATACCTAGGGGCTTCCTACACTTTAGCCTAATTTTCGTTATTTTAATACAGGGTGGTCAAAAAATGAAAAATGAAAAAGTGACTATAAGTTGGTTATTTCAAATGGAATACCCTGTATATTATTACAAATTCGGAAAGCTGCTAGAATTTCCTTTTTATCTATGTATATCATACCTATACCTAACTAGTCAACTTTCGGACTTATGAGCACTTATTTGTGAAAATGTTCCTTGGTATCCCCTTGGTATTTGCTAAGCATGTCATGATTACCTACTATTTGACAGTAACGTTGTGACAATCTACTTATAATATCGAAACTTTCATCACTTCAGAAGTTGGAAATACCTTCAGAAACGATGGAAAAAATTTATTGAAATGAAGTTCTTATGAATTTGTTTATTATTTTTGGACAGTGTGATAAAATTATCAGTAGGACATGTAGAAAGTTCAATGAAATGTATCCGAATCTACCGCCAATGAACCTCAAAAAATTTATACGAATTCAGAACAATTTCAAAATGTTTGGATCAACTTTAAAAGCACTAAGAAATGTACATCGGCCAGTAACTTCCGAAGACAACCAAATTAATGTCCTATCATATTTTTACGCATTTCCGGAGTCATCGATAAGAAGTGCTGAAGAAGATTTTGGCTTAAAATATTCATCTGTTCATGCATGATTACAAATTCACCAAAATTAAAGCAATGAAGCCTCAATACCCTCAACAGAGAGTTGAATTTTGTGAAATGATATTGGTACGCATTCAAAAAGATCCATTTTTTTTGAATAAAATGATTTGGACTGATGAATCAAAATTTTCAAGAGAAAGAATTTTCAATAGAAAAGATTGTCATTTTTGGTGCAGTGAAAATCCTCATTTCACAAAAGAAGCCGGATATCATTTGTATATATTTCTTGAGGTTCATTGGCGGTAGATTCGGATACATTTCATTGAACTTTCTATGTCCTGCTAATTTTATCACACTGTCCAAAAATAATAAACAAATTCATAAGAACTTCATTTGAATAAATTTTTTCCATCGTTTCTGAAGGTATAACCAACTTCTGAAGTGATGAAAGTTTCGATATTATTAGTAGATTGTCACAACGTTACTGTCAAATATTAGGTAATCATGACATGCGTAGCAAATACCAAGGGGATACCATGTTCAAGGAACATTTTCACAAATAAGTGCTCATAAGTCCGAAACTTAACTAGTTAGGTATAGGTATGATATACATAGATGTCATGATTACCTAATATTTGACAGTAACGTTGTGACAATCTACTAATAATATCGAAACTTTCATCACTTCAGAAGTTGGAAATACCTTCAGAAACGATGGAAAAAATTTATTCAAATGAAGTTCTTATGAATTTGTTTATTATTTTTGGACAGTGTGATAAAATTAGCAGGACATAGAAAGTTCAATGAAATGTATCCGAATCTACCGCCAATGAACCTCAAGAAATATATACAAATGATATCCGGCTTCTTTTGTGAAATGAGGATTTTCACTGCACCAAAAATGACAATCTTTTCTATTGAAAATTCTTTCTCTTGAAAATTTTGATTCATCAGTCCAAATCATTTTATTTAAAAAAAATGGATCTTTTTGAATGCGTACCAATATCATTTCACAAAATTCAACTCTCTGTTGAGGGTATTGAGGCTTCATT
The DNA here is from genome assembly GCA_030704885.1 of Cynegetis impunctata. NCBI lineage: Eukaryota > Metazoa > Arthropoda > Insecta > Coleoptera > Coccinellidae > Cynegetis > Cynegetis impunctata. The sequence continues at coordinate 481,578 of JARQZK010000783.1, read as the reverse complement.
GCTTTAATTTTGGTGAATTTGTAATCATGCATGAACAGATGAATATTTTAAGCCAAAATCTTCTTCAGCACTTCTTATCGATGACTCCGGAAATGCGTAAAAATATGATAGGACATTAATTTGGTTGTCTTCGGAAGTTACTGGCCGATGTACATTTCTTAGTGCTTTTAAAGTTGATCCAAACATTTTGAAATTGTTCTGAATTCGTATAAATTTTTTGAGGTTCATTGGCGGTAGATTCGGATACATTTCATTGAACTTTCTACATGTCCTACTGATAATTTTATCACACTGTCCAAAAATAATAAACAAATTCATAAGAACTTCATTTCAATAAATTTTTTCCATCGTTTCTGAAGGTATTTCCAACTTCTGAAGTGATGAAAGTTTCGATATTATAAGTAGATTGTCACAACGTTACTGTCAAATAGTAGGTAATCATGACATGCTTAGCAAATACCAAGGGGATACCAAGGAACATTTTCACAAATAAGTGCTCATAAGTCCGAAAGTTGACTAGTTAGGTATAGGTATGATATACATAGATAAAATGGAAATTCTAGCAGCTTTCCGAATTTCTAATAATATACAGGGTATTCCATTTGAAATAACTGTATTTTTTGACCACCCTGTATTGAAATAACGAAAATTAGGCTAAAGTGTAGGAAGCCCCTAGGTATTAACAAACTTAATCCGAAATTTCGATATCATTGTATTTCTTAGCTCAAAGTTATCAGAGTTTTTAGAGGTCTTGATTTCCGACGAAAAAAACGAAAATAATTTTTATTTCGAAAACGGTAACAGATAGGTATAGAGAAATATTATGAAAAGTTGTTAGGAAATTGTTGGAGATTCTAAAAATAATATAATATACAGGTGGTTCCATTTGAAAAATCAAAGTTGCTACTACTTTCTTATAGAAGTGGCAACACCGCATTACCGAAAATATTTTAGTTGGGTAGAGAATGTCCGATTATGCCCTCCATTGAATTTTCAAAGTGATCCGTTGTATGGTTCACCAGAAACGTCTAATGTGCCATCCACTGTGAATCACCCTGTATATAATTATATATATATATATATATATATATATATATATATATATATATATATATATATATATATATATAATTATTTATTCGAATTGTTGTTGCCTGTGATCTATTTTTAATCTCTTGATAATTATTAGTAATAACAGGCTGGTTGAATCTTAAAAAACTCGATTTTATTAAAAAGTTGGTACGTTTCACTACGACATTCATAGTTTATCAAAACTTTTGAAAAAATTGAAATCTCCTTGACATTTATTGATTTGAAAAAATTTGAATAGACAAAGACTGCTTTGTCTCGCTAAAATTTTTTTCCGAATGTGGTTGTTCTTTGTTATTTATTACGTGCTATTCAGTCTAATATCAACATTCAAAATTGTTATCATTAGATGGCAAGGGAAACCACAGAAACCTTTACCTCCGGAATGTTCGAAAATAAAAATAATAGGGTACTATTTATTATTTTTATTTTCGAACATTACGTTAATTAAAATTAGACAAATACCTGATATTCACAAACCACGGTTATCATCGATAAGTAGATTACCGAATTCGTCATCGTGTAAACAATGTCATCACTAAATAAAAGTAGAGGTGTCTCGCGGTCATCATATTATAAATGGTTTCAGATAAGCCATACAATTCGTACATCATTCCTTACATATAATACGGATGTCAGAATGTTATTGTGTTTGTCCGATGGCTTGTCAGGGATTTCGCTGCACGCGATATATCGGCAAGACTGCTGTCAGAATCTTGAAAAGTGGAAGTATTACTAGTCTTCTGATGAGATGTAAGAAAGTGGGTTCTTTCAATTGCAAGCATCCACTCAGGTCAGTCGTTTTTCCTTATTTCATTCGGTTGTCTCAGACAATTAGAACAAGGACCGCAGAGCAATGGTTAGCCCTCTTTTGTTTTCAGTCTCATTTGAAAAATAATTATAAATAAAAATTAAAATTGTTGGGTGGTAAAATGTCAGTATACTTATTTGCGAAGCATGTGATTTCAGGGCCGGCCTAAGGGGTGTGCGAAGTATGCAGCCGCACACTCAAGCTTTTTGGAGGGGCATTAAATTGACCAATTTTTGTAAAAAAAAAATTTCATATATATATATATATATATATATATATATATATATATATATATATATATATATATATATATATATATATATATATATATATATATATATATATATATATATATATATATATATATATATATATATATATATTTATTGTGCAGTAAAATTTCTTACGTAGGGACGAACTATCATTTGTAGTAACCTGATATAACTTATTAACTCGCAAATATCCTCTCTCGGATCCTCCGAACCTCCAACGTTATCCTGGTTTGAATCTGAAATTTCATTACATTCATTAGATTTCTTAAATTTGAAACAAACTTTTTGTAAATGTCCTTTGTTTTTGCAAAAATGACAAAATGAAATTACGAATTTGCATGTATTTGCCAGATGATCTGAATCTCCACAACGGTAACATTTTCTCCTCCTTGTAGAAGAGCCATCAGTTTGTGATTTCTTCTGTTTCCCATTTGTGTTGCTTTTGTTCTTTCTAAAGACAACCTTGTTGACTTCTCCATTCCCATTCATAGCATTCATCTGCAGTTCTGTGGCTTCGAACGCCTTGGCAATTTCTCGAACTTCTTCCAACTTGATTTCACCCTTCTCCAGAAATTTCCTTCTCAGTTCGAACGATAAACATTTCTCGATTACCTGGTCTCTAATTTGATCGTCTAAATCGATGTAATTGCAGTTTTTTCCTTGTTCCTTCAATTTTGTGATGAATTGCTCCATGGACTCTCCCTGTACTTGTTTAATACTGCGAAATATATATCTTTCGTAGACTGTATTAGTTTTTGGGCTAAAGTAGCTATCCAAAGCGATCGTTGCTACATTGTATTGATTTGTCGAAGTAATGTCTTCGGAAGCCGGTAGTGTGAAATAAATGTCTTGGACTTCTGGCCCAGCACAGTGTAAGAGTAGGTTTTTCTTCCTAATATCGTCTGTAATACCTTTTGCACTGATGAATATCTCGAAACTTCTTCTCCACTTTTTCCATTTTACGCCTAACGACGCCATTTCCTCGTTACAGTTGAAGTGAGGTAATTGTAAAGCATCCATTTTAGTTTATTTCCTTGATCTCGTCGCCACTGTAATATTTGTGAATCTGTATTGGGTCCGGAATAAACTAACTATGATGCAGTGTATGTATTTTAATCAATTTATTCAATAAACTATTCTCTTTTACAGAAATCTTAATCCCCCGTGTACGTACATCTAATAATTCTACCATTTTCTATCTAACTGTCAATTGTCAATCTTCCCAACATAGACATATTAGGCTACACAGTTACCAACCATAATATATATATGTAACAATATAATAATAAATAATAAATACGTTTATTCAGTTATGATTTACAGTAAATTGACAACATGTTTTAAAAACCTATGGAATAAACAGAATAAATCACTGAAGCTGTTGACACAGCTTGTGCGTGATAAACAATCAATTTTAACAAAACAAAAAAACATAAACATAATATAATATCATTGAACATCACAACAGCTCAAAAACACAGAACAATAGTATATAACACTGAAATATGACAAAGTACGTGAAGTGTAAAATATGTAGTCCAGAATTGCAAAGTTAGAACAAAAGCACAAAATTTAGATAATGTTATTGCACAACAATATTATAACTTAGTTAAAGTACAAAGTAATTTCACCTGAAGACATACGGCCGGAAATGAGTTAAAACATTGAAGATATTTTTTTTTTAAATTTTTATTGCACTTCACTATCAATGATTCAACCTTCTATCATTCTGCGCATTCTTGCTCTGTCCGTCTCTTTCACAAATTTGGGAAGTTGGATTTTAAAGCTCTTCAAAGAAGTTTCATCGATTATTCTTTGTGGTAGATGATTGAATAATCTCGGTGCCAAATAGGAGTAGCTTTTTTGACCTATTGTTTTAGATCCTACTGATGTACAATATCTATTCCTCCATCTGGTCGTGTATCTGTGGTTCTGAGTAGTAAGTCCATTTTGATCCTTATATTGCTGACATCCTATCTGAATAACATACAGCTGTCTAACATCCAATATTTGTGCTTCAGTATAGAGTAGAGAGCTTGGATATCTAGAAGGTTTGTTGAGCATCAATCGGAGGAATCGCCTCTGAGAGATCTCGAGGGCATGTAGGTAACTTCCGGACACTCCTTCCCAACCAATAATACCATAGTTTAGGTGTGGCTCATATATATATATATATATATATATATATATATATATATATATATATATATATATATATATATATATATATATATATATATATATGTTATTTCGTATGTTTTCTCGGATGGTGGAATGAATCAGAGAAAGATTCCGGGGTTTAATCCGATTTCGGAAGTTTTGTTGGCACTGAGAAACACCGTTTGTTTCACGACGTTTCGCCAAAATCTCATTTGGCATTTTCAAGTGCTGCTGTACGTCTGGTGACTCGACGGCAACTACTGTTCGCCTCTGCTTGTGTCTGGGTTTTATTGGCATTGGCTGGTCTCGTTTCCTGATTGGCCGGTTCGCTGCATAGGCTCCGCCCCTCACTTCTTGACTTTCTTCCTCGATGTTTGTTTTTACGTCTTGTGTTGTTTTATGCGTTTTTGTGTTTTTTAAAATTATTTTCCAAGTCAGTGGAATATTTAGAGCATCGTCTCGTTTGTTTAGGTGTCCTGATTTTTTCATTTCTATTTATTTTATTATTTCAAGAGAAATAGCATCCATAGAAAACTACAGGGTCCGTACCATAAGAGAAGCTCTAGAAATAGAAAAATCAGGACACCTAAACAAACGAGACGATGCTCTAAATATTCCACTGACTTGGAAAATAATTTTAAAAAACACGAAAACGCATAAAACAACACAAGACGTAAAAACAAACATCGATGAAGAAAGTCAAGAAGTGAGGGGGCGGAGCCTATGCAGCGAACCGGCCAATCAGGAAACGAGACCAGCCAATGCCAATAAAACCCAGACACAAGCAGAGGCGAACAGTAGTTGCCGTCGAGTCACCAGACGTACAGCAGCACTTGAAAATGCCAAATGAGATTTTGTCGAAACGTCGTGAAACAAACGGTGTTTCTCAGCGCCAACAATACTTCCGAAATCGGATTATACCCCGGAATCTTTCTCTGATATATATATATATATATATATATATATATATATATATATATATATATATATATATATATATATATATATATATATATGTTCGTATGTATGTGCTTATGTATTTTAGCGTTGTTTACACGATAACGGGCGCAATTTTGAAGCAATAGGGTTGAAAGTTTGTAAATAGGTAGTTTCGCATGATATCTTGGATGTGATTGTTTTTGGTTCGAATTGGTTGGGGAGTTGACCCCTTGGGGGGAAAATAAATCTTGTTTATATGATAACGAGCGCAATTTTGAAGCAATAGGGTTGAAAGTTTGTAATTAAGTAGTTTCGTACGATATCTTAGATGAGATTGTTTTTGGTTCGAATTGGTTGGGGGGTTGACCCCCCAGGGGGAAAATAAATCTTATTTACACGATAAAGCTCGCAATTTTGTAGCAATAGGATTGAAAATTTATGGGTAGGTAGTTTCGTATGATATATTGAATGGAATAGGTTTCAATGCGAATTGATTGTGGGGTTGACCCCCCAGGGAAATAAATCTTGTTTACACGATAGAAGGCGCAATTTTGGTACCATAGGGTTGAAACTTTGTAGGTAGGTAGTTTCGTACGATATCTTGAATGTGATTTATTTCTATATAAATTGGTTGGAGGGTTGACCCACCCGGAGGAGGAAATCAATCTTGTTCACACGGTAAAGGGCGCAATTTTATAGAAATAGAGTACGTAGTTTCGTATAACTTGGATGTGATTGGTTTTGGTACGAATTGGTTGGGGGTTGATCCCCCGGGGAGGAATAGTATATTCTGTAACAAGGTTAGAATGAAAATGCGATGCGAGTGGAAAAGTTCCGAGCGCGAGCCGAAGGCGAGCGTGAGGAACCACGAGCATCACGAATTTTCATTCTAACCGAGTAGCAGACTATACTTTCTCCACGATCGAAAATTTTAAATATATATTTTTATATGAAAACGAACAAAACATAATTTATATTACAGAACTCAATCACAATATATTAGGTAAACACTCCATAATTCAAGAAACATTCTACTTTATATTAATTGTAATATTTGTATAGTTCTCGAAATGAAAACTGGTGCATTATTGGTAGAATTTTCAACAATTGCGTGGTTTGTAGAAGATGAACTAACAGTCACATAATTTGAAGTGGAAGGCATGATTAGCGGTGTATTAGATCCAGTAATTGATGAGACTAACTTATTTGCTTTATTTATTCGATTTTGCACCGAATTTTCTATGTATCCTTCTGGCACTTGAGAAGACTTCCACCTTCCATGCCTTTTTAGTGTTTCCATATCTGCTCCTGTGTCCACTAACACAGTAGCCGACGTCCTCCGATAACAATTACCAGTGTAGTGGTGTATTTTCACACTCTGATTCTGAACCCCTGCATAAATTCATAATACTTATTATATTTTCGAATGAAAACGTGACAGCAATAATTTTGACACTTACTCAAATTTGTCACTACGATGACAATCAACTGCGTCAAGGCTAATGTCATTATTGCTAGCCAGTGTGAGAATATTATTCTATCACAAGGGAGAGAAAGCAAATACATTTAAATTGCATGGGGGCAGAGGTGTTGCAGAATATTTCTTCAATCTCAAGAGAGAGAATTCCAGCATTCTATAATCAAATTTGATATCAGAATTGACGAATTCTGTGATGATCGTGGAGAAAGAAATATTCTTTACACATTAGCGAGCGCATTTTTTTTTTATTTGGAAATATATTTTTTAAACTGGATACGTTATGAAAATCTGCTATTCTAGTGCAGCTCGCTGCGATAGAGTTTTTATTTTCGTTTCTATGAAGCGTACACACCATATATGAAAGCATTCATCCATCGCTCATTTGTGAATATGAAAGTATAGAAGCTCGTCTCCATTTTTTGGATAATTAATTTTATTTTACTTTATTCAATTTTTTTATGTGTCGAACATTCAATATGGTTTTTGTTTTAGTTTTGGAATTTTTTCCATCATGTTTTACAATTATTCCAATACACAGTCCTCTTTGTTTTTTGTACTTCCTTTGTTTCTATAATTCAATTTTTACGTCTCTGAAAATTATGGTACCTACCTAAACTTCTTCAGAATTTCTTCTCACGTTCACAAATTTTTCGGGTATATTCTCTTATTTTCACTAGTGTAGCTTCGTTAGTTCTTGTTTGATTATTATCAGCTTTCGACTTAGCAATCCTGCTTATTGAAATGGGTGCGATTAGCAAAGTTCGACCTGGGACCAAGATAGTTTCATGACTTTATATGATGCTTGGCACCAAAAATTCAATTTCATATATCTATATATATATATATATATATATATATATATATATATATATATATATATATATATATATATATATATATATATATATATATATATATATATAAGCATTGATAAACCTCAGCAAAACTAGTCTAAAGACAATCACAGGAATTCTTACGGGGCATTGCAGACTCAAAGAACACCTAAGGAAGCTAGGTTTAGAGGGGGACAGCACCTGCAGATTCTGCAAGGAACGTCCAGAAACACCCCACCATATACTGATGGAGTGCTATGATGTGCACCATGAAAGACTGAACACACTGGGATCATACCAGCTGACTGTAGAAGAAATACCACGAATAGACCCCCTTAAAATCCTCAAATTCCTGAAGGTATTGAGGCTTGAGGGGCTGCTGTAAAACGAGAACACATCGAGAAGCAGAAGAAGATGGGACACAATAGATCTAATAAGGTCGCAGCGCATCGGTCACCATCCACACCTACCAATACCAAGTGTTTGGCATAGATATGTTGATGATGTAATTGCTTGTTTTGAGGGCACCGCGTGACAATTAGATCAGTTTTTGAATTATATTAATAGCATTCACCCAAATATAACGTTCAACATTGAAAAAGAATTGGATCGACAGGTAAATTTCTTGGATTCAACTGTCTTTCATAATAATAATAGTTTGAGTTTCGATATATATAGAAAACCAACTTTCACGGATATATGTATTCCGTCGGATTCAAATCATCCTCTTTCCCATAAACATTCAGCTTTTAATTCAATGATCCACAGAGCGTTTTCAATGCCATTATCCGTAACAAATTTAGCAAAAGAAATTTCGACTATAAAAATAATTGCTTCAAATAATGGTTTTCATACAAGTTTGATAGATGAATTGATAAACAAGAAACGCGGTCAACTAGCGTACATCATATATCAATTAAAAGTAGAAAAATTGAAAAATTCACATCTTTAACATATTTTGCTCAAATCATGAAAAACATACTAGTCGACCATGGTCAATTTCATACATTACATAAAGTGAACAAGGAAAATTCTTTAATAATTTAAAAAATTATCAAACAACTTTCCAAGGAAGCTGGTTATACGTATTCGGCAACGCAAAATCTGCATTCACAATCGAACGGTGAATTATAGAAATTGTCAAGTCACCCCGACTCAAAATCTGCATACAGCTGTTTCGATCTTATTAGATGTCATCAGTGCAGCTTATTTGACTCGGAGTAAATTAACTAATTTCTAATTGTTCTCCAATACAAATCGTGGTCAGTAACACTGTCTGGATAACAATCCAGAGCGCCATCCCACAAAGATATTGGGAAACAACAATTCACCGCTTTGATGGTGGGATGGAGTGCAAGTATGAATTTATTCAGAAGGGAAACCCGAAAGGCGCACACAGATGAAACATGAAGAAGAAAATATATTAATAGACTCTGTTCAATACAGCCCATTCGCGCATCGTGTTTTTTTTTATTTACTTTTTTATTTTTGTGTTTGGGTGTGTTATATGGGATGGAAAATGTAAATGTATTGTGTGGGTTTTTTCAAAGATATTGTTTCCGGAAGCGGCACATCTGCTGGTTTGGATAATTTATTTTTGAGTGTACTGCAGACTACTTTAATTACTGAATTGTATATTAATTATTATTGAGGCATCATATGTAAATAATAGTATATTACATAATAAGTGTGGTAACTAGGTTTTTAGCACACGCTAAGTGAAGTTTGAAAAACGAGCCGCAGGCGAGTCTTTTCATTCACTTAAGTGTGCTAAAAACCTTTACCACGCGAGTTATGTATACTATTTTATCTACAACCGTTCGTTTCGATTAAATACAAATTAATTATAGTCTAAAATTTCCCAACTTGGTCACCAGCAATGTTTTAACTTTTTTTATTGTTATGAAAATTAGGATGTCATAGCGACAAAAAAAAGCAACGCCACTTTGAAGTTGTCAGTCAAAATGTCAGTCGAAAATATGGAGATTTCACGGCTAGTTGAAGCTGCTACGGCGAACTTGCTACCACAGAAATCCGGAATTCGCTACGAAAAGGCCTATGATATGTTAATCGAATGGTGCTCCCATAAAAAAGTGGATAAAATTAATGAAGATGTATTAATTGCCTATTTGTTCAATAATTTTTTACCGCACTAGTGCGTTAAAATGATTTTTACCGCACTAGTGCGTTAAACTGATTTTTAGCGCACTTGTGCGTTAAAGTAATAGTTACCGCACTAATATGGGTGTGTAAAAATATAATTTACGCACGGTTGTAGATAAAGTACTTTACGAACAAAAAAAAGGTATTGTTTTTCTTAATTTAGGGGTTGAAGCTGTATCATCGATGATCGTTGCAATTCATATCACAACTGAGATTTATTTAGAATTTCTGTTCCATTCTGATATTCGTCCGGTACCTTGCATAATCAGTTGGTGCATTATGTCAGCTGACTATATCTTGAAAACATTGAGATAATTCCAATCTCAGATTACCTTTGCATAATTAGTTCGTGGATTATGTCAGCTGACTATATCTAGAAAACTTTCAGATAATTGCAATATCACTATAATCGTTCTAATTCCAAATGTATGTTGAGAAAATGCTTCGTGATTTCGTTTTCAACAAATTCAGTTCGTATCATCAGATAACGAACAATCAAGTTTACGTTCGACGGTTGGTCATTCTTGACATGTAAATAATGTGTTGTGGCTGTTGTGCATGTATACTCGTACCATTTTGTAAGCTGAGCAAGGAAAAAAGAAATGGAATTTTCAATCGATGCTTGTAAGATTAATACTTTTGTTTTAGTTCTTTATATTATTCTTATAATGAAAAAAATTTATGATAGTAGTCTTAAAAGTGATACTTAATTTTGTGGGTTGTCTGTCCACGAACAAAATAGAGTCATTTTTAACACAAATATCATACTCTATTTTTTGTACGCCTTTCCTATTTTCGTAACAAAATAAAAGTCGAAATCGCATACTTTTGACATTTCTTGACAACTAATAATTTTTGATTTTTCAACAAGCTTCGCGTATGTTGTGGGTTGTGGTATCTATCGTTATTAGTAAGCGACAAAAACAGTTCAAAAAATGTCAGTCGATAAATATTATATTGTTTTATTAGGAGTAAAAGTGATACTTTTCGTAGCGAGACTAAATGTCTGTCGGCTGAACGCAGTGAGGCCGACAATTTTAGTCGAGCCACAAAAAGTTCTTTTCTCCGAATAAAACATGCTATTTTTTCCGCAAACGGTGTTCAAACGATAGAATTAAGATGTAATTTTTTTAAAAAGGATTAGATGTGAAGAAACGTAATACTAGATTGCTTTGCTCACTGGTTTTGTTGATGTCAAGCCAACACAAATTTGACAATTCAACAAAATAAATGTCAGAGACAATAATAAATAAAATCACTTATCTACTCATTATAGAAGTGTGCGTTTTTGGTAAATGCCCGAGTATTAAGAAATTACTTGTTGTATTAACATGTTGTATAAAATTTTTCTTACAGATTACATTATGTCGGATTCGGAACCCAACTGCACCTACGCCGCCCGACGTTCTTGAAATTGCCGTGAGCGTACAAAAAAGTGTACTTTTTTGTACGCTCGCGGCCGCACAAAAAAGTAAAAACAAAATTACGTCTGTGAAATCAAACTTCAACATTGAGAACTGAAGTTAAAAAAGTCGTCATTTTTGACGTTTGCGGAAAAAAATAATTGTATGAAACATTTTTGGATATGATCAATTGTTCTACGGCTATTGCTCTATACCGCTTTATGTGCCTCAGCCTGTATATATATATATATATATATATATATATATATATATATTATATATATATATATATATATATATATGTTTTAGCTTTTCTATGCAAAAAAATTCGTAACAAATTAATAGTTTACTTACTTTTATCAAAGTATTATCTTAGTAATATATGTTAACAGATAACCCGTTGCATCTGATTTCCTAGAATGCATCTGAATTAATCTTGAATGCCTGAATAGTTTTATCTCAAAAATTTTCATTATTTATTTATTGATAATAATTTAGTCTTTTTTGTTGTCGTTGCTCTATCACTTTTCGTAGCGCTCAGCTGAACGTTGTTGAACCTAATTTTAATCACGTCTTTTAGCATCTTCAACAATTTTATTCATCCAGTTAAACACAAAGATGATCTCTCAGTTTTTTTTAGCTGTGGAAATAGAAAAAAGTTCGGTGAATATTGAGTTGAAGACGTCATACCGATGTTGTTTTGTGCCAATGCAACCTCCATGAATTTTCACCACATACACAGAGCTATTCAATGCCTCTTAATAACCGTAGGATATGTTAGTAAAATTAACAATGACATGTACATCAAAGAAAAGATTTCACATTGGATCGTGTAAACTCTATTCGATACCTCTTTTGTGAGCTTCTCTTGGGACACTTGAGCATCAGTATCGATATACATACTTCCAATCTCTGGTCTAAGTCAAATTAAAAAATGTGTTAGACTGTTAACGTCATATATATATATATATATATATATATATATATATATATATATATATATATATATATATATATATATATATCTCTTGATAATTATTAGCAATAACAGGCTGGTTGAATCTTAAAAAACTCAATTTTATTAAAAAGTTGACGTTTCACTACGACATTCGTAGTTTTTCAAAACTTTTGAAAAAATTGAAATTTCTATGACATTTATTGATTTGAAAAAATTTGAATAGACAAAGACTACTTTATCTTGCTAAAAATTTTTTCGAATGTGGTTATTTATTACGTGCTATTCAGTCTAATATCAACATTCAAAATTGTTATCATTAGATGGCAAGGGAAACCACAGAAACCTTTACCTACGTAATGTTCGAAAATAAAAATAATAGGGTACTATTTATCTAACAACAAAGAAATTAGTCGCAGGAAAATATTAAAAAAGTAAAGCAGAATTATCGGTATAGAACGTTTATATGGAAGCAGCCGTTGACACGTGTTTCGGACTCTTTGGTCCTCATCAGAACGGCGTAGCGAAGCATTGGATTGAAAATTTGGAGATGAAAATAGTAGAAAAGTAGAGCAAAGTTATCGGTATAGCCCGTTTATATGGAAGTAGCCGTTTTTAATGAAATTTTTATTTAGAATTACAAATCTTTTAAAAAAGGTACTCACAATCTAGAACAATGTTTGAAACTCTCAGCTTAAGTTTGGGATCATTGCCACATTTTCAGCTTGCAATATTTAATTATTTATTCGAATTGTGTTTCTGTGGTTTTCCTTGCCATCTAATGATAACAATTTTGAATGTTGATATTAGACTAAATAGCACGTAATAAATAACCACATTCGAAAAAAATTTTAGCAAGATAAAGTAGTTTTTGTCTATTCAAATTTTTTCAAATCAATAAATGTCATAGAAATTTCAATTTTTTCAAGAGTTTTGAAAAACTACGAATGTCGTAGTGAAACGTCAACTTTTTGAAAGAATTGAGTTTTTTAAGATTCAACCAGCCTGTTATTGCTAATAATTATCAAGAGATTAAAAATAGATCACAGGCAACAACAATTCGAATAAATAATTATATATATATATATATATATATATATATATATATATATATATATATATATATATATATATATATATATATATATATATATATATATATATATATATATATATATATATATAATAAAGTATAAACTTTAAAATAAAAACAATTGGCTTATGTTTCACAATATAAAAAAAAGAATGACTTCAAGTTTCTTGGTCAATAATAAAGAAAAATCTAACATCGGAGAAAACAGCGGTATTTACAAAATATTTTGCGACGAATGTCCTGCTTTCTATATTGGACAGACAGGAAGGAATATAAATATTCGTGTTGAAGAACATAAAAAGTCAATTTTACAAAACAAAAATACCACTGGCTTCTCTGAGCATTGTATAAAATTCAATCCCTTCCTGGATTTCAACAAAACCAAATTGTTACATTCAGGTAACAAGGGTAAACGCCTTGACCTTCTTGAAATTCTCGAAATAAGTTCCGCCCATAATAGTCAATTACGCCTTGTAAACGAACAAATTGATTTTCAGGTATCACCTTTGCTTTTGTCTGTTTTATAAATTACGATGCAATACTCTCCTGTAGTCAGTCTTGATAATACGTTCATAACTCGAAACATGTCGACTTTTTATTACTGCTAAATACAGTATCTAAATATTTGTTATATTGTGAAACATAAGCCAAGTGTTTTTTATTTTAAAGTTTATAAAATCAATTAAGTAATGTAGGATGCATATTTTCATCCTGCGAAAGCTGTGAACTATGTATTCTTGGATATTAATACTTTTTCTATTACTAATTAGTAATATTTTTATCCTTAGTAACTCATTCCGTAAATACTATTTCGGAACGAAATTTTCCAATTGTTTTTATTTTAAAGTTCATACTTTATTCTTTATGATGTTTCACCAAGTGATGTGCGAGAATTCAATCTCAGTTATATATATATATATATATATATATATATATATGTATATATATATATATATATATATAATATATATATATATATTATATATATATATATATATATATAAATATATATTATATATTTATATTTTTTGTATATATATAAATAATATATATAATATATATTTTTATAATATATATATATCTTTATATATAAAAATATACTATATATATATATATATATATATATATATATATATATATATATATATATATATATATATATATATATATATATATATATATATATATATATATATATATATATATATATATATATATATATATATATATATATATAAAGCGCACAAATTCCAACTACAGTCATTTCGATTTAAATAAAAGATAGTGAAATTTAGTACGACATTCGCAGAGGGAATACAGAGGGCTTCAGAAACGTCTTTCTCTTGTAGCGTGGGTGGTGACCGTGGCTAGTTACCATAGTGGTTAGTTATCACAACGCGAATTGCAGAAAATCTATATCTACCTAATTGTCCTTCAATTCTTTGAACACAAATTTTCTTGAGATAAAATTTCACTATAATCTGTTAGTTAGTAGAGGGTGTCTTCGTATAGTGTCAAAATGAATTTTGTTGCCCCGAAATACTGTGATATTCTGTTCTATGAAATTGAAAGGGAAGAATAGTTATTTATGTACCAAGTGCGTTATATAGATCTTAACGTTAAAATCTAGTAACGCACGTGGTGCATACAAGATTTTATTTTTCACGAAAACATTATTTTATTATAATGAAAAATAGGTTCATTGCTCCTATACTTTTCATTTTCCTTCTCACAGTAGGCAGGTCATTTGTTGATATTTTGACGTTTGTTGAATATATTTGTCATCATTCTATTTAGTGAATGTCATTGCTGCTTTCTTTTTGTAGTCTTATAGAAATAATAGAAATGAATATGAATTTACCCAAGAATATCATAGAAAATGCAGCCACAGCTGCGAATAATTCATTGCCGGAAAAATCCAGAGTCGTATACGACAAGGATTATGAAGTATTTAATCAATGGAAGTTACTTCAGTTGGCCTCGTACAATGAGCGGGCGTTATGATCCATAATGCCCGCTCATAACGCCCTAGGGCATAATGAGTGTATTTATAGCAACCGTATCTAAGGTAAACTCAACAAATAATATACAAGTGGAAAGTTAAAATCATTATGACTTTCAGTGTGAAATATTGGATATCAAATGATATGATTAAAATGGAAATGGCTTTCAATGTGAAATGGCCAATGGTACTTTTATTTGAAAATGTCATTTGGGACAAGTTGTCACAGCGTTCGTTACTAGGGGCTTTTGTTGTCGCTGTGACAACATGCACTGGAGCAAAGCCATTTTATGTGTATGACAATTGTCGAACGGATAACGATAAATAGGTGATTTTCCTTCATTTATCGGTATATAAATATAACACTGCGATTGCAATTTCGGTCACTAGACCATCATAGGGCAGATTGAGTTAAGAACTGAATACAAAATAATTATAGATTTGCGCTTACGGGTGGGAAAGGATTATTGCAGGTACCTAAATAGACAAGAGAAACATATTTCAAGAAGGGCTAATCGAGTGAATTTCACAAATTGGTACAATACAATGTTCTTAGAAAAGTCATTATTGTTTAAATACACTAAATATAGGAGAATATATCAAGTCAATCTGGTCGTTCAGCAAGATATCTTTTGCATTATTTTTGAGTTTAAAAATTTCTAATGATTCTAAGTAAGTAAGTTTGGTTCCTTTCGGTAATTTGTGCATGATTTGAAAATTATCTATTTGTGGAAATGGGTGGTGGTTTTCACGGCAATGATTTGAAAAAGTTGAATCCGTTTTATTTTTCAAAAAAAGATTGTTGGTGTTCTTTAAATCTTGTCTTGAACGATCGACCAGTCTGACCTATATATACTCCTTTACATACAGGACAAATCAACTTCGTCGATCGTTCAAGGCAAGATTTAAAGAACACCAACAATCTTTTTTGAAAAATAAAACGGATTCAACGTTTTCAAATCATTGCCGTGAAAACCACCACCCATTTCCACAAATAGATAATTTTCAAATCATGCACAAATTACCGAAAGGAACCAAACTTACTTACTTAGAATCATTAGAAATTTTTAAACTCAATAATAATGCAAAAGATATTTTGCTGAACGACCAGATTGACTTGATATATTCTCCTATATTTAGTGTATTTAAACAATAATGACTTTTCTAAGAACATTGTATTGTACCAATTTTTGAAATTCACTCGATTAGCCCTTCTTGAAATATGTTTCTCTTGTCTATTTAGGTACCTGCAATAATCCTTTCCCACCCGTAAGCGCAAATCTATAATTATTCTGTACTCAGTTCTTAACTCAATCTGCCCGATGATGGTCTAGTGACCGAAATTGCAATCGCAGTGTTATATTTTTCAAAATATTTTGTGATAATAAACGTAGTAAATTCAAATTTAGTTTTGTTAATATATATATATATATATATATATATATATATATATATATATATATATATATTATATATATATATATATATATATATATATATATATATTTATATATATATATATATATATATATATATATATATATATATATATATGTATATATATATTTTATATTTATATTATTTATTTATATATATATATATATATATATATATATATTTATATAAATATATATATATATATATATATACAGTGTAAGCTCCCATAAACGGACACTCACGGTTCCGCGATCTTTGTCCGCTTATGGGAAGTGTCCGTTTAAAGGATATGGCGGCCTTTATAGCAAATATAGATGGTACCATCCATAAACATATGGACAATATGATTTACATATATTATAATGATATGGAGGAAAAGAAACATATATGTATTTTGCTATGTCTTAATGTATTTATTGTACCTGAAAGTTAATACATACATACATATTAACGCATTTTTAAATATAAATAAAAATACCCAAAGATCGTTAAGAAGTTAAACATGCTCATGAATAAAAATACACACACGTAGCATGCACATTTCTAAAATAAACATTACAATTCCTTGGGTTTTTGAAAAAAATCTAAAATGCTTGTTCGGCGGAATCTCGCCATATTTTGCTGAAGAAGACAATTTTCAAAATAGCTTTCTAGATTTTTTATGTGTTGAAATGCAATGAAATCATCTCTAGCAAATGTTTTCAACATAGAAATATGATTTAGAGCTTCACCATATGAACTTATCGATTTTGAACCGAATGATGCCGTTGAGATTTCTACTTCTTCTTCTGACTGGTTTGGACTACCTTCTTCAAGCAGATCGCCGACTTCTAAATCCATATTCGAAAAGTCATCCGCACTTATTTGTTCTGTTGTTTTATTATTGTCTACGGTAATGAAATCTTCTGCATTTTGGGGATCTGTTGCTCCTAAATGCTTGGCATGTCGCAATAACTCAGCAACTGTCGATAATGGCAGATCTTCTTTCGGATCGCAATCAATTTGTAAATTACTTTCACTTTTTGTGAATCCAGCTTTGCCGAAACAGTTCTTAATAGTCGAGGAATTTACCTTACTCCATGCTGTTTTTATGAAGTACAAAGCCTCTAAGACATTGATACACTTT
This sequence comes from Cynegetis impunctata, assembly GCA_030704885.1. NCBI lineage: Eukaryota > Metazoa > Arthropoda > Insecta > Coleoptera > Coccinellidae > Cynegetis > Cynegetis impunctata. The sequence goes on along the minus strand of JARQZK010000783.1, from coordinate 463,815 downwards.
GAAAGCTCAGATAAAGATTTAACGTCTTCTATTTTTGTTAAAACATGTTTCAAAATCAAATCTCGATAAAAGAATTTGAAATTTTGTATGATACCTTGATCCAAAGGCTGACAAACTGAAGTTGTGTTTGGCGGTAAAAATATAATTTCAACATTTTTTAGGTTTAGATCACGAATAAAAGCACTTGCCTTTTTTGGATCCCCATTTTCCGGTCAAATTGAAGCAACCATTCAGACATAATTTCTCGAGTCATCCATGCTTTTTTGTTTGATTTCCATGTCGCCGGTAGATCCTTAATAGCAACGTTTTTCAAAGCACGAGGGCGAGCCGATTTTCCGATCACTAACAAATCTTGTTTATCCCCGGCCATACTTGCACAGAATAAAATGGTTAGTCTGTCTTTAGACAACTTTCCACCCACACATTTTTCTCTTTTGAGCGAGTTTTATCCGGTAATGCGAGGGAAAAAAGTCCGCTTTCATCTGCGTTGTACACATCCTCCGGTTTGTAGCCAAGCAACATAGACGGAAGTCTCTCCAAAAATTGTGCCACATCAACTTGATTTACTGCAGCAGCCTCTCCAGATATGCATTTAAAACTGATATTATGTCTCTTGCGCCACTTTTGAAGCCACCCGTCGGACGCACTGAAATTGTTGTAACCCAAGTTTGTCGCTATTTCTTTAGCCTTCTCTTTCACTAACGGCCCAGATATAGGAATGTTCTGACTTCGAGCTCTCACAAACCACTCAAAACATTTTTTGTCTATATTAAAACCTTCCTTTTTCAAAAAATTCTTCTTTTGGTTTAAGTTAATATTTCCAGATTGCCATTTTCTTCTGATATCTTCCTTATTTTTCGCTATTTCAGCTGCTTGCGTTTTCCCAATGTTAAACCTCTTTGCCAAAGGGCGAACTGAAAGTCTTTCTTTTTCTAAAACATTAACAACCTCCATCTTTTCCTTTAAAGAAAGCATTCTTTTCTTCGGTGCCATTTTACGTTGGCATTCACCAAATAACTCTACTATTAATTAGCACGATAGCTTAACTGAAGACAAATGATAAAGTCTGAATGCTAGCGAACAAAACGTGTATAAAGGGGAATCACCCAATACAAAACGGGGAATTACCGAATTTAATCCAGTGCAGTGTAGCTAATGAGCGTACACAAAGATTCGTCCGCGTATGAGAGCTTCGCGTCCGCTTATGGGAGATTTTCAGTCACATGCGGGAAGAATCTAGTGTCCGTGTCCGTTTATGAGAGCGTCCACTTATCGGAGAGCACCTGACATTGAAAATGATACGCCGAAATTTCGTTCCAGGAAATTTGTCCGGTTATGAGAGATGTCCGCTTATTGGAGCTGTCCGCAAGAAGAGCTTTCACTGTATATATATATATATATATATATATATATATATATATATATATATATATATATATATATATATATATATATATATATATATATTTATATATATATATATATATAGTGTGTCCGCTATAAGGACTTACCACCCCTGTAAAATCGTTATAATTTGATCGATTTTGAAAAACTTTTTTTTATTAGATAGGTATTAGAAATGTCTATCCAATAAGAAAGTGATAATATTTTTAGACTGTTATCGTGGCCGACTGCGACTAATGACACCATTTCTTGTTATATACCTGTGATGTAGCCATACGCTAAATAAATACGAAATTACCTTTCTTGATTTGTGTATAAAATGATTTTTTTTTCGTACACCCTGTATTTTATGATGATGAAAATCGGTATGGGTATGTTTCCAATGATTCTGATTCAGAATCCATCATTATTTTTTGTGAAAAAAATCCCTATTAGTACGTCTTGATATATGGGTCAATAAAATTGGTCGTAGTTGGCCACGATAACAGTTCAAAAAGACGATCACTTTCTTTCTTGTTTTTCAAAATCGATCTAATAATAAAGATTTCACCGGGGTGGTAAGTCCTTATAGTGGACGCACTGTATATATATATATATATATATATATATATATATATATATATATATATATATATATATATATATGACAAATTTAGTTTTGACTGATTCATTAGTATACAAAAAGGTATTATATATTTGGGATAGCAGTCTTGAGGTAGAAATGATAAGTCCAATCCTTACTTCACAAGAGATTCTTTTGATTTTGCATTGTCTGTGAATGGTTTGATACTACCGGAAGAATTTGTGATCGTCAGTTGGGATGTTGTCTCATTGTTTACAAATATCACATTTGATATGGCGAAAGAGTGCATTGTGAACAGATGGACGGATATAGAACCAAATTGTCCAGTACCAAGGGAGGATTTCCTTGAATTGTTGAGGTTTGTTTTTGATACGACCATCTTTTCTTTTGGAGGGACTTTCTACAAGCAAAGAGAGGGGACTCCTATGGGTTCTTTGGTGTCACCAATAATTGCTCAGTATGTTGTCGATCATATACTAGATAAAGGCATTGAAAAGTTTCCTTTCCAAGTTCCATTCTGCAAAAAGTTTGTTGATGATGTAATAATTGCAGTACCCAGAAGCCTTACGAATGATGCACTGCAGATACTGAATTCTATTGATGAGTCTGGTATGATCAAATTTACGATGGAGGAAGAAACTGACTGCTCGGTTCCTTTCATGGACATGAAGGTCATAAGAGATGACCGTATCATCTTCATCAATATTTATAGAAAACCTATGGCTTCGTCCAGGTATATTCATTACTTGTCTTATCATCCGTTCAAAGTTAAGATTAACCTAATATTAAATTTAAAAACAAGAATAAACAAACTTGCTGATGTCAGATTTCGAGATGAAAATATGGGGATTTTGTTTCGCATTTTGAAGGAGAATGGCTACTCTGATTCATTGTTGAAGAGGCTTCTGTACAATACACCGGATCGTGATGTTGGTGCTCACCATGGAAGTAGTGGGGGGGGAGTCTAATGAATTATTCAGTTATGTGACGTTGCCTTATGTTTTGACGTCCAGAATAACCTCTGTTCTTCCGGTGGATCATATTAGAATTGCTAAGATGAATTTAAAAAAGGTTGGCAAACTTTTCTCAAGATTAAAAGACAAAACACCTATCTTTAATCAGAGCCAAGTAGTGTATGAGGTTCCTTGCAGTAATTGTGAGCTTATGTATGTGGGTCAAACAAAGACAACCCTAGCACAAAGAATTTCATTGCATAAGAGCAACATCAGGACAAATAAACCAAATTTTTCACTGACGAGACATTGTCTAGATAATGGACATCATCCAGATTACGAATCAATTAAAATACTCGATAGAGAAAGAAATACCAACAGAAGACTGTTTCTGGAGATGGTACGGATATACCAGAATAATGATAGAATGAATTCCCGTAGAGATATTGATGGTCTGAGCTCGATATTTTCCTATTTAATTGACTACGATGGCCGGAGATTTAACAGGCGTCCCAGACAGATCGATTCCAGCATCACTGAGTAAAAGCCTCACTCAGGTTGATTTTTGTACATTGCCATTGCATGGACACCTGGTTTGGTACTGGCCACATATTGATTTTTAGTTGACTTGTAATATTCCTCGTTGGCCACAAATCCTCTGCCTGCAACTTCTATGATTCGACTCTGATAATCGATTCGGCCGATCAATTTTTATATTATGATTTGTTTGTAATGCTTTGTCTACACATTTTATGTATCTACAATGTTTTGAATCTCTCTTGTATGACTATTTTAAGTAATTTTAAGATCTTAATCAAACCTCGAATCGTAAGTTGCCACATAAAATCTGTGTTTGTTTGGCATTTTCTCACTGATGAAGAGACAATTGTAGTTCTCGAAAGCTCGAGTTAAAAGAAAAGAGTACACTCATTTCTACCTCAAGACTGCTATCCCAAATATATAATACCTTTATATATATAATATATATATATATATATATATATATATATATATATATATATATATATATATATATATATATATATATATATATACATATATATCAAAACAATGGCTTATAAAAGCAATTTACACATTTATTAAATAAAATAACGCATATCGCACGTTTCCGGAAAAACTTCTGTAGTTGTATTAGCAATCAAAATTTAAATTGGTAATAGTAAGTAGTATTTTTATTATTCATAAGTTGAAAGCATTAAGTGCTGTAGGGGCACTCTGTCGTTAACCGTTGGGAGACAATGTATTCCAGTTAATTAAAGAAAATACAGTTATTTTTGATACTAGTTTATTCATTACTACCGCCAGCTTCCATCACAATTTGATCTTCTTCAGCTGCAAGAAGGTGATGGTTAGGTTTGGTTTTGGTACGAATCGGTTAGAGGGTTGAACCACAGTGGAGGAAGTAAATCTTGTTTACAAGGTAAAGGGTGTAATGTTGAAGAAATAGGGTTGAAAATTCGTAATCTAAATAGATGGAAAACCGGTTTGAATTTACAAAAATCTGAATACGTTATGAAAACATGCTTTTCTTATGCAGCTTGCTGCGATATTGTTTCTTTTCTAGTTATGCAATCATGTTCTGGGAAAATACGCTTCTAGTAGTATGAATATTTTTAAAATACAAGAAAAGATTCTCCGTGTCATATTGAATTTGGGATGCAGAGTTTCCTGTCCGGTTGGCGTCAGGAGAGTGGGTGTTTTAACGGTGCAAGGAATGTACATTTCCAGCTTCTTCAGTTTGTCGATGACCATCCCAACTATTTTGAGGAACGCAGGAATCGAAATAGCACATGACGCCAGTTTCTATTCCCGCTGTCACTTCTCTGACAGCGGGAAATTGCCACTACATGGGCATTAAATTATTCAACTCATTACTGCGCCGAGTTAATAGAATTACAGATATAATAGTATATTATTCAACGAGCACAAAATGATTGCTATTTTTCACGAGGGTGAAGTTTGCGACACGAGCTGCAAGCGAGTGTCGCAATTCACTGCCCCAGTTCTGATCTCCCACCTGGTGTCTGATAAAGGCTTCAGTTTGCCTTTGATTAATTTCAGCGTTTGCTTGAACTTGAAAATAGCAAATAAATTTTCTCACTAAAACCAGAAAATGTTTTTTCAGAACAATTTACTACGTCTACTAACAGCAGATTAAGCTATGACAACCGCAGGGTATAAAAAATGCTCTAGAATTTATACTTAATATTCGAGTTTCAACTCCACTATTTACGACTACCATATTTGTACCATTGTCATATTCTTGGCCACTACAGTTTTGAATATCTAATCCATTTTTTTCCAGCTCTCCCAGTATTGTATAAGTTAAATAATCTTCAGTCGTCTCAGTGACAGCAAGAAATCCGATGAAGTTTTCTTCTATTGTGTTGATTGATGTATTTCAATATATTAAGATATTTGTTCAATTCTAATAATACAGTCTCTAGTGCGGTTCAGTAAAAAAAAATTAGTATATTATTCAACGAGCACAAAATGATTGCTATTTTTCACGAGGGTGAAGTTTGCGACACGAGCTGCAAGCGAGTGTCGCAATTCACCCGAGTGAAAAATTGTAATTTTGTGCGAGTAGAATACTATTCTTTGTCCACGACTTCCTCGTAAAAATTAGTAATAATCTGCATTTTCAACAATAAAAATAGTTATCAAGAGCGTTGACATAACATTTTCTGTGTTCACTGAAAACTGCATACTCACGTAAACGTCAACTATTTCACCTGACATCGATTCCATTCCTTTCTTTCACTCTGATAAAAATGAAATAGATAATTTATTAGAGTAAATATTCAATAAGTTGGGCATTATATTAAATATTAGTTTAATAATTTGCCTAAAAGTTATCTTAGTTACATAAAACCTAAAACAATACTATCCCAACAATGTGAATGATAGTCTCAAGTTTGGACATACGTTTTGAGTGTGACGTCATGCAGTGTATAATAAACCATTATACACACTAGTGAATAATAGGTATAATTATACTTCAGGAAGCACACGTATAATGAATGATTTATAGTACAGTCGTGGACAAAAATTTAAAATTGAAATATTCAAGATTATTATGGAATGTGAGCCATATTGCTTTATGAATTTTTTGCTGCAGTGCAATTCTTTTAGTTTTCAATATTTAAAGACAAGAATATGGCTTATATGACTTGTTTTCCTTTATTGTTGTGAACATATTGTTATACCGGGTGTAAATGAGTGATGGGCCACCCCTATAACTTTTTAACGGATTCTTCGATTTTATTGAAATTTGGGTGGTTTATCTCACACATAATTTTGAATTTTTTCACATACAAAATCAAAATGGCTCACTTTCGGTATCACAGAAAACGATATAAAAATCAATTCAAATGGAACACCGCATATATTTTTACATATTTTAATTCTGAGGCTTCGAATACATACATTCCATCTGTCAAACAATTTTTTCATATTTCGTAAACAGGGTCGGTCTCAGGAGCAAAGGGAACTAATAAGAATAAGATTTTTAATAATTACTTCGTTATTTAGAAATTGAGAAAACTGATGTGTGAATCATTTTGAAGGAATTTGAAGGAGCTTTTTGATATATAGGGTGGCCCATGTATGTTCCTTTACATGAGTTTTAGTTCGAAAAAGAATTTAATCGTTAATAAACTTCACGAAAATCAATTTTTGAAAAATTATTACTTTGGGCGATATTTTAAATCAACTATCTATGATTTAGACGACGTCGCAGCCATCTACGATAAAAAAAACAAAATGAAAAACAAAATTAAAACGGCGCTAGAATTGACATTTGACAGATGGAATGTATGTATTTGAAGCCTCAGAATTGAAATATGTAAAAATATATAGGGTGTTCCATTTAAGTTTTCAATTTTTATATCGTTTTCTGTGAAACCGGAAGTCAGCCATATTGATTTTGTATGTGAAAAAATTCAAAATTATGTCTGAGATAAACCACCCAAATTTCAATAAAATCGAAGAATCCATTAAAAAGTTATAGGGGTGGCCCATCACTCATTTACACCCGGTACTCAGTAAGTTATGAAAAATGAACTTTATTATTATTATTAAATATTCAACATTCAATTGAGTGACACATATATTTATGGTCTTCTCTCAATGATCAAGTTAATACCATGAAGTGATCAAAAGGAAACCCCTTCTTCAGTTTTGCTTATCTATCTGTGAATAATGTGAATTATTGCCAAATATATCCACAATTCGAACAGTCGATATTTCATGTAGTTTTAGAATGTCACATTTGTATATGAAATAATCTGCGGGTGTCTGTTACAGCGATGGAGGTTTTTCGAATAAACCCCCCGACGCTCCTTTCTCGCCCGAAAAAATTCTGAGCTACGCTGATGATGATATACCATCACCGTCACCAAATGGTCTCTACGACACGCCCCCTTATAGTGCAAGTCATTCGCCAATCTCTCAGATCATCGAAGAAGGCTCGGTAACGATCACTCTTTTTCCGGATGAAGAAGGAAAGTATGGATTCAACGTAAAAGGTTCGTGACAAAAATATTACTTGTATGAATTGATAGATTTTCATTTTCACAATTTTATATTGAATTGATAAAATATAGTTAGAATAAAGTATAAACTTTGTAACGGACTTTTCGTGTCGGTTCTCCTGAATTATAAAGAAGGTATCTTTTAGTTATATACAAGTTTATTTACAGTAAATTATTAACAGAAATCAAATAATTAAATAGTATGATCCAACGCGCATCTGCTTCTGCTCTGGTCTCGTTTCGCTGCGTCGACCGCACCTCCAGTGCGCAGGCAGTCCTTGGTAGGCCTGTAAAAGTAACGAAAAGTTTGTTACCCGTATGTATTCGTTACTTTATGATAGAGTATTCGTTACTAAGTATTCGTTACTTTCGTTACTTCCGTATAAGGAAAGATTTGAACGCTTAGTTTTCGTTATCGTTACTTTCGTATGTTTCGTTACATTCGTTATCGTTACTTTCGTATAAGATTCGTTAGTAGTTTACTTTACAGATATACCGTATATACGTTAGTTTCGTATGTTTCGTTACATTCGTTATCGTTACTTTCGTATAAGATTCGTTAGTTCCGTATAATATAACGATAATTTGAAAGATTTAAGCTCATATTCCTTATTGCATTAATATTTATGTGTCGTTATTTATATTTAGTATGATTTATTGGATTATAGGACACTTTCCTGTAGGCTAGGGTTATAGATAGCTGATTGCATTTTATTAATTACAATAAAATTCATGGGCATATTTGTAGGAAACACCATTGATGCATATTATTACTGAAATAACGGCTTTTGAAATTTTTAGGTTTTTTTTTCAAATTATTCAACAGAGTTATCCAAAGAGGATATTATTTTGTAATAATTTCAAGACTCAAAACTCATTATTTTCAAATTGTTCATCTCCCCTTTATATTAACTCTTTGTTCAATTTCTTCTAAGATTTGAGCCTTATTTTATATAACATTTTGAAATAAAATAATTTCACATAAATTGGTTTCTGCAGATTACTTTTATTAGGGTAAAATTGATGTTCATTAAGTTATTTGTTAGTCTTTGAGGCATCGATTACAAGCCAAGTAATTGAATAATTCCAATACGGAATCAGAATCCTGTCTCGGTAGATGGTTTATTGAAGGACAAAATACCGACAAACACTGGCAAATTGGTATTTTTTTAAGGTATGTGAATATAATAATTTTTTTGTGATTTGAATTTTAAAATTTTTTTTAGAGGTATGTCTTGTTTTGTTTTCATGTTTATCTTTATACTTATTGAAAAAAAATTATTATTATCAAATATGTGAGTGTTTAACTGATGTAATATGTAGGTAAAAAAGTAAAGTAAAGTTCGTGTGACTTGTGGTGGTCATCTTTTCACTCGTACATCTAATAAAAATTAAACATCTGACGTCACGGTTATCTACCTTAATAATTATTACCCAAAGATAAATTTTAATTTTTTTATATGATATTCATAAACAGAACAGTAGTACAAATACATGCTCAAAGTCATGCGCAAAGGAAAAATGCGAAAGTAACGAGTAACGATGCTAGTTCCAAAGTAACGAATCGTTACTTCGAGTCTAATGAAGTATTCGTTACTTAGTAACGAATACATACGGTTTGCCACAGCTCTAGTCCTTGGTCAGTGTCGACAGTCGAGGACGGAGCGAAGTGTAGGGAGTAGCTGGATATCTGCGCTCTTAGGTCCGCGATTCTGCTTGACGTGATTACGCACCACTAACGTTGGTGCGCAAGCAACAACGTTACAACTTTAAGATAAAACACTTGGCTTATGTTTCACAATATAAAAAATATTTAGATACTGTATTTAGCAGTAACAAAAAGTCGACATGTTTCGAGTTATGAACTCATTATCAAGACTGACTACAGGAGAGTATTCCATCCTAATTTATAAAACAGACAAAAGCAAAGGTGATACCTGAAAATCAATTTGTTCGTTTACAAGGGGTAATTGACTATTATGGGCGGAACTTATTTCGAGAATTTCAAGAAGGTCAAGGCGTTTACCCTTGTTACCTGAATGTAACAATTTGGTTTTGTTGAAATCCAGGAAGTGATTGAATTTTTTACAATGCTCAGAGAAGCCAGTGGTATTTTTGTTTTGCAAAATTGACTTTTTATGTTCTTCAACACGAATATTTATATTCCTTCCGGTCTGTCCAATATAGAAAGCAGGACATTCGTCGCAAAATATTTTGTGAATACCACTGTTTTCTCCGATGTTAGATTTTTCTTTATTATTGACCAAGAATGACTTCAAGTTTCTTTTATTTGTACAAATTGTTCTAACGTTATTTTTCGATAGCCTGTTACAAATTTTGCTACTCAAATTAGGCACATAATTTATTGGGAAGTATTTTTGTTCTTCATTAATAGTTTGCGTGGGGTATATTGAATGCAACAGATACTTCATTCGTTTTTTCCCAATGAGCTTGTCGATAAGACTTTCATTGTAACCGTTATTGATGGCTAATAATTCAATTGTATTAACTTCAGTTTGAGAATTTGTTTCCGATAATGGAATCGTGAACAACCTATGTATGAACGAATGAAAAGCACTGAGTTTTATTTTAATGCGTTGGTTACTGTCGCTGTGAATTAAAGTATCTGTGAAGGTTGGTTTTCTATAAATGTTGAAAGTAAGAGAATTCAAATTCCTAGCAATCTTTGAGTAAAATTTCACGAACATAATATAAAGAATTTCCATCCTTCGAATCGTGATATATTCTTGAGATCATACATACAATCATATCCAATAGAAAGAAGCACTTTCATTTTTCGGGCAACTTTCCCAATTTTTTTCGGACTATCACAAACATTTCATAGGAATAATTAGTGTATTTCTATAGAAATAAGGATGGTCAGTTTTTTCTGAATTAGAAAATTTTCCCGGAAAATTTTTCAATTTTTCTTTCCGTACCAACGTAACTCGGCATTTAATTTAAAAAAGGATGTTCCATTTTTACCGAATTTGAACCTCTCACATCATCCTTATGTATATAAAAAGTTTTTTTTTCCATAAATTTTCATACAAATCTAATTCGGACTATTACGAACACTTTAAAACCATTATTCGCCAAATCGGTCCAGCCGTTCTCGTGTGATGCGCTTACCAGAGATTTCATTCTAAAAAAGGACGTAAAAAAGTTTTTCCCGAATTTTAATATTTTCCGGGAAACTTTTCCAATTGTTATTTCCGTAAAAACCATATTCGTATTTTTAGTTTTCATTTCTTTTCATCAGAAAAAAGCTGACAGAAGATCAGTCCAGAAATCACGAAGATAATCGCGCCAATACGACGTAGCTCATTGCCATCTTTTATGGCTGCTCAAGATAAGCCCTACCTTAATATTAGGTGGCGAATAGCGTTGTCGCCTCTGGAAGGTTCCTAGTAGATTATTCGTCTCATACAAATCTTCCAATGTTGCATTATTATAATTAATGCAACATTGGAAGATTTGTATGAGAAGAATAATAAAGGCATGCCAAGACAAATATAGTTAATCTTCGCTATTTCTGGTTTCAATTGAACTAGTTTCAGTCGCACTGTGTGTTTTTGAAAATTAGGTACTGAATTATCTAACTAATTATATTCTTCCCTTCAATTTTTCTTTGATAAGACAAGATTTAATCTATAAATCCTGACAGAAAACAATGGTATAGGACAGGGGTCGGCAAGAAGTTTTAACTAGGGTCCGGATATTGCTCGAAAATTTTTAAACGGTCCAGAAAAAAAACCAACTGATAATAATTAAGTACAGCTATTTATTACCTAAAATTAGTGTGAAAAATTGCATCGGCGGTCTTGAGCCAGGTTTTTAAAGTTTGGTTCTCGTGAAGAACAGCTAATTCGAAGAGTGTCTTCTAAGTGAGCGTCTGTTAATCTCGAACGATATTTGTTTTTCAAAAAATTCATTTTTGAAAAAGATGTTTCGCATATGTATGTCGAGCCAAACATAGTGGCCAAATTGATATCAAGTTTTTTGCAATTTTGATATTTTTCTGGGACATGTTTGACCAAAAATTCTTCAGTTGACACCTTTTTATATATTTGCAAAGACACATCTTGCAGATCGATTATTTCCATTTGAAGTGATGGCTTTGGCAGATTAAATAACTTGGCAGCCACATCTGTCCATTCGGCTGCTGCATCAACTTCAAAGGGTGACTTAAGAAACAGAGATAGCTTGCCCATCTCTGCAAAGTCTTGGAATCTTGTGGCAAATTCGTTGCTAAGATCGGCCAAAAATTTTGTAAACACTGCAACGTCTTCTTCAGAGTTCTCCTTATTATATTCCAGAATTGTCGGAAAATGAACAAATTCTTGTCTTGCAATATCTTTTTCAAAGATATCCAGCTTACGACGAAAAGCAGACACGCTTTGTATCAGATCACATATTAATTTTCCATTTCCTTGTAACTCTGTGTTGAGCGCATTTAGATATTTCAAAATATCTTTTAGAAAAGCCACAACCAACATATTGTGCTTATTTGTTACGAACTTAAGGTGCTTCTTAGCTGCCTGCGTATCTAAGTTTTGCAAGAAGGAGGTTACTTGTTCTTTTATTGACCAAAAACGATATCGATATTGTAAAACAGATTAATTAGATTAGGTATGTACTCAGTTAGATTGGTTCTAAAATATTACGTATTTGTTTATACTTGACATACCTACAATACCTACATTACAATATTTGGCGGTCCGAGGTTCAACCTTTCGCGGTCCGCAAACGGACCGCGGTCCGCCTGTTGCTGACCGTTGGTATAGGATTTTGAGTGGACTGAATTGGCTTTATCTAATAGATAAGTATTAAGAACCAAAAAATTTATTATATTGATTGTAACCGCTCTATTTCAATTGAGGGTGATAATAGTATATTATTCAACGAGCACAAAATGTTTGCTATTTTTCACGAGGGTGAAGTTTGCGGTGAGTATCGCAATTCACCCGAGTGAAAAATTGTAATTTTGTGCGAGTAGAATACTATACTTTGTCTACGACTTCCTCGAAATAATTAGTAATATTCTGCATTTTCAACAATAAAAACAGTTATCAAAAGCGTTGACATAACATTTTCTGTGTTCACTGAAAACTGCATACTCACGTAAACGTCAACTATTTCACTTGACATCGATTCCATTCCTTTGTTTCACTCTGATAAAAATGAAATAGATAATTTTGCATTTATTTATTTATATAAATATTAACAAAGCAATTATTGAAAATAAACGAAGGAATTGAATTTATAGATAAATCCATGTTTTAAAATTTAACAATAATAATATCATAACAATGTAAATGATGTTCTCTAGTTTAGATATACGTCCTAAGTGACGTCATGCAGTGAATAATGAACCATTATTCACTTGTGAATAATAGGTAGTGTTACACTTTAGGAAGCACATGTATAATGAATGTTTATAGTACAGTCGTGGACAATAGTATATTATTCAACGAGCACAAAATGATTGCTATTTTTCACGAGGGTGAAGTTTGCGACACGAGCTGCAAGCGAGTGTCGCAATTCAGCCGAGTGAAAAATTGTAATTTTGTGCGAGTAGAATACTATACTTTGTCCACGACTTCCTCGAAAAAAATTAGTAATAATCTGCATTTTCAACAATAAAAATAGTTATCAAACGCGTTGACATAACATTTTCTGTGTTCACTGAAAACTGCATACTCACGTAAACGTCAACTATTTCACTTGACATCGATTCCATTCCTTTCTTTCACTCTGATAAAAATGAAATAGATAATTTATTAGAGTAAATATTCAATAAGTTGGGCATTATATTGAATATTAGTTTAATAATTTGCCTAAAAGTTATCTTAGTTACATAAAACCTAAAAATCTAATAACAATACTATCCTAACAATGTGAATGATAGTCTCAAGTTTGGACATACGTTTTGAGTGTGACGTCATGCAGTGTATAATAAACCATTATACACACTAGTGAATAATAGGTATAATTATACTTCAGGAAGCACACGTATAATGAATAATTCATAGTACAGTCGTGGACAAAGACTATTATAGAGAAAATACGTCAAAATGATATACTTACTATAAGGACACAGTAGAAAAAATATTTGGTAACCATTTTATGGGTGCAAAGAATTTTAGCTAATCTAATAATCGCTTACCGCCGAAGTTGAATTATTAATGTCTCGCCTAGTAATGAAGATTACTTCAATTTGTCAGTGATATAAGGGGAATGTTAGAAAGTGATAGAGAAAACTTGTGAAACATTCCGTTCGCAAAACTTCTTATCTTTGATTTTTTTCCATCAAAATATAGTTTTAAGCGTTTATTTATCTGGTTTTGTTGCTAAATGATGGTAAATAGACATCCATCCAACGCAAATTATTTGTTATTTTTGTTTGTTGAAATTTCAGCTTTCGTTTCGTTATCTTTTAAAACTAAAGCCAACTGATTATTTCAAATTTTCCAATAACCATGAAAATGTTGGTAATTTGAAGTTTCTACAAAAATCGAAGCTATAGAAATACATTCAGACAGGTCGCTTATTTTTCAGGGTTGAATCGACTAATGTAGAGCAAAATAGGGGTTGCCATTTAAAAAAATTAAGTTTTTGCATTTTTCATACTGAGAAATTTGGTACCAGTTTCTAAGCACCTAGTATAAATTCTTCGTAAGATATTCGAATATTTAGTTCATTGTAGGTCTCTCTTACGCAAACCCTGAAAAGATTCAGCAGAATTTAAAAGGAGAAATATACTAATCAGCTGAACTATCCAACAAAAATGCTTTTTCTATTCACTACTATTAGTCAACTATATGTATCAATGTATGTAATTCAGAATTGTTATATTCAATTTTTCAGTGTATACTCCATTTCCATATTATCAACACCTTCAGTTTATTCCCTGCAAAACAATAAAAAAACGTTTACATTTTAACATTATTTGATCACTTGTAACCACTCTCCCTTTTGAGATATTTTTATTCCCGAGCTAGCTGGGAGGTTGGTTAAACATATATGGGTTGTAGTTTGTTTTCAGTAATAACAACAAGATAAAATGAAGGTATTTACTACTTTCTTATTACATGGAATGAGACTTATCTGTTCTTTTTTTATTTAAACGTTTTAGATTCTATCCTAGGTGGATTGTACTCTTGATTTTTGCCTTATCTTTGTCCCTAGTTTCTTGGTAGCTCTAGCTGTGGGTTTATAGTAGCTTTAGTTAAATGTTCCAGCCAAGGTGAATTTTAGCTCCAGACAAGGTGAATGTTAGCTCCAGATAAGGTGGTTTTTAAACTCCAGCCAAGGTTAATGTTAGCCCCAGACAAGGTGATTTTTAAACTCCAGCCAAGGTGACGTCTATCAGACGCCACAGATACCTAAAAATCTCAATACATTGAATAGTCGTTCAATAGATATTGACTATAACTCCTAACACTCAACGATGTGGTATATTCAACAACTATTTGGCAAAAGAGAACGATGTTAGATGTTTCACGTGCAAATTCAACGCTATCTCGATACGCTCATTGTACGCAAGTCATTAATCATAGAGGAAACAAAAGTGACGTATCGTTTGATAGCGTGAATCATGGTATTTCAGTGTAGAATTCAGTGGCGGCAGTTAAGTGGAGAATTTACACGTTACACACAAAATCATTGGTAATAATATCTATCAAACAGAACGTGTAGAGTGTAACCCATTTAAAATGGAACCACCCCTACATGGGTATTTTACAGAATACGCATTTTTCAAACAATCCCAATTTTTTTAAAAATATTAATCATCAAAAACCATATTTTCAAAAGTTATATATAACTGTAGAACGAATTGAGCTTTTGACTTCGGAATATCACTGTACAAGTTCAGTTTGCATCGGTGGTGTTTCCAGATTTTAAATATGTCTATAATCTAAATATCAATTACAAATACTTTGTTTCCAAAATTGAATGTATTGCAACTTCCTTATTAACCATATTAGGCCAAGCTACAGAGATTTTTTCATGTAAAACGTGTAAGAAGAAAACCAGCTGCGCCATTGTTTGTAAAATAGTTCCATATGATATAGTGATATGTTTCTCACTCGACTTTATTATTTATAACTTTGTTATCAACAATTTTATGCAAAAAATTGCATTTTTTTAGTTTTTTGCTTATAAAGTTGAAACTATCACAGTAATCGTGATGGCGTCCACAGACTAATTGTAGGAAATAAAAAGACGAAGAAAATGAGAGGTCAGGCCCTTAGTTTAAGAAAAACCAGTCAAAATGCAGTTTTTTCAAAAATTCTTAACTCTTTTATTTTTTGTTGTAGTGTAGATCCTCCGGCCAGCATTAGCTATTGATATAAACTTCATTTGTGCGAAGATCAGGAACTGTCCGATTCATAGTTTTTGATCTGTGGCCATTTGATTATGTTACTATGCAATTTTCCAGCAGACCTGAATGCGACAGGTGTGGTCCGATTTCAATCTACTAAAGATATTTTGAAAGTAGAATTCTCATAGTTCAGAACGTTCATCTTGGTTTTTCATAAAAACGCTGAGAAATATGTTGAAAATAAAGCTGAACATGACAAAAAACGGCCGAGCGCGTGAGAGTAGTTGAAGAGTGGGGGTTTACAATTATTATCTGACAACGTTTAGAAATTACTGTCATGTTCAAAATGCCGACGCTTTCAAATGTCATACTTCTCCTTGCCTGCTGCTCTACCCCCACTCTTCAACCACTCTCACGCGCTCGGCCGTTTTTCGTCATGTTCAGCTTTATTTTTAACATATTTCTCAGCGTTTTTATGAAAAACCAAGATGAACTTTTTGAACTATGAGAATTCTACTTTCAAAATATTTTTATTAGATTGAAATCGGACCATACCTGTCGCATTCAGGTCTGCTGGAAAATTGCATAGTAACATAATCAAATGGCCACAGATCAAAAACTATGCATCGAACAGTTCCTGATCTTCGCACAAATGAAGTTTATATCAATAACTAATACTGGCCGGAGGATCTACGGTACAACTCAAAAAATAACCGGGTTAAGAATTTTTGAAGAAAAACTGCATTTTGGCTGGTTTTTCTTAAACTAAGGGTCTGATGGAGTCGTCCGACCTCTCATTTTCTTCGTCTTTTTATTTCCTACAATTAGTCTGTGGACGCCATCACGATTACTGTGATAGTTTCAACATTATAAGCAAAAAACTAAAAAAAAACGCGATTTTCTGCATAAAATTGTTAATTACAAAGTTATAAATAATAAAGTCGAGTGAAAAATATATCACTATATCATATGGAACTATTTTACAAACAATGGCGCAGCTAGTTTTCTTCTAACACTTTTTGCACAAAATGCTCCCTACAAATCTCTGTAGCTTGGCCTATATACACTTTCAAATTCACCGCAAACAAAATGGCAGTTTAGTCCTCAAAATATCCAATAACTCGAGAATTAGTTAACTAGTTTATTGCAAATTAATAGATACACAAACATTCATAAATTCAATTACTGAAATAACGCGGCCTGTGGTGTCCATCTACAATGTCCACTTCTCTTCATTCATAAATACATTGTCACTAGGTATTGATAGCCAGTTAAATTGAAAATTACAATTAATCTTCATGATGTACACATATGTTGATGCATCGGATATAAAAAAAATAATTTTCGATTTATTACAGGAGGAATGAGTAAAGACGCTCCGATTTCAGTGATGAAGGTCGCTCCAAACACTCCGGCAGATACTTGTTCCCCTCGTTTGTCAGAGGGTGACCAAATATTGCAGATCAACGAAAAAGACATGACAAATTCAACTTATGAAGAAGCTGTCAAACTGATTCGGGAGGCGCGATCATCAAATGGAGGTGAGCTATAAGTCTAGATTTCAAGTTTTTATATGTACGCTTCAACCAAAAAAAATTCTATAGCAGCAAGCTGAATTAGAAAAGAAGGTTTTCATAACGTATCCAGTTTGAAAAACCTATTTGAGGAGCAGACTTGCAAATTGCATTTTGTCCATATTTTCTATATTTGAGGTAAAGGTGGCGCTGTATTCTTTAGGTTAAGCTCTACCTTTTTTATGAGCGTATTGAGCGTCAAAGTGCAGTAAATCCCTGTGTAATTAAATAGAATAAACTACCTAGACAAACAAACTGATTCAACTCCAATCGTACTGTACACTCAAAATGCATTTTGTCCAAAAACAAAAAGTTGTGGCAAACGATCATAAAGTAGATTCTTATAAAGAGCAAGTGATGAATACAGAATCATGTGAGTGTGTCTACTGACGACAACGTCTTCGTGTAAAAAGTGTTTTTTTCAACAGTGAAATAATTTTTAAGTTTTGTACTTGGTATTCATATACAAATTTTGTTTCAGAATAATATTTTAATTGTAAAATATTATAAAGTAATATAGTTTTCGTATAGTATATATCTATTTATATATATATATATATATATATATATATATATATATATATATATATATATATATACAGTGCTTTCATGATGAAAGGAACAAATTCATTAAAAAATTAGGTTTCTATTTCATGTTAAAATCCTCGGACAGGTCGATTAGTATTTTTATTTGGGCTATTTTCGCTATAAATTTTTGTATACAGGGTGTCTCATTCAAGAGCTATGGCTTTGTCATTAGTTTTTTTAAAGGTAATACCCTGTATATTATTTCACTTTACAATTCTACGATAAATTCTTATCACTTTTTGTGAACATACCATATGCCTCAACTTGATGGATTCCCAGATTATAACGGAGATAGTGGAGCACCTGGAGATTTAAAATGTGGATTAAAAGTACAAAAAAAAATTTAGGTAAACATTGTCATTAAATCTGAAGAATGAAATTTCACATGTACCATCTGAATTCATTCACTGGTGCTGTATAGTCCCGCAGTTTTCACGTTTTTAACGCTCCAGGCACTACACTACTTTCATTGTTTAAGAAAATGCAATTACTTGAGAGAGAACGTATTGAAGTACTTATGATGATTTGGTTTTGGAGATAGGGTGCGTTCACAAGAAGAAGTCTGCAATCTATTCAATGAAATCATCCTGATCGTCCGCCAATTACTAGATCGACAGTCAGCAAAATTGAATCAAAATTCAGGAGATACGGCCACGTTAGAGATTTACCTAAAAGAAGACCACCGAGAGTAACTGAAAAAACAGTGCAGAACGTTATACTAGAAACCCAAGATAACCCTCATACATACATTACTACAATTTCCAATAATTTCAATTTATCAGTAGGGTCCGTGCATAAAATATTTAAGGTAAATAAGCATCATCCCTATAAATTAAGCTGGTACATGAATTATTAGAAGACGATTTTGACCGCAGAGTACAGTTTTGTGAGCAGATTCTTGAAATTTATAATCAACATCTAAATTTCATTACAAACATAATTTTTTCTGATGAAGCCACCTTTACTTTAAATGGCCACGTCAACAGACAAAACTGTAGGTATTGGGCGACCGAGAATCCTCATTGGATGCAAGAATGCCACACACAGCGGCCTCAAAAAATTAATACATGGCCAGCGATTGTTCGAAATCGTATAGTTGGTCCCTATTTTTTTTGAAAGGAACACTAAACGGAGAGGACTACTTGAACTTTCTCCAGTTCGAACTCATTCCGGCTTTAGCTGTTTTGTTTCCTAACCCACAAGATCCTGACAACCTAATAACGGAGATATGGTTTCAACAAGATGGGGCACCTCCTCACTATTCAAATCGCTGTTCGACAATTTCTTGATGCAACTTTTCCGCAACAGATGGATAGGACGGAGAGGTCCGATTGAGTGGCCGCCAAGATCACCGGACATAACCCATTGGATTTTTTCTTATGGGGTTATTTGAAGTCTAAAAGTTTATTTGAATAGACCAAATAATATTGATGAATCTAAAAGAGAGAATCAGGCAGGAAATAAGACTTATCAGTCCAGAAGTAATTGAAAATGTGCAACGGGAAACATTGAATCGACTTCAAAAATGTATCGAAGTAAACGGACAACATATTGTACATATGTAAAAATTAAATCAGTAATTACATTTGTGTGTTTTTCATATCGTACCTCTCATTACCCATTATCTCCGTTTCTGGCAATCCATCGAGTTGAGGCATATGGTATGTTCACAAAAAAGTGATAAGAATTTATCGTAGAATTGTAAAGTGAAATAATATACAGGGTATTACTTTAAAAAAACGAATGACAAAGCCATAGCTCTTGAATGAGACACCCCTGTATACAAAATTTTTTATTGCGAAAAATGCCCAAATAAAAATACTAATCGACCTGTCCGAGGATTTTAACATGAAATAGAAACCTAATTTTTTAATCAATTTGTTCCTTTCATCATGAAAGCACTGTATATATATATATATACATATATATATATATATAATATATATATATATATTATATATATATATATATATATATATATATATATATATATATATATATATATGTCACCGGAAAATAACAAGATCCACAAGTTTATAAATTTTCTAAGAAATTTATAAACCTTCGTAGGATTCTAAACGAGAGATAAATTGTATTATTTTACGCCCACATTTTCGCAAATTTATGAATTTGCGACGTCTCGTGGTGAATTCATAAACTAACGGATATCCATTCGTAATATTCTAAATGGTTCGACCAACCACAGAAGTGCTTTTAATTTTACGCTTCTTCAAAATACGGCAAATAACACAGTGCTCTCTGCTTGGTCGATGTTGATAGTGGCAATGCTTGTGTCCATAGACTTAGCTACAATCAGACTAGCCAAACTATAAATTTATCAGTTTCGATTACCTACCTAACAGTATTTTTACTTTAAAACTAGGTAGGTACCTATAATACAGGGTTACTTTTTTACATAATATGCTAATGACCCCTAATTCACTCTACCAAAATAAAATAACAGAAATCGTGTGTTCTACGATATTAAAGAGACATTTTTAATTTTTTCCTCTATGCATTCCGATTTTTTACTGTTTTGGTCATGGCCACTATAAAACTTTCGTAGCTCTGTGGTAAATTTCACTTCGTCAACAAATTTTCTAGCATTTACCGCACTATCTTCACCATTTTGGCGGTCCGCAGCTTCTAGGTTGTTCATTATGGGTATAGTTTAATAACAAAGCAAAATGAAACTATTTTCACAGTTCCAACACAGTTACAATATTAAAAACTTTACAAAAACACACGAGCAATTGATTTGTTTATGTTCTGGGGCGACCAATGGCGGTGGAGAGGAAGGAAAAGGAACACGTGACTTATTCGACCAAACAGAGCGCACTTCGCGTCTGGTTATTGCTTGCTTATTATTTTACGCGTGAGTTCGGTAAGTTCATCAATTTGCGAAAATGTGGGCGTAAAATAATACAATTTATCTCCCGTTTACAATCCTACGAAGGTTTATAAATTTCCTAGGAAATTTATAAACTTGCGGTTCTTGTTATTTTCCGGTGACATATATATATATATATATATATATATATATATATATATATATATATAGATCGCGTTTTTACCACTAAAGACAAACAAAGTGCTTTATGTGCAACCGTTTTTCTGTTTTTTGCTTCTCCTGAAAAATTGTAAAAATGGACAAAGAGCAATTTGCAAGTCTGCTCCTCATTTATTCAATTAAGATTTTCTTTTCAAATTGAAACCTTTGTTCCATCTATTTAGATTACCAACTTTCAACCATATTACACCCTTTATCGTGTGAACAAGATTCATTTCCTCCGCTGTGTCCCAACCATTCGTACCAAAACCAATCCCATCCACGATGACGTGAAAAACTACCTACTTGACATCTTTCAACCTATTGCTCCAAAGCTCTATCGTATAAATAAGATTTATTTCCTCCCTTGTGTCTCAACCCCCTAACAGATTTTACCAAATTCAATCCCATCCAAGATAACATAAAAAACTAACTCTCAAACATATTGCTTCAAAATTGTACCCTCTATAGTGTAAACGAAATTTGTGGCTCAACCCTCTGAACCATTCGTACCACAACCAATCCCATCCAGGATGACATAAAAAACTATCTACCTACCAATTTTCAACCCTATTGTTCTAAAATTGAGCCTTCTATTCAGTAAACAAGATTTATTTCCTCTCTCGGGAGGTCAGCCCCTCTTCCCGCCATCCAATTCGTATCAAAACCAATCCCATCCAAGATATATGAAACTGTCTACTTACAAACTTTCAACCCTATTGCTCTAAAATTGAACCCTCTGTCGTGTCAACAAGGTTTATTTCCTCTCCGGGGGGGCCTAGCTTAACACTAAATGAACCACATTAATAACAATTATTTTTGGATTCTTTATGGCAAATGGCCCACTGCACGCGATAAATTTTGAGTGATTATTTACCGAAATTCCTTATAGTTATTAACGTAACACGGCCGATATGTAGCAAATAACGGATGATGTTGGATGTTGTAATCCGAGGCGCAGCCGAGGATTATAACTAACCGAATCCGTTATTTGCGTATCGGCCGTGTGTCGTTAAAAAATTTTCGTAATCCCGTTGAAAGATTATATTTTGATTTCGAAGAAAGAAAAAACCCCTTAGGGGGCGTTCAATTATTACGTAACGCAATTTTTGAAGATTTTTGACCCTCCCTCCCCCCTATGAAACGCGCCGTAACGTTTTCATGAACCCACCCTCCCCCTCCCTAAACGTTACGTAACACCCAAAAAGCCATTTTTAACTTAAAGTCACAAATATGTTGCGCAAAGTACCTGAAATTCCATAAAATACCTACCTATGTTATTGTTTATTATTATTATTATTATTAATGAATAATAATAATAATAATAATATATAATAATGAATAATAATGAAAAAATGGCGTTTTCGTTAATAATAAACAAAACAAGAGTACGCTCACTCGCAATACATGCTTTTTTTTTTTATTTTATGGTTTTTTAATAAATAATCATACATAATGTAAAATATTGAAATGGGCTCAAATTCGTCCTAATAAACTTCTATTGCTAATCTTCATTTAATTTTCCTGACTTGGCTCTGTCCTTACATACATTTTTAGCTTCAGCCACCATTATTTTTCTCAAGCATTATTAGATTTCTGCTTATTAGCAGATTTTCACTTTGGGAACCTGCTCAGGTGCGATTAGCAAAGTTGGACTTAGGACCAAGATATTTTTTCGTTTCATGACTTTTTATTATATATATATATATATATATATATATATATATATATATATATATATATATATATATATATATGATATATTTTGACTGATGGTCAAAAGAAATCGCACGGCATCTGCTTGAGGAGGCGACAGATCAACGGGCAACCTCACAAGAAGTAGTGAAAACTTGCATGATTCTTTGTTTAGCTGACTAGGTACCGAGAGCTTGCTTGAGGTATAAAGGATTTGGCATCGGCAGGTTGGCGGCAAGAAAGTATTATTCGGAAAGAATGATTTCAATGCACTCCTCAAGATGGAAAAGCAGGATTTGTAAGCGCATTTAATTACTTGCAAAAAATATTTCGAGTCACGGACGTGAGCGCTATACCATTTTTAGTTTTTCTTTAGCCATTTTTTGAATTTCGTTGGCAGTTTATGGCACACTTGTCAGCATGAGAGCTTTTCTAGGGCAAAAACAGCTGATGATGCAAATCTCCCTCTTTTGAGAACATTACAGTATGAACTCACTTCTACAACACTGGCTACAGCAATGTGCTTCTGTGTATTACGTGTTTAAAACACTAAACCAAAACTGACAACGGGAACAAAAAAAATTACGACGAATACAGTCGAGGTATCCCATAAAACATGAATGGATAGGGTTGCCGACTTGGGAGAACAGAATAAAACTGACGGATACAATCGAGGGATTCCCCGTAAAACATGAATGAAAAGGGTTCCCAACTTGGGTGATTTAAGTTCCCTTTTTTTATTTCAATAAGAAAACAATGTTACGTAACGCGTTGTTCGAACCCCCCTCCCGCCCATGTAACGCATAGTAACGTTTTGCAAGACCCCTCCACCCCCCAAATTGCGTTACGTAATACTTGAACGCTCCCTTACGCAATTCTAAAGAAAAATCCCAACGTCGTGCACTCTGTTGTCATGGAACAGTTTGACAGTTTTATAAACAATGTCAGTTATTTGTGTTCTCAAGTTCGCTTTAACGACGACCATGGATGAAATTGAGGAACCAAATCAAATTCCCTTAGAAATATTGGGAGAATCATGTGCAGTGCAGCGAGTGTTGATTAACTGCCGAAAATAACTCAAGAGCGATATCAAAAAGGATATGAACATTTTGAAATGTGGCGTAAAAGCAAGAATGTAAAGGTGGTTAATGAAGATGTATTATTAGCCTATGCGAAATGAAAATCAGAGGTTTATTCTCCCAACTCGATGTGGACCAAGATTTCAATGTTGTTAAGCAGAATGATGTTTTGAAATAAATATTTGAACAAGTGATTTCTTAACGGCCGGCGGCCGTTAACACTGACTTTTCAATTGTCATCTGAATACCGTTAAATCAAAATAACAGTATGGGATTACGAAATAGTTATTAACTT
Organism: Cynegetis impunctata; assembly: GCA_030704885.1. NCBI lineage: Eukaryota > Metazoa > Arthropoda > Insecta > Coleoptera > Coccinellidae > Cynegetis > Cynegetis impunctata. The sequence goes on along the minus strand of JARQZK010000783.1, from coordinate 439,710 downwards.
CATTTTGCTGAAATTTATTTTTCATGAAATCCCATAAAAAGTAATCAAAAAGATTAAGACAATTAGGATTAGGAAACAACCTCACAGAACCATAATTTATAAAGAAAATTTTTGATCAATAAATTCCTCGTAACTAGAAATGTGAGCTGCACAACAACAAAAAAACCTATGTTCTACATTGTTAATTTCCTATATTTTTCGCTTTGTCAATAATAGCTAATATAACGAGATTATTATGCGATTTATAATAGTCGAGCTCGGCTGTCGCCTCGTCACCTAGCAATGTCCGAGACATTTTTAAACATGCAAACTTCAAAGTCACGTTGTCGCGGCTACAATTTGAAGCCGTGGCATTAGTGTCGCGATATCAAAATCATGTTGATATTTTCGTGACATTTTACATTAGTTCCAGGCAACATACCTCGTGAAAATAGCAGTGTCGCATTGTCGTGACCACGTGTGAAAGTGGGGTTAAAAAAAATATTGGTTTACAAGATAAACAATGGAAAAAGAAAATGTTTTTTGTTTTCGATATCGTCCACTTTTTGGAGGAATATGAGAATCTGCCTTGTTTGTGGAAGAAAATTAAACATTTATTTAAAGACAGAGTCGCAAGAAACAAAGCGGAACAACATCATGTGTTAGCTATAACTGGGATTACAGACGTAAAAATATTGCGCAAAAAAAAGGAGGATTCGTGGTACATACAATACAGAAGTACGGAAAACTAAAAAAAGCACAAAAACTGGAAGTGGAAAGGGAAATGTGTCCCAAACCTTTTTTGGTTTTAAGTTGCCGATAGACTCCTAAGACAACAACCAGTGTTTTTTTTTCAATTTTCCTTTTTTTGTGCGTTTTCTTCACTTATGTATAGTTAAACTTCACACTCGTGCAGCCGCCGCAATCACTTCATTCGACGCCATTTTTAATTTTCTACAAAAATCGTGACATTAAATACATGAAAACAACCATTAGAAATGTCATATTGTCATGACTTAAAGTGTCATGACATTATTATGTCGCATGAAAACGAGCCTTAATAATCGAGTTACTAACTGAGATTGAATTCTCGTACATCACTTGGTGAAACATCATAAAGAATAAAGTATAAACTTTAAAATAAAAACACTTGGCTTATGTTTCACAATATAAAAAATCTTTAGATACTGTACTTAGCAGTAATAAAAAGTCGACATGTTTCGAGCTATGAGTCAGTCTTGATAATGAGTTCATAGCTCGAAACATGTCGACTTTTTATTACTGCTAAGTACAGTATCTAAAGATTTTTTATATTGTGAAACATAAGCCAAGTGTTTTTATTTTAAAATCGAGTTACATTCAAAGCTTTATCGTATCATTGACAACGGCGATGTGAAAATAAAAACAACAAGATTTTATGTCATTTAATTTCGGCATTTCAAAAAGTCATTAAAATCATGTAAGATTTTTATATTCCTGACGATATATTAGTTGCAGCCAACACTATAAGGTTGGACTTGCTTCCGGATAATTCTAAAATCCATTATAAAAAATAATATCGGCAGTTTAATGAGTTTGAGAAACAAAGAACATGTTCAAGGTGCAGAAGAAACGGTGTTGCTGGTGTATTTCTCAAAACTCTGAGAAATATTCTGCTTCATCCTTATGGCCGAAATATTCCATGTTAGAACTTAAGGAATGTGTGGAAATCGATAAATACGGCGCTTTAATACGTTTCATCAAGAAGAAAAATGTTGGATATACAGCAAAAAAGTCAAAAGTATTTACAAGAGAACAAGTCAACGAATTTTTGTTTTTTGTCCCAGATGAGGAGTTTTTAATGATGAAAGTTGCTTTTTTAATTGGAATTGGAGGAGCCTAACGTACCAATGAATTAGCGAAGATGACCACTACACGGAAGATGACGTTTTAGAGGACAAGCAGACGCTAACGGCAAAGGTGTATCCATCAAGATTGAAAAGTGTCAAAATATTGTTTTATATGTTCATCAAAACTAGTTCTAATATTATTTGGTATCTAACGTATTATGCTTTCGTAACTAACGTATTATATTATGGTAACTAATCTATTATGAGTAACTAAGGTTTTATGTAGGGTTTGATGCGTTTATGATGTTAATAATTATTAATAAAGATTCAGTATAAAAATGTCTTGATCTTCAATGATACGATAAAGACAATAAAACATATTTGATTTGATGAATAACAATGCAAACAAATTGATGTAGGCTAGTTCATTTAAATCGACCTCGATAAGTTTGGGTCCATGAATCGGGTTTTCAATAATTCCACACCACTCATTGACACAAGAACGGATTTAGTTTTCATTCTCATTTAAGAGTTACCTGTTGCATAAAAATATCTAATTTTACTATATTTTACATGGCTTAAAATAAAAGGGTTTTCAAATATTTAATTATTATTCATTCAATACAATAAGTCTTAACCACAACAACACGTTCACTACGAATACTGGAACTGACCACCGTTAACTCATTCGGTTGTTAGTCCAGTACGCACATTAAGAGTACGAATTGTTTCGAGATTTTGAGAATAGTGGAGGGAGGGTATATAGAGTACGACCGAGAGCTCTTTAGTTCTGAAGTTAAGTAGGACGTACTTTGTTACGATGGCTGGAAGTGCGAAGTGTTTAATTTGCGATCAAAATATTTGTAGTGGCGATATTGTAGAGGTGAAAACAAATGGAATTATCACTTTAAAAAACTTAGGGTGGAAAGGAAGGATAATAAACACTTAGTGCTTGAAGGTGTAAGAACTGAGACAGTTCATTACGTTTGTCGAAAGAACTATACGCGACCGGATAGCATAAGAGCTACACTCTCAAAAAAAGATCTAACTGATGCAAAACGTCATCTTCCACCTCGGAGTGTACTGAAAGTTCGTGATCATGAGGCATTCTATGCCAAAGGAAAAAGCAGCCTATAGCTGAACATAGAAATAGTTATTAACGTAACAAGGCCGATATGTAGCAAATAACGGATGAGGTTGGATATTGTACTCCGAGGCGCAGCCGAGGATTATAACTAACCGAATCCGTTATTTGCGTATCGGCCGTGTGTCGTTAAAAATTTTTCGTAATCCCGTTGAAAGATTATATTTTGATTCCGAAGAAAGAAAAAACCCCGTACCTCGCAATTCTAAACAAAAATCCCAACGTCGTGCACTCTGTTGTCAACGAGCAGTTTGACAGTTTTATAAACAACGTCTGTTTTTTGTGTTCTCAAGTTCGCTTTAACGACGACCATAGATGAAATTGAGGAACAAAATCAAATTCCTTTAGAAATATTGGGAGAATCATGTGCAGTGCAGCGAGTGTTGATTAACTGCCGAAAATAACTCAAGAGCGATATCAAAAAGAATATGAAAATTTTGAAATGTGGCGTAAGAGCAAGAATGTAAAGGTGGTTAATGAAGATGTATTATTAGCCTATGCGAAATGAAAATCAGAGGTTTATTCTCTCAACTCGCTGTGGACCAAGATTTCAATGTTGTTATTGTAAGCAGAATGATGTTTTGAAATAAATATTTGAACAAGTGATTTCTTAACGGCCGGCGGCCGTTAACACTGACTTTTCAATTGTCATCTGAATAACGTTAAATCAAAATAACAGTATGGGATTACGAAAAGTTTATAACGTTCGCAGTATAGCTTCAAAGGAAAACTTAATAGAAGCGCCGAACAATAGAAACGACAAATGAGAAGACGAAGGTAAGCATCGTCCCATGACTACTGTTGACTTAGTTGCTTCAGATGCTATATACCTCACATAATATGTGTGGATGGTCGTAGATCCTTTCAATAAAACACAAGTTTTAGTCTTTGGACTTCTTTATTCGGAGGTTCATACTCCTCACTCCTTAAAGACTCTCGTAGGACTCTTGATAATATCCACGACGCTGTTGAACGTAAGTTTGTCTCAGCCGAGTCAGCACTTCAATGTATAATATATAACGAATATATGGAACAACAATAATTCGTGGTTTATTGGACTAGAAATAATGCAATGACCTGTGAAACTGTCGCAATACTTCCTGTACAATGAACTCGACTAATATGTGAATTAATATATGAATATAACATGAGTATCTCATTACTACACCTCCCCTGGCAGAGTAAAAAAAAGAAAAAATATTTAAATATTACTTTTTCTTTTTTTTTCTATCTTAGTAATTTTTTTTCTACTATTACCTTAATTCTATTTACATTATTTATAATTAACTGCTCTATTTTACACAATTACAAAGTCATTTTTTTCAAAGTTATACATATTAGGTGTACTGCGCTGATCGTAAGAATCTTTTCTTTTACATTTTCTTTAAATTAAATTTTGACGTTTGAGTTCCAAAGGGTAATTATCAAATGAATACAGAGGATCGACATTTTCATAGGTATTCGAAGCTTATAGTTTAGTATGAGTTGTAGGTAAATCATTAATAGAACATTTTTCAAGAAAGAAATTTTTTTTTTATATTTGCCTTTTGAAATAAATAGGATAGCTCAAGTATTTCTTTATTCGAAGCTGCAGCTGCTTTTTCTTTAATAATTATTAATTCATATAATATTGTTTAGGGCGCACAATATTTTTACCATCTTTCAGCGACGCGCGAAGCTTAGACGCTGAGCAAGAATCTGTCCATTCAAATTAAATTATTTTTCATATATCTTCTGAGATAAGGCTATCATTAACAAATTCAAATTTCTTCTCACTGTTCATTAATTTATTTTTCGTAATCCCATACTGTTATTTTGATTTAACGGTATTCAGATGACAATTGAAAAGTCAGTGTTAACGGCCGCCGGCCGTTATAATTTCATAACGACCGGCGGCCGTTAAGAAATCACTTGTTCAAATATATATTTCAAAACATCATTCTGCTTACAATATCAACATTGAAATCTTTGTCCACAGCGAGTTGGGAGAATAAACCTCTGATTTTCATTTCGCATAGGCTAATAATACATCTTCATTAACCACCTTTACATTCTTGCTTTTACGCCACATTTCAAAATTTTCATATTCTTTTTGATATCGCTCTTGAGTTATTTTCGGCAGTTAATCTACACTCGCTGCACTGCACATGATTATCCCAATATTTCTAAAGGAGTTTGATTTTGTTCCTCAATTTCATCCATGGTCGTCGTTAAAGCGAACTTGAGAACACAAAAAACTGACGTTTATAAAACTGTCAAACTGTTCCATGACAACAGAGTGCACGACGTTGGGATTTTTCTTTAGACTTGCGAGGTATGGGGTTTTTTCTTTCTTCGGAATCAAAATATAATCTTTCAACGGGATTACGAAAATTTTTTAACTATACACGGCCGATACGCAAATAACGGATTCGGTTAGTTATAATCCTCGGCTGCGCCTCGGATTACAATATCCGACCTCATCCGTTATTTGCTACATATCGGCCTTGTTACGTTAATAACTATTTCCGTCGACCTCTTAATAAAAGCTTACTTTAACCTACACGAAATTGATCATTAATGACCCATTTTAATGTGCAATTTCTCCTATTTTAATGTATGATTGTCATGGGCAACCAAACACAGAAGTATTCAGCACGGAATAGTTGAATTATTCTGTGTCTGTACCTACTGTTATTCCACAGAGAAAAGGAATTCATAATTCAAATCGAAAATTTTAACTCTATACAAAATAAAGTAGAAACTGCGGAAAACATTTTATGCAATAATCGTTGGAAAGTAAATAACACTTCAGCTTCCACCAGTTCCACATATTCCTTATCGGATATTGTAGGTAATGTTAACTATTCAGAATGTCATATGTCTAATATTCCATCTATGAATTTCTCAAATTGTTCCATCGGGAGCATAAATATAAATATATCGAAATGAACATAGAAATTTATATTGTGTCAAGTGTATCTGTCATGCAAAATAAAAATTTATTTCAATCAAGAATTTATACTCAATTCATGTTGAGGTCGACGGAAAAATCTTGTAATAAACTCGTTTATTAATGTAGCGATTAGTAAACTAGTTTATTAAATAACTAATATATATCAAGCTTGATTGGTTTTAATTGTGTTAAATGTTTAGGCTTTTTCAATAATTACACTAGTCCTGGGTGATCAGTCCTGGTAGACTTTTAGTAGTCTAGAAATTTTTGTTACCTCATTATTTGTTTTAAATTCCTCAGCTCAAGTCCTCGTTAGCACATTTAGAATTTTGATAATTACTTTTCCTACGTATTTTATCTCTATGTGAAATGCATGCTTTCAAAACGAAATTTATTAGTAATGGTTTGCCAATCTCATTTAACTCAATGCCGTCAATTTATTGGTGTACCCTATATGTGGTACCGTTAAATTTTGGAAACAATTTAGTCGCTGTTTTGAGATTAAATTGACTCTCCATTTTTTTTGATATTACTAACTATATTAGAATTACTATAATTACGTTCAGCGTCAGTATCAAAATTGATATTTAATTCAAATTCTAAATTATCGGCATTTTTTAATTAATGTGAACTGTACAACAAAACAACAAAAGCTTCGAGACGCTTCGAAAAAGGTTCGAAAAATTTCATAAATTCGGAGAAAAGTTCAGTATCTAAATTACTATTTAAGTTTAATCCTAAAATTTCGGCATTTTCTTTATTAATATCGTATTTTTAAATAAAATTGTTCAACTAAAGTTTCAAAATATGAGTTCACTTATCTTATAGGACATAATAACTTCGTCTTTTCGCCTTTCTCTGTTGTCCTTCCTTAGGTTGCTTAGGAATTTTCTCAAATTATCGTTCAGCTCCTGGAATGGTTCCGTATCTGTCACCCCTTAGTATTCCTTCGGCATTCGTAATCGTCAGTATTCACTTTAGTTGTACTTTTTCACTTTTTCACATGAGGCACTTAGTTTGTCTTATGAGTTTATTTTTGTTATTTACTTACTGTTTCTATTCCTGTCGCTATTCTTTTCTTTTGGATAGCATTTTTTTTCTATTCTTCCTCTTCATTGTCGTCCTGGTTTTACACGATACTTTTTTCCTCAAAGATAGCTCTACAGATAGCTTCTAAAATTCTCAACATTTCGTCTCGCGCCAATGCCGATCGAATATTTAGATTACTGTAGAGTGTTGCAACATTAGTACATACCGTGTATGATTTATTCTTGGCAGCTTCCAAAATTCTAAATAACATAGCTAATGGATAGCTGTAGATCGTCGCAACACTATTCCTCCAAAAAATGTATATATAATTATCTATGTATTTATTTATTTATTTATTTATTTAATCGTTTGTTTTTCTACCGTTTGGTGTAAGGCATTGAATTTATATCCTTTAGGTATATAATTCTCTCCATTTGGCTCTGTTCTTCGTACTTTGTTTTATTTCCCTTTCTTTCTGATTCTTCTTTGATTCTGTCATTCATATTTTTCTTGGTCTTCCTCTAGTATTCTCCTCTTACCCTTGTTTCATATTCTCTTTTTGTCAGTCTGTCCTCTTTCATACGGAACACATGTCCGAACCATCTTAATTGTCCTTCCATTATTTTTTTTTTTCATTAATTGGTTCTATCTTAAGATTTTGTCTATATGTTTCGTTTCGTTTCTTATTCTGTCTCTTCTTGTTTGATTCTCGATTTTCCTCAAGAATCTCATTTCCATAGCATTTATCCTTGTTTTATGCTTTTCTGTCATGGTCCATGTTTCACTACTGTACATAAGCTACGGTCTTATAACTTTTTAACTATTTCTACTTTTATCTCTTTTGCTATTTCTCTTCTACCAAAGAATGTTTTCTTCATCATATTGAATATCTTTCCTGTCTTTCCCAACCTTTCATTTAATTCATTGTCTATTTTCCAGTTTCTTTCAATTATTGCTCCCAAATATTCAAAGCTTTCCACCTGTTCAATCTGTTTTCCATGTAGTTCGATTTTGTGTCTCTTGTTTTCTCCGGCTATAACCATGCTTTTCGGTTTTCCTATGTTTATCTTCATGTCTAGTTGGGACAGTTTCCTATCTAGTACTGCGATATTATGCTGTAGATCCTTTTCTGTCTCCGCCAATATTGCCATCATCTGCGAACATCAACTCTGTCACCTGTGTTTGTTCCATTTTCCAGTATCCCAGTTTCAGTGGTCTCATATTTTTTTTCTTGCTTCTTTCATGGCTTCATCAAGAATCAGTGCGAATCGTAGCGGACTGAGAACACATCCCTGCTTTACCTCTATCTTTGTCTCAAACTCCCTCGATTCTTCATTATTCGTTCTTACTATGTTCCTGTTATCTTTGTACATTGTCTTTATTATTTTTATTATTCTTTTATCAATTCATCTTTGTTTTCTAATACTATCCATATGTCTTTTCTTCTCACTCGGTCGAATGCTTTTTCAAGGTCTATAAAGCATACATGTTTGTCCCTTTTTTTACTTATTAGTTGTCTCAGTAAGATTTAACTAAAAATAATACATAAATGCAAAATATTCATGATAATAAAAAAATTTCTAGCGTCGAAACATTTGACATATTTATTACATTCTTCATAAATCCTTCTTGATCGCAATACTTCAAATCCATTCAATAAATCAACTATTCATTAATATACACAATAGTAATTCGATAGTGAGTCAATGTAATAAAATAGGTCAAAGTTACTCGTATCATAATATCATGTCATATATTCGATTTTTCATTTAACTCCCCAATTTAATTTCCCAATTAAACTTGAATTACGGATATTGCATAAAAACTAAGAACATCCAAAAAAAATATAAAAATTCCCTTATTATATACTGCCCAAAAAAAATTAAAATAGTAATCCACGAAATTAAATATCAATATGACAAAAACACTTCCCCAATCGAACTTGAATTACGGATAACGCATGAACGAGGGAAAATCATAATAAAATTAATAATGATAAAAAAAAATAATAATAAAAAAAAATATACAAGGTTATAATACTTCAAACTTAAAAGTAATGAAAAAAAATGCATGAAAGCAATAAATTTCAAAAAAAAATAAATGTCCCTTTTTCCTCCATAACAAAAATAACGAAGTCTCTTTTCTCGTCATATTTACAAAAAAAAATGTCAATTCCACTCTATATACACAGTGGCCGATACGTCCTAACTGCCATACTGTTCCATATACGCAACACATAGTCATTTATATTAGGGTAGATTCTACCTTACACATCGGAGATTCTCTTAACTCGGCTTGCTGGGTTGTCCTCGTCGGTTCCGTGTAGCAACCATTGGTAACACATTGGTTAGTTGCCAGCATCTTTATGGGCGATGGTCACTTCTTCTTCTCACCATTCTTCTACTTTATTTTATTTACCAACTAACTACACTTCTTCCAACTATTCTGATACAACTGGCAGGATCGCCATGTAATGACTGGTCCTGGTGGTTAAATGATACAATGGTTCATACTATACTTTGGTCTTTATTCGTATAGAGTTATAGACTATAGACTTAGCGCTAACCTCTCGGGCAGCGTGACGAGTCTATATATGTCTCACTATATGCTATCAGAGATTCCCTCTGGTTTATTATCCATGTTATACAATATAGTAATGACGTGCGACCTTGGCCGCACGTACTTGCAGGTACAGTTTACAAACAATAACATTCTTCATTTACTATGGAGTAACCAATCGTGACAATGAACTACTTACAGTCCACCGATATCACAACACTTTCAGCATAACTTTTTTTGTTTCTTCAGTTGCCTCTTATAACGGCACTTGCAGGATCGCCATGTGATAATGGCACTGGCAGGATCGCCATGTGATATGCTTTGTCTCATTGTCAATTCAGGGCAACCGGTACAAAACCTGAACGCCCTGAGGTCAAAGATGTTACAGCGGCTATGGAAAAGATTTAATCGTACCTTGATGATGACGAGGATTGTCAAGTATCACTATCCGAGTTAATGTCCCAGTGTACAGAATATGTTCTCAATAAATTAACTGTAAAGAGAAGGTTGAAACAAAAATATGGGTACAAAAATTCAGGCAGCATTCTTTTCGAGTGTACAATCAAGTGCAAAAATAGCTGTGAAATGAACTACGCCCTGAATGATTGGGTTGGAAACGGATCGAACGATCATTCAGTCCAATTACAACAATGGATCCCATTACATCCAAAGCTTTATTAAATCTGATTTTTGCATGTACGATTGGTTATGCAGTGCTGTGTGGGTGTAGAAAATCCGGGATTGATTGTACAGAGTGGTCCAAATTGGGCACTTTTGATAGGAAACACCAATTTCTAGAGGAGTTAGAGAAAAACTAGCCTACATGCTACGAGGTCGATTTTTGTGAGAAAATGAATGCCGAAAACCGCACATTGATATCTTGATTATTTGTTCGAAAGATACAAGGTGTTTTTCAATTTTCTGCATTTCTGACCCAACCCCGTAACTTGTTCATTTTTGAATATTTCTTGTTTCTGTGAAAACATTATTCAGGACTTTCTTGAAAGGAATCCAATGGTATTCCTAGTTTTTCATAAAAAATATGGTTTTGAAGCTATGACATAAACTTGTATTTTTTCTTATGGACCACCCTGTATTTTTTTTACATATTTGTGTTTAAAATGGAGTTCTCGTTTCAAATATATATATTAGTTGCTACTTTTCCTTGAAAACATTTATTTTGTGGCTGTTTTCGAATTATGTTAGATGAATTTTCAAAATCTGGGTAGCCATGCCTAAATACGAAACAAAATAGTTCTACGTAACAGCCGTTAAAAAGAATAATAGGGCCTATTTTGTAATAACTCAGTAATTTAACGAAAAAATACAATAACAAGAACAACAATATTTTTAAACTAGTTATAACATGTGTTCGAGTTGAGCATCATTTAAATCAAAACATGACTTCGCTTCCTAACATTATTGACAGCATTAATCAATTCTATCGCAGGTATTGAACGAAAGTCATGTCGCACTGCTGCTTCCAACGCTTCTCGGGAATCAGGATGGCGTTTATATGTGAGGTCCTTTATTCTTCCGCAGGCGTAAGATCGGGGGATCTTGCCGCCCAATGAACAGGACCCCGATTGCCGAGCCAGTTATTGTCCGTAAATATTTCGTTTAAAAACGCCGTTATGATGTGTGCGTTATGACACGGTGCCTCGTCTTGTTGGAAGTATACCTACGTCTCCAATTTGTTGTAATGGCAAATCATCCATTATTGGTTCAACAAATTCCCGCAATATTTCCAAATATCCCGCTGCTGTAAGGTTACCCTCACAGATATAGGGACCGATAAACCTTCTTCTAAAACTACCGACCCAAATATTGAAACTGTATCGGCCTTGATTTTGTGTCTCCACTATAATACGCGGATTTTCCAAAGTCCTGTTGTAGAAATTGTATCTATTAAAAATACCATAACTGCTAACGCATGCTTCATCAGTCCATATGATGTTCTGTTCAAAGTTTGGGTTTTCAGCACATTTTCCTAAATACCATTGGCAAAATTTGAGCCGGAATTGTATTTCATTTGGTAGTAACTTGTGAAGTTTTCTTACTCTATACGGTTTGAATTTATTTTTATTTAGAATTCGCATTATTGTAGTCTTTGAAATACCTGTATTCAACTACATTTTGCGAAGTGAAATATTGGGTTGCTTCTGTATTTCCCCCAAAACTGTTATTTCTTCTAACTCTCTATATCTATTCCTGGCTTCGTAAACTTTTGTCCTTGGTTTTGAAAAGGAACCGTAATTAACTAGGTGTTGCTGCAATGTAGTGAACATATCCCGAAACGGTTGTCTCCTTTCAGGATATCGGTCAAAGTAAAGATTGCTGGCAGCCTGAGCATCTTCATGTGATTACACTTTAGCATATCATATTTTTCGTAATTTTCATACATTTTGAATTAACAGGCAAATAAATATTCTAGGAAGTTCGAAACTCAGTTCAAAGAAGCACACTAAACTTGTGTAGCAAACTGCATTTAATAATAATTGTTTAGCATATAGGCTAGTTTTTCTCAAACTCCTCTAGAAATTGGTGTTTCCTATCAAAAGTGTCCAATTTGGACCACTCTGTACAACGGTGTGCAATAATTGTAATGGAGTCTGCTTCAATCGACCGGAAATAGTCGATGATGAAAATGATGACGCAGACGAGGACGATAACGCGAATGAAGAAAGAATATTGTCAGCACAAGCTCGAGACGATCTTCCTATGCGGGAAGCATTGATTTATCGGATTATGCTAATGTGGTCGATGTTAATAGCCCAGTCAGACTGCAAAAAATCTACGCACTCAAACGTGATGATAAAATGAGTAGAAAAAAAATTATATGAAGAATGAACTAATAATAACAATGATTGAATTTTACGTAACGAATATAAATTTTTGTTCGCAGAGTTCCCACAGAGGATTATATGCTCCATCGATTTCATATTTTGCTGCTTAAGCCTACGTTGAGAGCGATTCTCCGACCTGCATCAAGTTTGTCGTCGATTCGCAGTGAAAATATTAGTTTTATGAAAAAACTGAATTGAACCTTTTTTATAGAGAACTAAATATTCTCAAATTTTGATTACGACAATATTTTCGATAAAGTTCATGAATAAACAGTTATAGACCGAAAACCATAAAAGAGCAAGATGGAGGCGAGGACCTTTAATTGGTCAGGAATTTTGTTTTTTATCGGATGGCGGTGTAATCGTAAAAACTTAGACGACTTGTGAATATGTAAAATTTTATTAGATAAGCTTACCTTATTTCATTAACCTTCCGTTGGGCGCGGGGTCTGGAGTAACAAGAACAGGCGCGGTGTATCAAAATGAGCATTCTACGAAAATTTTAGTTTTATGGCAGTATTTGAAAGTAGAGTATCTTAATAACTTGGAAAGTAAATTATACTGTAAAAATATTAGGAGGAAATTCGAAAAAAACGCAAAAAAACACAAAAAAACATATATTGAAATAAAATAACAAATATCATATTTTTCATTCCAAGCTTGAAATAGTTGTATGAGAATGAACATAAAACGAACAAAAACGTGAATTCTAACAATCAAATGAACAAACAATATCGAAAATATCATATAAAAATGTTGTTCAAAAAGATCAATTTAGTATATTTCTCGAATATGTGTAAGCTTGTCTGTTTTCTTTCAATTCGTGTGATTTTGTCGTCAAACCGTAGACATCTTGTGATGAATTTAAAACGTTTTATATTCATCACAAGGCGAAATTTCTCAATTCCATCTCCTTCAGAGCCCCAAAGATCTTCCAAACTCTGCCTGTTACTCCTGTTGAGTCCGGCCAAAATTAGGAGCCCCATGTAGGCTTTCAGTTCAACGAGATCTATAGGTTCTGAGTCTCGGTCACGTTGAAATGATCCCCGTACAGTTTCGATGTATAAGTTAGTATATTTGACAATAATTTCTAAAATGCAGCTCTAGCATTCAAGAAGCGTTCGTGCATTCTTTGCCATTCGTATTGTGCCTGGCAATTTTTTGATAATTTTGAAACTTCGGTGGCGTACTCTTTGAGACGAAGGATTTTTATTCCACTTTGTTTCATTATATTTTCCTAAAACATAATTTTGGTTTCCGTCAGGTTTACTCTCATCATCCTCAGATACAGCATCCTCGTCTTGTTCGGACTCTGCTGATTCTTCTCGAATTTCTACGTTGTCCTCATCAGCCTTGTCGCTTTCGTCTTGAAAATCCTCTAGTAATTTATCATCGTCTTCGTCTAACAGCAATCTTCTAATAAAAGTACGATAAAATCTAAAACATAAAAAACACAATTAGAGTCATTGACATGCGCGGTGTATCAGTTTGATTTTTGTTCAAGAATCACGTCTGAATAATCACATAACTAAATAATATGAATTTTACATGCACAAATACAGAAAAGGTACTTACCTAAATAAGTGAACAACAGAATTTAGATATTATTGAATAATGACGGGAATGGGCGCGGTGTATCTGAATGATCAATTCTTATCTATTTTGACTCTTTCACTGCCGATAGCATACTGACTGTTGGAATTGTATAGGGTAGTATAAATTAGGAAGCTATTGTGATATGCGCGCTGATAAGGCCGTTTTCTAAAATGTGGGGGAGCAAAATGTACGCGTTGTATCAATTTGATCGACCGCGCCCGACGGAAGGTTAAATAACCATAGCTAATATTCTATGCAAAAAACAAAAGGGAGCTTGATATTTCATCGATAACTTGAAGCGGGAAAGCGAAAGAGGGTCAGTTTGCTACATTTTTCGCGCTCGTTGAAAGTGCGCTATTGTCTATCACTCACGTGGATCGGGCGCGCGCCTATTTGATACACTCGATTTCCGTTCATAAAAATCATGCAGGTAACTCGTGGTGTATTCAAAATTCCTCTTTTTGGTGATATTTGTGAGATAAATGAAACTATTCTAACTACTTAGGAAGATTTTATTGAAACACTAAAACTGAAATTGCCATTGCAAATAGCTGAGATACCCACTTTTTCAGAAATAGCAGATATTGTGACATCTAACATTGAAAATATATGGCGAACGGCATCTACTCCGACAGTAACTCGAACAAGGGTAATACAAATATTGAAATCATATCATTTAAGATGCAAAAATCGACTCAAATCCATCAAAAGGCTTTCCTCGGAAACATTTCAACATTCGAGTGCAAGTAATTTACTCAATATATTTGTCCCAAAGGTAAAAAGGTTCCCAAACAAGAACAAACATTTTTAATCAAAGAAAGATACTCTCGGAAGATGATATAACGCGGAATCGAGTTAACCGTTACGAACGGTTGCAAAGAGCCTTTAAGAGGAACCAGGAGCGAAAGGAAAAAAAAGAGAAACACGTGTTTCATTCCTCCCTGAAGTATGTGTCAGGGAGGCGGGCAGCTTGAGTTTGGGATTATCTCCTTCAGCCAGATCAGTGGATATAGTTGTATGTACAAGTGCATTAAGAATAGGTGAGACGGGATATTTATGGAACATAAGAAATGTGGGTAGGATTCAGAGGATTAATACTGGCCCAGCATTCGCCTTATAAGTTTGCAAGCAGTGTCTTACATCACCATGAGGAAACCTCTGAAAGAACTCATGGCAGACCAGTCCTCCCCGGGGTTTGAACCCGAGACCTCCCAAGTACTAGCCAGCGTACCTAAGTAGTCGACCAAGTAGCTTGGTAGCAGGAGCGAGAGAATCGCACAGCTACTGCCTCAGCGCCGTCACGTCAGCTGTTTTGCAAGGCAGTCATTCTCCAGCATCAGCAACCGGAGGGCGTAGTAGTTCCGATAACTTCACAACAAACTTGAAGGACAGTGTTCCTGAAAAAAAAGGAAAAAATCCCCTTGTGACTCTCCTACATTCTCGAAAACATGTGACATGTATGGAGTATGCGATAGGGCAACTACAGCTATTGCATCTTCTGTTTTGTTCGACATTGGGTCCGATATCGAGGTCATAGATAAGCATAAATTACGAAAAGAGTGAACTAGAATTAGAAACAGTAAGTGAACGACGTACGCTGTAGTTCCAGAGCTCTCTTCGTTATACTCTGATTGAAGGAAAGACGACAAGACTTTGAAGATAATAAAAAAAAGTCTATCAAAAGAAATAGAAATCACGATAAGAAGATTTCTATGAAATGAAAAAATTCCACAACATCATCTTGTGACAATCGGTTGTGATGGTACGAATGGTAGTACTGGAAAGTATGGCGGTGTTATAAGACTGAATGAAAAACTTGATACAAAAACCACCTCAATTGATAATTTGTCTATGGAACACAAGTCTTCATCTTAATGGTTGTACCTCGGGCAAAAGTCATATACTGGTCCATAAAGAGAAAGCACTCCAAATTGGTCGACAATTGCTTGCTCAAAATATCAGCGCATCGAAGGAGAAATGCTTCCAGAAATAGGCAAATATTTGAGTACAGCAGTGACAATAATTACAATAATAGGAAAGTTGAATCTTCAAATTTTGAACTAATTATTCATTCGGAAATTCCGGTAATCCCGATATTTTCACTTTATCTTACTTTATTAGATAAGATTATGAATAATCGACATTCTAAACGGTACTGGAAAAATTTTCTCAATTTACATTCTCATATCTTCATATAACAAATGGATGACAATTCTTGATAATTATATTTTTCAAACAACCGAACGTAAAGTTAATATATATATATATATATATATATATATATATATATATATATATATATATATATATATATATATATACACTGGCCAGCAAAATTAACGAACTACTAAAATTTGGGTCAATTTCAAAGTTAATTTTCTCGCGAACTGCTGAATCGATTTAGATTTAAAAAAAATTTCAATGTAGCTTAAATCTTCAGAAATGACGTTATGCAAAGATAGAAAATTTAAATTCGGGTTTCAGGCATATACTGGGTGTTTGAAGAAAAACTAGTAAAATGCACAACTTTTGTCATATTCTGTGGGAATTCCCATCAACAGTATTAGGTGTCTTTTTAAGTCAAAATATAGCCCCATCTTTTACAAGCATTTTGTTTTTTTATTCACGTTTTTATCTCACATATTAAATGAAATACGGAATTTAATGTCGAAAAAAGACTTAAAGACTTCAATTTGCTAGGGAACATGTGAACTGGACTGCTGAAGATTGGGAACGAGTTTTGTTCACTGATGAGACGAGGTTTTGTCTCTACAGCAAGGATCGAAGCTCAGAAATTATTCGACAGCCAAACGAACGTTATTCACAAAATAATATTCGCTAAACCGAGTTATTTAATGGAGGCTCTGTGATGTTTTGGGGCGGAATTTCTTTGGCAGCTCGTACAGACATCATGTCCTTGCATGGAGCTCCTTTAAATAGCGAAAAGTACATTGACGAAATTTTGTCAGAGCATGTGGTCCCTATGGCAGTTATAAGGAATAGGAGAGAAAACACTGTTGACTTTTTATTTTAATGTTTAAGATTTTATTTCAAATTGTTTTTAAATAAATTTTAGTTGTTTCGTTTTACATTAAATTCCGTATTTCATTTAATAAGCAAGATAAAAAAGTGAATAAAAAAACAAAATGCTTGTAAAAGATGGGGCTATATTTTGACTTAGAGGGACACCTTATACTGTTGATGGGAATTCCCACAGAATATGACAAAAGTTGTGCATTTTACTAGTTTTTCTTCAAACACCCAGTATATGCCTAAAACTCGAATTTAAATTTTCTCTCTTTGCATAACGTCATTTCTGAAGATTTAAGCAACATTGAAAAAAATTTTGATCTAAATTGATTCAGCAGTTCGCGAGAAAATTAACTTTGAAATTGACCCAAATTTTAGTGGTGCGTTAATTTTGCTGGCCAGTGTATATATATATATATATATATATATATATATATATATATATATATATATATATATATATATATATATATAATAATAATAATAATAATTTATTCAGCAAACAGGTTTACAATGTGCAATTTTCACTTTTACAATTACTCATCATTATTGGGAGATAAGCTCAGTATGTCCAAGATGGATGCGTGTGAGCTAGTCCCTCAGATGAGATTAATTAAGATATAATCCAAAAACAATCCGACAAACTGGTTGAAACCTAAATCTAATATTGAGAGTAGGGTTGCCATCCGTCCGGATTTTCCCGGATTTGTCCTAGTTTAGAGGGCGTCCGGGGGTCGTCCGGACGGGGCTTTCAAAATATGTCCGGGTAAAACCCGGACATATTTTGTGTCCGGGTGTGTGAATCTTGAGTGTCAGTGACGGAGATGAGCTATTAAGTGCATACCAGTTGTGGCCGAATTTTTTAGAAACATCTATATTCTAAACTGCTCAAAATTGCATATTTTTTTGTATACCAGCTCACAATGCGAATGTAGAGTGAGTTTTTTCGCTAGGGTCGCAGTAATGGAGGAAGGAGAGAAACTTGCTAAATACACATACGCTTTCTTCTCTGATCAAAATGAGTTGCTCCGACTTTTACAAATTCATGATGAAAAATAAAGACATTTTGGAAAAAATTTTGAAAGCAAGTCTGAAAAATTCCAAGTTAAGTTGAATTAGTAAAAAGAACTTGATCTCGTCAAAATTAAAACTTGTTACTTACTTTTGAGTCATAGTTAATAAATAATTTAGACTTTTGGGTACCTAACCTATCTAACCGAACTAGATGACCTATCCTATAATTTGTTTTTACAATGTAGAATTTAGTCTATTCAATTTTTGATCTACCAAAAATTTTCATGAGTTGTTTTTTATTTGATGATATCAAAAAAAAGAGAAAACTGTAAACTGTGTATAATAGAATTTTATTTGTTTTTTGTTGTTCTGTTAATATGGCAAACAAGCGGTTTAAAATTGAAATAAATGAAAAAATTAAAATATAAACGATGTTTTATGTTATTCAAAAAAAAATTTTTACGGGGTGTCCGGGGAAAAACAAAACTTCACAGAAATGTCCGGGGTTTTTAAAATTTTTGTCCGGCTTCGGCAATTTAAGTGATGGCAACCCTAATTGAGAGACACAACTAAAATTCGATCCTTACAAATGTAACTATTTTCCAAATTTTATAGAGAAAAGAAATCATTAACCACAGATCTATATATAGTATATACATAAAATTTAAATTTTTATACAAGAGATATGACATTTAGTGTTAAGGTAACCGGAGGATACACGCGGAAAATATTTTTGAGTTGGTGGCAGTTCCGATTATACCGGAAGTAGATGCCAACTTCCTTATTTTAAAAAGAATACCGTTTGTATCACTACATATTACATGAACTATTCTTATCAATTCAGTGAATACCTACTATAATTATCTTCAACCTTTCTTCAAATGTTTTTCCGATTATTTCGGTTTCATTTTTTCGGTATCCGCATTAATAAAAAAAAGGAGGAAATATTTCTCGTTTCGCCTTTGAAGCATTTATTTATTTTATGTGAACTTTAATTTCACATATATATATATATATATATATATATATATATATATATATATATATATATATATATATATATATATATATATATATATATATATATATATATATATAGGGTTTTCCAATAAGAGGTTTCATTATGAATAGCCCGATGTTTAGGCAGCTGTCAATTTTGAACCTGTCATCTTTTGACATTTGCAAAGTAAAAACTTCGCCATTACTAAAAATGGTACGATACACGCTTCAACAGCGCATTGAAATTATTAAAATTCACTACAAAAATGGTGAAAATTTTGCAGTCACAGTTCGCAAAACTAAGGCATTTCTTGTCCATCGTGAAGCACCTTCTCGCCCGGCAATAGTGAAACTGGTGAAAAAATTTGAGTAGTTGGGACAAGTTTGTGATGTGAAAAATCGAAACCGTGTGCGCCGCTCAAGAACAACTGAGAATATTGCTGCTGTAGCTCGTAGTGTTGAAGAAACCCCAGGTTTGTCGATTCCCCGTCGATCTTTGGAATTAGACATTCCACAAACGACATTACACCGTATTTTGCATAAAGACTTAAGTCTTAAGGCTTTTGAAGTCCGGTTAACACAAGAACTCAAGCCAGACGATCACCACAAACGTATCTTCGCTGATTGGGTCCATCAAATGAATCAAAATGATCCGGATTTTCATCGAAAAATTATCTTAAGTGATGAGGCCCATTTTCACCTCGGAGGCTACGTTAATAAGCAGAATTGCCGAATTTGGGGCTCAGAAAATCCAAGAATGATTGTTGAAAAGCCTCTATATCCACTGTTTGGTGTGGTTTTTGGGCTGGCTGTGCGATTGGACCTCACATTTTCGAAAATGAAGCTGGTGCAACCGTTACGGTCAATGAATGGCGCTACCGAGCTATGATTAATGATTTCTTATGGCCGGAATTGGAAGATATTGATGTAGACGAAATTTATTTTCAGCAAGACGGCGCAACGTGCCACACGAGCAACGAAACAATCGCAATTTTGCAAGAAAAGTTTCGTAACCGTATAATTTCGCTAAGAGGTGATCAAAATTGGCCACCGAGATCTTGTGATTTAACAACTTTAGACTTTTTTCTTTGGGGCCACGTGAAAGATAAGATCTATGCCAATGCTCCACAATCAATTCAAGATCTCAAAGATGGAATTCGTGAAGTTATCGAGGACATACATCCGCAAATGTGCGAATTGGTCATGGAAAGTTTCATGAGAAGGATATGGTGCTGCAAGCGTAACCTTGGCGGCTATTTGGCTGATATCGTTTTCAAATATTAATGGCATATCTTCCTCTTTACAATGAAATAAAAATTTATTTATTTCTTAAAAAAATACTCTTTTTTTTAAATATCAAAATGTAACCTCTTATTGGAAAACCCTATATATATATATATATATATATATATATATATATATATATATATTTTTATATATATATATATATATATATATATATATATATATATATATATTTATTTATTCGAATTGTTGTTGCTGTGATCTATTTTTAATCTCTTGATAATTATTAGCAATAACAGGCTGGTTGAATCTTAAAAAAACTCGATTTTATTAAAGAGTTGACGTTTTACTTCGATATTCTTAATTGAAATTTCTTTGACATTTATTGATTTAAAAAAATTTAAAAAATTAGGGTTGTTTTGTCTGGCAGGTTATTTTTATATACTATTCAGTCTAATATTAACATTCAAAAATGTTATGATTAGATGGTAAGGGAAAACCAGAAGAAACCTTTACCTACGTAATGTTTTGAAAATAAAAAATAATCTAGGGTATTATTTATCTAACAACAAAGAAATTAGTCATGGGAAAACATTAAGAATGTGGAGTAAAATTATCGGTATAGTACGTTTATATGGAAGCAGCCGTTGACACGTGTTTCGGACTCTTTGGTCCTCATCAGAAACGGCGTAGCAAAGCATTGGATTTGAAAATTTGAGATGAAAATAGTACAACAAACAAAATCCTCTGATACGGAAGACAATCACCCTCATTGTGGTTATGGTTTGAACTCTTCCGTATGGGAGATTTGCGTCAAACTTTGCCACGGAGGCGATTAATGCTATCCGCGAGAACTAAGAACGAGTAAATAAACAATAACAAAGAAATTTGTCGCGGGAAAATATTAAATAGGTAGAGCAAAATCATCGTATATAGTTCGTTTTATATGGAAGTAGCCGTTTTTAATGAAATTTTTTATTTATTTAGAATTTCAATCTTTTAAAAAAAGTTACTTACAGTTTATAAAAACCTTGAAACTCTCAGCTTAAGTTTGGGGTCATTGCCATATTTTTCAGCTTGCAATATTTAATTATTTATTCGAATTGTTGTTGCCTGTGATCTATTTTTAAATCTCTTGATAATTATTAGCAATAACAGGCTGGTTGAATCTTAAAAAACTCGATTTTATTAAAGAGTTGACGTTTTTACTTCGATATTCTTAATTGAAATTTCTTTTGACATTTATTGATGTAAAAAAAATTGAAAAAAATAAGGCTGCTTTGTCTTGCTGTTTATTTATTATATACTATTCAGTCTAATATTAACATTCAAAAATGTTATGATTAGATGGTAAGGGAAACCAAAGAAACCTTTACCTACGTAATGTTTGAAAATAAAAATAATAGGGTATTATTTATCTAACAACAAAGAAATGAGTCATGGGAAAACATTAAAGATGTGGATAGCATTAATCGCCTCCGTGGCAAAGTTTGACCAAATCTCCCATACCGGAGAGTTCAAACAATAAACCACAATGAGGGTGATTGTCTTCCGTATCAGAGGATTTTCAATCCAATGCTTTGCTACGCCGTTCTGATGAGGACCTAAGAGTCCGAAACACGTGTCAACGGCTGCTTCCATATAACCGTACTATACCGATAATTTTACTCCACATCTTTAATGTTTTCCCATGACTCATTTCTTTGTTGTAAGATAAATAATACCCTCTTATTTTTATTTTCAAACATTACGTAGGTAAAACGTTTCTTTGGTTTCCCTTACCATCTAATTCATAACATTTTTGAATGTTAATTATTAGACTGAATAGTATATAATAAATAACTAGGCAAGACAAAGCAGCCTTATTTTTTCAATTTTTTTTACATCAATAAAATGTCAAAGAAATTTTCAATTAAGAATATCGAAGTAAAACGTCAACTCTTTAATAAAATCGAGTTTTTTAAGATTTTCAACCAGCCTGTTATTGCTAATAATTATCAAGAGATCTATATATATATATATAAATATATATATATATATATATATATATATATATATATATATATATATATATATATATATATATATATATAGTTCCATTACGGCTGACGCCGCTTCTCGCTCCCCGATTCCCATTTGGATCTGTCAAGCCAATCTCCTTCCCGGAGATCTCTAGCAGCCATTGATTCTCGAACATCCTGATGCCAACTTCTCGGTGGCCGTACTCGTTTTCTTCTTTCCACCGGCATCCATTGCCACACTCGTTTCGGCCATCGCCTTCCATCCATTCTTTCCAGGTGGCCATACCATAATAACCGTTTCGTCTCTATGGTGTCCAGAATTGTTTTATCGACGCTCATGGTTTGTCTGATTTCATCATTTCTAACGTGCTCTAATCTAGATGTACCACTGCTCCTCCTCCAGTAGTCCATTTCAAGAGCCAGTAATCTGTCAGATTCTCGTCTATTAAGTTCCCAAGTTTCTGCACCATATGTCGTTACACTCTCAACAATCGAGTTATAGATTACACGTTTGGTTCTTTTTGTAATTTTTCCGTTCCACAGAATGGAGTTCAATTGCCTTATTGCTCTTTTCCCCTGACCTATTTTATTTATAACGTCATCTCTGCTCTTACCGTTGGATGCCAGAGTAACTCTCAAATATTTAATTGATTTACATCCTTTGATCACTCCATCGTCTACTGGTAAATCCTCTATTGTATTATCTCCTACTTTCAAGTATTCTGTTTTCGACAGGTTTATTGTCAGACCCCATTTCTCGTATTCTTCTTTCAACTTCCGGAGCATATAACTTGCATCATCTTTGTCTCCAGCTATGATAACCTGATCGTCGGCGAAAAGAAGTGTGTATAATATATGGTCTCCAATGGGTATTCCCATACCGTGGCATTTATTTTTCCAAATTTTAAGGGCTTCCTCTATGTAGATCTTAAATAAAGTGGGTGCCATAGTGCACCCTTGTCGTAGTCCCTTCGTAACGGAAAACTCTGCGGAAAGTGTGGTTCCATCTTTGATCGCACTAGTGCAATTTGTATAAAATTGTTTTACTGCCTTTATATAGATATTTGACACCCCACTATTTCTCATACTGGTCCACAACTTGTTTTGTCTGTGTCATAAGCCTTTTGCAAATCTACAAACACTACATGCGTTACTACTCCTCTGGCAACTCGTTTCTCTATAAGATTTCGCAGTGTGAATATACCATCTATGCATGAACGCCCCGGTCTAAATCCATTATGTTCTTCTGACTCAGTCACGTCTATTTCTATTCTTCGCTTTAAAATCCGTCCATACAGTCGAGCTAATGTTGGCATTACACTTATTCCTCGATAGTTATTACAATTTCTTCTGTCGCCTTTTTTTATAAATGGAAGTAATTATAGCTTTCTTCCATTCGACGGGCACGATGGATTCTTCCAAGCACCTATTGAAAATTTTAGTAAGGATGCCTTTATCAACTCGATACATAAATTTCCTAAACCAGGAGCTTTACCATTTTTAATTTTTTTCACTTTCTCGTATACTTCTTCGCCAGTTATGGGGGAAATATATATATCTTCATTCATATTAACTTCATCGTTCACTGTCGCTTGCAAAAACTGCGTTCGGTTCTCCGTGAGTAAATCTCGATAATGTTCCTTCCATCTTTCCATGTTAACCAAAGCGATTCCTCCTTTATCTTTGTTTTGTGTTCTCATAGTCTTGAGGACTTTCCAAGCCTTATTTGCTCTCGTGTTTCCGATACTCCTCTCTATATCCTCTCCAATCTTGTCCCATTCTTCATTCTTCACCTTAATTAACATTAATTTCACATATACTACATCAAATTATTAGCCCGGCGTACTGATTCAACAGTTTCTGATTTTATTGTCATAGATTGTACTATTTCATCACTAATACTTAATATTATTATTCAAGGTAAACTTGTCCTTCAAGTAAAGCCAAACATTAACTACAATGGCATGGATGAATATGAAGAGCCTCCATACCAGTACGTCCCAATGGGAGATGCTCAAACTGTACAATCTAGCAATCCGCTAGAACAAAGTATGTTTCTTTTAGCTGACGGCTTGGCCAGCGGCGCGCTTGTTGCTAGATATGAAACGCTTTACAGAAAACACCCTGATTTAACATGCGAAGAGTCTTCTAAACCAAAGAACGTAAACAAGAATCGATATAGGGATATATTGCCTTGTAAGTAGATTTCACGTCGTTTTTAATTGCATGATTTCTTTTTTTTTTGTTTCACACAATTTATTTTCATTTTCCTCGGACTTATTGTCCCATTAGGACTGTTGATCGGCCATGTTAAGTAAGTAAGTATTTTGTTTTTTTCACCTGCCTAAGCATCGTACCATTAATAACCAATTGTGAATGGTTGTTACTATTTCTGGTAGTTCTATTTCTGAATAGGATGAAAACTGTTTTTTCTTCATTTATTACTAGTTTATTAGAAATCAACCAATCACTAAATTTCTGCATGTTCTCATTGACCATTTCCTCCAAAGATTTTAAAAGACTCATTAACGTGGAATTCACATGTGGATATGATTATGAATAAACTCTCACCATTGGTGACAAAGCTTCAGCGTATAAAGCCATATCTTGATAAAAAGTCAAGCAAAAATATATACTATGCCTATTTCCAATCGCTGTTCAGTTATTTGACCGTAATGTGGTCCAACACAACAAGATGGCTGAAATGAAAAATTTTATTTACGAAAGAAGAAGTTAACCAAAACCTTCTCTCACTTCTTGTCTTTCTGAATTTTATACTACACTATTAAACAAAACTGCTCGAGCTTTAGATATAATTCTACACTATTAAACAAAAGGTAGAGCAGTTTAGTTTAATAGTAGGTATAGTATACAATTTAGAAAGAGAAGAAGTGCGAGGAGATTTTGGTTCTTTCTTTCGAAATAAAAATTTTCCATTAGAGCCACTTGAACTTTTTAAAACATATTTTTTCCTCAAAGTAACCGATTAACCTTACTAATTAAACATTGAATAAAATATGCTCAAAACTGCTATTTAATTCACCAAAAATTAGAAAAACGATTCTATTTCTTGATTTATTATAATGTTAAAATCATGAGTATTTACTTTATAACTGTGCTCGATGCATCCATAATTTATAGTGAGCGTCCTTTTCGTGGTTCCTGATAGGCCGGCCTGCTCGAAGTGTAGAAATTATACAATTCTCAATTGCACAGTCGTCACAAAAACATATCTAGATGATTTTTATATAATTGCACATATACATGTATAATGCCGAAAGAGGTGCTTTATAAATTTCATGTATACTTAAATACGTAGATACGAAGACTTTTATTCAATTCTATCATAATTTTCGTAGGCTCATGGGGGGGGGGATTGATCACCTTAATCCCCCCTATCTACGCCACTGATATATATATATATATATATATATATATATATATATATATATATATATATATATATATATATATATATATATATATATATATTTCAATAAAAAGTAAAAAAACTAGGTTTTCTTTTATACCCTTTTTCCAGACGATTCTACTAGAGTAGTTCTTCAGGAAGGTGTAAATGGGGACTACATCAACGCGAACTACGTTAACATGCAGATCAATGGAAGCGAAATCGTGAACAGGTACATCGCCACTCAGGGTCCTCTGCAGTGTACGACAGAGGATTTCTGGCAGATGATCTTTGAGGAGGGATGCTCGCTGATCGTGATGCTCACAACGTTGGTGGAGCGGGACAAGGCCAAATGCCACAAGTACTGGCCGGACGTGGATAACTGCTTGACTTTGTCCAACGTTACTGTGAAATGCGTCAAGGAGGAAACTGATCCGACTGGTAGTTTTGTCTTCAGGGATTTCGTTTTGACAGTTGATGAGGTGAGTTCTAGTACTTCAAATAATATAATTTATTATTTTTATTACTTCTATGTGCGCTCAGCACATAGGTATATGAGCATATTTATTCTTTTTTCTCCGGCAAATATAAGTAGTTCATAGTAAATGCAAAACTATACTATAATAAAATATTATCTCATTTTTGAATTACTCTGGAAGTATCATAAGTTATATCTCAGTTTCAAGAATAATTTTTTGCGTTAAATGAAATGGTAATATTCTATATATAATATAGTGCTACTATCTATTCTTTGTGATTTTTTTAAGATCCTAAGATTAAAGTATGCTCTTAAGCAATTGTGGTATATCAATTATTTGTGTATTTCTGCAATTGAAGAGTATATTGAATTATGAACAGTAACTGTCGATGTTGTTAAAGCTTCTGACGTCATTCTAAAGAACAGTCTCAAATAAGTGGACCTAATGTTGTGTTCCTCTGGCCCAATAGATGGTTTTCATAATACAGTAGAACCTCGATTATCCGGGCCTGCCGGGACCGGACCTTTGGCGGGTAATCGAAAACACGGATAATCCAAAAACTTCATTTTTATTTCTTTAATAATTTATTTACACAAATGCATATCAAAAGAATAAAAGAAACGTGATACATACATGTAACAAAAAACAAAAGTTTTAATATTTAAACATAATACAACGTATATGAACAGTAATAACTAAAAACGTTAATAAAATCACTTACAAAAAAAATCAGTAATTTTTTTTTTTTTGGGCTTCGTAAATTCTATCCCTTATAATTTCCTTCATTTTTCTAAGTTGAAGTAGATGAATGTCATCAGTTTCAGGTTGTTCTTCAAAGTAATGGATAAGTACATTTTCTGCATCTCCTGCTTCTCTTTGACTTGTTTTGATGATGACATTATTTTCATCGTCATCACTACTTTTGTCAGAACTTTCTGCAGAGGTCTGGTTATTTAGATAATCTTCGTCAATAATATTCTGAATACCCTTTTTCGTCATGATCACATTCTATCCATTCCTGTATTTTTGCGTTATCTATTTCTTCCAAGCCTTTGATTTGTGAGGCTATAGATGCGATGTCTTCGATTGATAACTCATTTTCATCTTCAGTACAATCTTCTTCATCTGCTGTTAAGGTCATAATTTTATCAAATGCTCTTTTAATGTTAGTCTCTTTCACTTCACTCCAAGCGCGAGCTACAGCATAAATTGCTTCTTTCAAATTCAGACGTTTCCAAAATCCCATAAAGTCACATTCTCCCAACAATTGGAGCATAAGGTCTTTCCTATAAAGCCTCTTCATGGTCTCTATAACACCTTGGTCCATGGGCTGGGCAATAGATGTCACATTTGGAGGAAAATATGCTACGAATATGTTCCCATCTGCTGATTTTAGTTGCTCTACATCAGGATGCGATGGAACATTATCCAGTAACAGTACAGTATTGGGTGGGAGATTATTTTCTTGCAAATAAGTTTTAACTTGTATAAATTTTTCAAAAAACCACTTTTTAAAAATCACTCGATCCATCCAAGCAGCCTTTTGATTATAATAATCAACTGGCAGTGTTTTTACATTTTTAAAAGCCCTCGGATTTTTTGATTTTCCTATGACAGCTAGCCTAAGCTTATGGCTTCCTGATGCATTAGCACAGCATAACACTGTTAAACGGTCTTTGCTTACCTTGAAACCTAAATAAAAAAATAACTTAAAAAAAAACAATCAGTACAGTACAAAAATAAAGCTAACCTGGTGCACTAGTTTCTGAGCCTGCAGCAAGTGTTCTCTTCGGCATTGCTTTCCAATAAAGTCCAGTTTCGTCGCCATTATACACTTGCTCGGGCTTTAGGTCATGCTCCGTTATAAGATTTTCCAAATCATAGCAAAATTCAACCATAGCTACATCATCGGCACTTAATTTCTCCCCTTGAATAGCTAATTGTCGTATTCCATGACGTTTTTTAAATCTGTATAGCCAACCGGAAGAAGCAGAGAAGTTTCCTTTAATTTTCAATTACTCGTGAAACTTTTGTGCTTGCCTAGCACACATCGATCCTGATATTGGAACCCCTTCCGATCTTTTTTTGTAAGAACCACTTGGTCATAGCATCATCAAGTTTAGGAAAAGTAGATCCTTTTAGAGACCTCCTGTCAGAAATAGCTTTTGCACTATCAGCTTTAGCTACAAAGCTCTGTAACTTGGCTTTATTCTTCACAATGTCGCGAACCGTTTGTTTTCCAATGTTATATGCTTTAGTCAATAGAGCAACATCTTTCTTTTTTTCAAATTGTTTTAAAATTTCCATTTTTTGTTCTAAAGATAATACATTGCGTTTACGCTTTTCGTTAGCACCGGTACGCTGCATTCTGTGCGTGTTTAAAGAGTCGGGTTGATACTGTTAATAGTTGACGAAAATAATAAGTAAACACATACAAGTATGTAAATTCGGGATTCCCCGAAACGAACGTCTGTACGTGACGAGCGTCTGCGCGGTGCATTCAATGTTCACGCGCCAACCTCTGGCCAGACACGGATAATCAGCGCACGGATGACCAATTTAACATGCCGCACGGAGAATCCGCCGCCCGGATAAAGCGCGCACGGATAATCGGGGTTCTACTGTATTTGATTAATCTAAAACAAGGCTGAAGTTCGTAGCCGTCTCAGTCACCTCTTTTTACAATAGTAAGTTTGAGAGTACACCATCTCTAAAGTGCCAGTTAAATAATTAATATATAATATAATATATGGTATACCAGACATAATTGTCACTGCCCACCTAGGATCTCTAGAATAAAAATGATAATAGTATTGCCGAATTCATATTCCACAATATATGCATGATTGCCAATCAATCTCAATATCAGAAAACATCGCAAATGGTCAGTAAAATAATTATTATTAAGAAAACATTATTGTTCTTTGTGTAAGAAAACACTGAAACCGGGTGAACGTTGCAGAAGCTACTTTTTCAGAGCGAAAAACCAGTCATTCTTGACCATGAAGTTGTACCTTTTCTAGCTTGTACATGAATAGGCGTGACGAAAGATTTTGAAATACTCTTCCTCAATGTGGGTACACATTTACTATTCACAAAAAAACTTCATTTCGGTAATAAACTTTTTTTTTAAATCGAGGGACCTACAGTTTAACGCCGGTTCCGAACGGCCAATGGGCTTGTGAACGATGCACATTACCCAACAATTTCTCTTAAAACTATAACCACTAAATTCCGGACATATACAGCACCCAAGAGCAAGGTGGGACTCGAACCCACAATCATCGGTTTACAAGCGGTAAACCATACCGCCTGGTCTACCGAGGCCTCCTGGTAATAAACTTAAGTTTAACGAAATTTGAAGCCATTCTTCCAATATTATTTCAATAGCGCGCGAAAACAGCTCGCATGTGTCATGGCGTCGGTCTGACGTCACGCTTAGGTAAACATATCATTGTGTCTATGCGTAGCGAAGAAAGTAAACAAAACATCAAATTAATTCATGTGATAAAAATTAAGTGATTATACCTCGCACGTCGAAACCCGAACGATATATATATATATATATATATATATATAATATATATATATATATA
>JARQZK010000783.1:287500-407500 GCA_030704885.1 Cynegetis impunctata | reverse complement strand
TCTCCGTATTCACATACCTTCCTCTGCTTTTCACAGGAATAAGGCCTTCGGATGTTAGTTCTGCAGCTACTCGAAGTTCTAGTAGTATGGATTCAAATTCGCAGTCGGACATTTTTCGTTAACATTGTCAAAAATTAAATTGTGAATTATGACTCAACTGTCAGATCGAATCTATGGTTAAATCAACTAACTTTTATGTTGCCTAATTAATACAAGTAATAATAATTATTATCAGAACTTGATTATTAATGTGATAGATTGTGAGTAAAATAGTATACAAACCTCGGGGAAAATCATTCCAGCCTCACGTCTGCAGCACACCTCGGTGCTGCGCACCTCGGTATGCTACCTTGCCGTTCGGCTGTAATAGATTACTTACCCGCTCGGTAAAAATAGGCCATCCTTTTGAACTATATGTCGTAGATCTGAATAGCTGAACATAATTAATAATGTGAATCCTTGAATAGAAAATACAATTGCCCATCTGAAATTTACTTTTCCAAAATCATATGGGGAAAAGTGGATTATTTTTATATATTATATATTTTAAGTAACATATAAATATTTCTTTTATTTTTTGCAGACAAACGAAGGTCGACAAATCAAACACATCCAGTATGTAGCTTGGCCTGACCATGGAGTCCCTTCTTCTCCCGCTCAGTTTCTGACTTTCACGGAAAAAGTGAGGGAGTCAAGGAGGGTGGACGGCGACGTCCCCGTTGTTGTTCACTGTAGCGCCGGTATCGGGCGCACTGGCGTCCTGGTACTGATGGAGACCGCCATGTGTCTGATGGAGAACGACGAGCCCATCTATCCCCTAGAGATCGTCAAAACCATGAGGGAGCAGAGGGCGATGATGATACAAAATGCTGTAAGTATGTTTTTCATAGATATCTGCAGAGAAGATAGACGTATATAGAAGTTTATCCCCAAGAAGGCATTGTGAACGGGTCGAGAATCGAACCCTTCCAAATTGTGTTCCTTCTGTAAGAAAAATTCATCTGCACCTTGTGGAACATACCCATTATAAAAAAGGATGATGCTTGTATCTAACACGTAGAAAATTTCAAAAAGAAAGAATTAATCGGGTTCTGCCAACAACACCGAGAATATAAAGGACTCGAGGCTGCCGAGTGACGTCACAACAGGCAGGCAGACCCGAAGTCACATCGTTGTGCGTTGGATAACGCGAACCGCTGAAGCAATAGGTTTTTTGAAATTTTTGAAGGGCTTTCTGTTTAAAGAGGGTACCAGTCGTCAACTGAGCCCTTCTTTGTACCCCATTCGATTTTATTATGGAAAAACGAAATTTCAAAGCAAATACCATTACTAACAAAACTTATGTAACCAAAGTATTCAATTTGCGAATTTTGCATGACGCCAATCGGTCGTTTAATTTTCCACAGTAATTTTTAACTAGTGTATTTACTTTACATCCGTTTATTATGAACTGTTAAAAAAGTTTCCTCGAAATCATCAAAAATTTTGTTAAATATTATATATGCATATAAAACTATTCGTACGATAACGTCTAAAGGTGAATTATTTTGGAAACTGTCCTCAACATCAAACATATTCAACGCCAATGAATCTAATAAACTGGAAATATGTTTTAAAACTTTTTCAATTTCATCGCTTTTCTCAGGAACAAGTTTTTCAGCGTTTTTGTCGATATTATGCAACAAATCTTTGATTTCACTTATATTATGGGAAGTAAAGGGAGTCTTCGAATCAGGTTTAAGGTCGTTTCGCAGTATTTGTATTTCGCATTCATATAAAAATGTTTCGACTTTTAAATCGGAGCTTATTATTACTGAGTACGTCATTACACGCCCGGGAGAATATTTCAATCTGAATAATGTGACTTTACTAGTATCATTTATTTTGAACCAGCCTTTAGGCAGTTGAAATGAGTTTAAAACATTAAGAAACTGTTCAAAATCATTATATGAAGCTCTTTTTTCACAAGCTTCAAATTCGATCTTACTATTTCTAATTGCATTTGCAAAACTTTTATTTTCTAATTCGCGTAGTTTTTCATCACGACTAAGGCGAAATTTAATTGTTTTCGATAAATAAGGACAAGTTGGGAGTTTGGTGGGCACATCATCGTGTTTTAGTCTAGGAATTTTCAAACTAACAGTTATATACTCGCCGGTTTTGGAATCCGTTGCAGTAGAACAAGTGATTATATTTTCCTCAGCAAAATGTAATTCACAGACCCTAGAGAACTTCGATGGAGAACAATTTTCCCGGTGAATAGGTGCCACTCATTTAGCAGACATCACTACATCCGTTGGAAAACGGAAAAGGTGTCCTTTTGTCCATTTTTATAGTTACCGCGGCATCCCGGTACACAGCAATTATATGGCATTTTAAATATTTTGTTTCGGTGACACACCACTACCACTACACAAAAATAGCACACTAATTAATCCTGTTACAACAAATCACAAAAAAAAAACAAGGGAGAAAAATCCACGCCGCTTCTGTGAGGAAGTAAACACTGAAAAAGTAGGGTTAAGAAGCGGTGAAGATGAATTCGCTTATACCTCGCTGTGCATACGTCACGCCACTCTGACGTCAGAGTCCCCAGTCCTTTATATTCTCGGTGTTGTTGGTTCTGCCGAATTTTTTATTTTTTTGTTAACTCGTGGATTGCGGTTATCCAAACACAGAAGAGTACATTGGATTTCTAGTCTCTCTTGTCTGATATCTGTCAATAAATACGGAATAAATTCCTACTTGAAGAGAACTAATCGGTAGATACGTTCCAGATACTATTCAACAATGCCAAAGGCTAAGACGTTATCAGAAATTTTTAGTGTTTTGGATAATCACCCACCGGAAAGTTTCCGAAAAACTACCTACAAACTCTTTTAAGCGAAAATGAAATAGACGGATCGAAAATCACCAAAACAACAATCTGTTTTTTTAACTCCATTCGTAAACTTTTTTTCACATAGTTACCATAAAAACAATTGAAGTGATATCACTAACATTTATTTTATTGAAAGTATCTAAGATAAGGTGTGACATATGTTTCGGAAGTTTTGAATGAATTGGACTCGTTATACTCTGAATCCTAGTTTACCACTTGTTAGTTCAAGAGTAAAATACAATCTCTTTCATATTTATTAATATTCATGGTTTCTGAGAAATCTATTTTTGTAGATTGGGTTTTTCTGAGAATTTTTGTCAACGAATACGTTTAACCCTTTCGGTCCGAACGGTACACATATGTACCACACATACTTCAAAAACCCTAGAAGCTATATTTTCCATTTTTATCAAGCCGAAACTGTACCAATCCGGTATTTGAGAATTGCGCAATCGGACAGGCGACTATATATTGCAAAATTTGATGTTACACCGCCCCTAGTCGATGTAAACAGACATATTTGCACTACGCAGTACATGTTTTGTGTGATATAAAGGGTTTTTTGAGCTAGTTTTGTGATTATTTTGAGAAATATTCTTTACGAAAAGGTGTGGGTACCGAGGTAAGTTATAATTGTTATCAGAATTTGTTTACAGCTTTATTCTAGGAGTGATACGTACGTATATGTACCACCCGATAATTTACACAGTCTGCTAGTGGTACAAATAGGTACCAGTAGGTTTATAACTTATCCTTTTTCTTAATTTTAGAAAAATATGAGTAGACTCCCTCCCATTGACTGAAAAACAGTTAGCAGATATTGCTGAAAACCTCTCGGATTTGGAGCCATATTCCTCGGGTTTTAGTGATAATAATTATGAACCCAGTGAAGACGACGTATCTGATGATAGTGATCATTTTATGGAAAAGAATGAAAACTACGGAAAAAACTACAGCGAAATCTGAATCAACAAGTTCGGAATCTGAAGATCCCGATGCCGATTTATCTGGGGATTCCGAGCCACCGCAGACAGTTGGAAACGATGTTGAAATTGATCGGAACCGTCCTCTCGATTAGACTATTCACGATTATACATACCAACCTTCTAAGATCCTTTCCAGTGAAAGAAGTTGTATGCTCAGGGCTGATATTACCAGGCAGTCGACGCCAATACAAATTTTTCAAAAAGTTTTTCCACATTCATTATACCTACATATTGTGGACTGCCCCAATCAACGCCTGGAAATTTTGAATAAAACTAAAAAAAAGAGTGAAAAGAAAACAGACAAAGGAGAATTACAAAAGCTTCTTGGTTGGATTTTTATTATGTCGTATAATAAACTGCCTGCGCTAAGACATTACTAGAGTCAAAGAGAGTCGATGGGAAACCGAACAATTCACCCCTTTGCATCTTCCTGTGGAGGGGCAGACCAGAAGGAGATGCGCCAGATGTGCTCAAGAAAAGAAGCAGAGAAGAACCAAAAGCATATGTAAAGAATGTACCCTTATGCAAATATTGTTTCATCTTATATCTTACCTAGGGATAAATTAGTAATTACTCTTTCAATATTTTTATCATTATTTTTGACGAATAAACGTACATTATTTTTGAAGTAACGTTAATTCTGGAACCTGTTGGTACATATTTGTACCAAGCATAATTCCTGATGGTACATATATGTACCGGGAGTTAAATCCTCACTCCATTAAGCAATCAATAATCCTTTATTATTCATTTCAAATTCCATCAACAGTATAGTAGACCTTTGTTATGCGCAGTAAAAAATCTTCATATGTTATCTTTTATTTAATATTCAGACCATTCATATATATATATATATATATATATATATATATATATATATATATATATATATATATATATATATATATATATATATATATATATATATTTATATATATATTATTATATATATATAATATTATATATATATATATATATATATATATATATATATATATATATATATATCTCTTGATAATTATTAGCAATAACAGGCTGGTTGAATCTTAAAAAACTCGATTTTATTAAAGAGTTGACGTTTCACTTCGATATTCGTAATTGAAATTTCTTTGACATTTATTGATGTGAAAAAATTGAAAAAATAAGGCTGCTTTGTCTTGCTAGTTATTTATTATATGCTATTCAGTCTAATATTAACATTCAAAAATGTTATCATTAGATGGTAAGGGAAACCAAAGAAACCTTTACCTACGTAATGTTTGAAAATAAAAATAATAGGGTATTATTTATCTAACAACAAAGAAATGAGTCATGGGAAAACATTAAAGATGTGGAGTAAAATTATCGGTATAGTACGTTTATATGGAAGCAGCCGTTGACACGTGTTTCGGACTCTTTGGTCCTCATCAGAATGGCGTAGCAAAGCATTGGATTGAAAATTTGAAGATGAAAATAGTACAACAAACAAAATCCTCTGATACGGAAGACAATCACCCTCATTGTGGTTTATTGTTTGAACTCTCCGGTATGGGAGATTTGGTCAAACTTTGCCACGGAGGCGATTAATGCTGCTTCCATATAAACGTACTATACCGATAATTTTACTCCACATCTTTAATGTTTTCCCATGACTCATTTCTTTGTTGTTAGATAAATAATACCCTATTATTTTTATTTTCAAACATTACGTAGGTAAAGGTTTCTTTGGTTTCCCTTACCATCTAATGATAACATTTTTGAATGTTAATATTAGACTGAATAGCATATAATAAATAACTAGCAAGACAAAGCAGCCTTATTTTTTCAATTTTTTCACATCAATAAATGTCAAAGAAATTTCAATTACGAATATCGAAGTGAAACGTCAACTCTTTAATAAAATCGAGTTTTTTAAGATTCAACCAGCCTGTTATTGTTAATAATTATCAAGAGATTAAAAATAGATCACAGGCAACAACAATTCGAATAAATATATATATATATATATATATATATATATATATATATATATATATATATATATATATATAAATATATACATATATATATATATATATATATATAATATATATTATAAAAACTTTTGATGAAATTTAATGTATTACTTTTGTCCATAGTCCGATTGAAATATTTTTTTTTTCAAAATGTAGATAGATCTTGCGAGTTTGAGTAATGTTAATCAATTCTCAAAAAAAAACTACATTACACGCATACAGGAATATAACAAAGTATACTTTTCTCTGAAGTTTGATACACCCTGTAGAGTAATTCTGCAATATAAACTCCACTGTCTGTGCTGTTTACAGAATCTGATTCATTCTTAACATTTTTTTTTTCATTCTTCTCGATATATTCCTTTTTTATTATTTATTTTAGGAAAAAAAGTTACTCTTCATAAAAAGTTCTGCATGTTCGAAAATCTAAAATACAATCATCAGGTATCAAATTTTTTCAGTCGTATAGTCGGCGTGTCGAAAAATATGAATTTTACTCAAGAGTAAAGTACCTTCATATTTGAAAATATCGAAAATTGTTGAAGAAAAAAGTTGTTCAGAACTGAAAACTACGTTTAAATATGCAATTGCATCCACTTAAAAAAAAATCATTTTTTCTTATTTTTTCAACAATAACAATGCAAATTTAACTATAGTTACATGTAATCTAGTATGCACTGACAAAGAAAATGATTTGTTGATTTGTTAATAGCAAGATATGTTTGACAGTGAATGTCAAAAAAATATTTTTATTGGGATGTCTGTTATTAAAAATAGTTGCTGCTTCCCTATGCGTCTTATAATTTTCTCCCACAATCAAAACAATTTTTATTTTTTCTTCACAAGATAATATCGCTACCATTTTTATGTATCTTATTACTTCTTATGCGTTTTGACATTCACTGTCAAACATATCTTGTTATCAACAAATCATTTTCTTTGTCAGTGCATACTAGATTACATGTAACTACAGTTAAATTTGCATTGTTATTGTTGACGAAATAAAAAAAAATGGTTTTTTTTGTAAGTGGATGCAATTGCATATTTAAACGTAGCTTTCAGTTCTGTACAACTTTTTTCTTTAACAATTTTCGATATTTTCAGATATAAGGGTACTTGACTCTTGAGTAAAATTCATATTTTTCGACACACCGCATATACGACTGAAAAAATTTGATATCTGATGATTGTATTTTAGATTTTAGAACATGCAGAACTTGTTATGAAGAATAACTGTTTTTCCTAAAATGAATAATAAAAAAGTTTTCCATTTGGTTCCAACTTAGTGAGACAAACTGTATATTTATATATATATATATATATATATATATATATATATATATATATATATATATATATATATATATATATATATATATATAGTCATATGTCTTTTGGTTATAACAGACCATTTGAGTTAGAAAATGTGATGGTACATATATGTACCAGGAGTTAAATCCTCACTTTTTACAAAAAAAAAAACTGAAAAAAACTTTCATTTACCCTAACACAAGCTCAAATAAGTTTTAATTTCGATTAAAAGTGAACTATCTGTATTCAGGGCCGAAAGGGTTAATGCTGCTGAGGAAATAATTTTCATTTCCTTTTTGAAAGTATGGTGTACTTTATTGACTTCAGTCAACTTGCATATTATATATTTCGCAAGAAACTAGTGATTTATTTCTATTTACCTAATAGTTCTTTTCTTTTTCAGAGTCAATACAGATTTGTTTGTGAAAGCGTCCATGCTGCCTACATGAAAATGGATACGGAATCCAAGGAAGATTCTAGGTGAATTAAATTTGTGGTAATCTAACCACTCAAATCAGCTTTAATTTACTCAAATGAGTAAGTGGGAGAAATAACCAAGTATATTGAGATACAAAGTTTATTTGTGTAATAAATATTGACTGAAACAATAAGAAAGAACCAGAAGAGAAATTCAACAGAATGATGATGAATTTTATATATTAGGAAAAAAAATTAAAACAAGTCAATTACATTTACACGTTAATGTTCTCAGATGTTCATAAAACTATCATCAATGATTAAACTTCATTGGACTCGTATTAAAATTAATAATTAAACTTATTTCCTTATATAAAGGTAAGGCAAATTACAACACCAAAGAGGTCTTCTTGAAGCAATCAATAATCCCCTATTATTTATTTCAAATTTCACCAACAGTATAGTAGACCTATGTTATGCGCAGTAAAAAATCTTCATATGTTATCTTTTATTTAATATTCAGACCATTCATATATATATATATATATATATATATATATATATATATAAATATATATATATATATATATATATATATATATATATATATATACAGGGTGATTCACGGTGGATGGCACATTAGACGTTTCTGGTGAACCATACAACGGATCCCTTTGAAAATTCAATGGAGGGCATAATCGGACATTCTCTACCCAACTGAAATATTTTCGGTAATGCGGTGTTGCCACTTCTATAAGAAAGTAGTAGCAACTTTGATTTTTCAAATGGAACCACCTGTATATTATTATTTTTAGAATCTCCAACAATTTCCTAACAACTTTCCATAATATTTCCCTATACCTATCTGTTACCATTTTCGAAATAAAAATTATTTTCGTTTTTTTTCGTCGGAAATCAAGACCTCTAAAAACTCTGATATCTTTGAGCTAAGAAATACGAGGTATGGCAATTTGAAACCCGGAATCGAGCTCCGAGGGGCAGCTAAATTAATTTTCGGCGAAATTTCGATCATAATCCTTCACAGTAGTCTCCTTGGAGTTCCACGCACCGCTTCCACCTCCGCTCCCACGCCTCGAAGCACCCACGGTAGTCGTCTTCAGTTAGGGTGTTCAGCGCCACCGTCGCAGCTTCTTTCGCCTCCTGTACACCGCCGTGGTGGGTCCCCTTGAGGTACTGCTTCATCTTTGGGAATAGGAAGAAGTCGCAGGGAGCGAGGTCGGGGCTGTAGGGGGGGTGCGGCAACGTTGCGATGCTTTTTTTGACTAAAAACTCGCGAATTCGTATCGACGAATGTGCAGGTGCATTGTCATGATGCAAGAGCCAACCATTCTCCGCGAGTTCGGGCCTCACGCGGAAAATACGGGCCCTCAGCCGCTCAAGGACACCTTGGTAGTACAGTCCGGTCACTGTTTGTCCCTCTGGAACGTATTCCCGATGAATTACGCCTTTGATATCAAAGAAAATTACGAGCATGGACTTCATTTTCGATTTGGACATCCTGGCTTACTTCGGGGCGCTCCCCCCCGCGTTCCACCCACTGCTGACTCTGTCTACGCGTTTCGGGATCGTACTCGAATATCCAAGATTCATCTCCGGTTACCACAGTACTCATCCAGTCCCTCCCATCTGTCTCAATTTTCTCTAAAAGGTCACTGCAGATGGACATTCGAAGGTGTTTTTGGTCCAACGTGAGCATTTTCGGCACCATCTTTGCACAAATCTTTCTCATGTCTAGCTCCTCGTGTAAAATCTGCCTAATGGTTTCCTTATTGATGTTTAACTTGTAGGACAACTCTCGGAGTGTTAACCGACGGTCTGATGTTACCAACGTGCGGATACGATCGACATTGGTGGGGGTACGAGAGATGACGGCTGCGCCCGGCCTCGGATAGTCCTCTATCGAAACACGTCCCTCCCTGAACCGCTTTGCCCACTCGAACACGGCAGTTTTCGACAGAGAATCATCTCCATACACGTCTTTAAGTTTACGAAAGATTTCCGCGGAGGTTTCGTTTGTTTTAACCAAAAATTCGATAACCGCGCGTTGCCTCTTAATTAGGTCACTCATTTTCGCGACGTATAGAAAAAACCTTGCTTTACAAAAACACGCGGGAAACACAAACTAAACGTGATATCGGCCGATTCCGGGTTTCAAATTGCCATACCTCGTACAATGATATCGAAATTTCGGATTAAGTTTGTTAATACCTAGGGGCTTCCTACACTTTAGCCCAATTTTCGTTATTTCAATACAGGGTGGTCAAAAAATACAGTTATTTCGTTAGCTTGGAAAAGTGACTATAAGTTGGTTATTTCAAATGGAATACCCTGTATATTATTACAAATTCGGAAAGCTACTAGAATTTCCATTTTATCTATGTATATCATACCTATACCTAACTAGTCAAGTTTA
This sequence comes from Cynegetis impunctata, assembly GCA_030704885.1. Taxonomy (NCBI): domain Eukaryota; kingdom Metazoa; phylum Arthropoda; class Insecta; order Coleoptera; family Coccinellidae; genus Cynegetis; species Cynegetis impunctata. Next base: position 397,477 of record JARQZK010000783.1, on the reverse strand, counting down.
TGAGCACTTATTTGTGAAAATGTTCCTTGAACATGGTATCCCCTTGGTATTTGCTAAGCATGTCATGATTACCTACTATTTGACAGTAACGTTGTGACAATCTACTAATGATATCGAAACTTTCATCACTTCAGAAGTTGGAAATACCTTCAGAAACGATGGAAAAAATTTATTCAAATGAAGTTCTTATGAATTTGTTTATTATTTTTGGACAGTGTGAAAAAATTATCAGCAGGACATAAAAAGTTCAATGAAATGTATCCGAATCTACCGCCAATGAACCTCAAGAAATTTATACGAATGATATCCGGCTTCTTTTGTGAATTTTTCACTGCACCAAAAATGACAATTTTTTCTATTGAAAATTCCTTCTCTTGAAAAGTTTGATTCATCAGTCCAAATCATTTTATTTAAAAAAAATGGATCTTTTTGAATGCGTACCAACATCATTTCACAAAATTCAACTCTCTGTTGAGGGTATTGAGGCTTCATTGCTTTAATTTTGGTGAATTTGTAATCATGCATGTTATGTCTTTGCAAGATTCTTTGAACGGATGAATATTTTAAGCCAAAATCTTCTTCAGCACTTCTTATCGATGACTCCGGAAATGCGTGAAAATATGATAGGACATTAATTTGGTTGTCTTCGGAAGTTACGGGCCGATGTACATTTCTTAGTGCTTTTAAAGTTGATCCAAACATTTTGAAATTGTTCTTAATTCGTATAAATTTCTTGAGGTTCAATGATTTCTGAGATAGATTCTCTGTTCTATTAGATCCTTCGATATTGACTTTCGACAAACACGATATTATAAATTGAAGGTGTTTTTAACTTTTATTAATTTTCGAACAAAACATGTTATTCTTACATACTGATATATAATAATTGTCCCTAACCTACTGCCAATATGATACTTTCAAGTATACCGTATATAGAGTATAATTAAGCCTTTATAAAATATATCGGCATTCCTCGCAAATAATAGTGTTGTAACTTGTCACACTTAATAAAATAATAGAGTGATTCAATATACATATATATATATATATATATATATATATATATATATATATATATATATATATATATATATATATATATATATATATATATATATATATATATATATATATATATATATATATATATATATATATATATATATATATATATACAGTTTGTCTCACTAAGTTGGAACCATATGGAAAACTTTTTTATTATTCATTTTAGGAAAAAAAGTTACTCTTCATAAAGAGTTCTGCATGTTCGAAAATCTAAAATACAATCATCAGGTATCAAATTTTTTCAGTCGTATACGCGGTGTGTCGAAAAATATGAATTTTACTCAAGAGTCAAGTACCTTTATGTTTGAAAATATCGAAAATTGTTAAAGAAAAAAGTTGTTCAGAACTGAAAACTACTTTTAAATATGCAATTGCATCCACTTAAAAAAAAATCATTTTTTCTTATTTTGTCAACAATAACAATGCAAATTTAACTGTAGTTACATGTAATCTAGTATGCACTGACAAAGAAAATGATTTGTTGATTTGTTAATAGCAAGATATGTTTGACAGTGAATGTCAAAAGAATATTTTTATTGGGATGTCTGTTATTAAAAATAGTCGCTGCTTCCCTATGCGTCTTATAATTTTCTCCCACAATCAAAACAATTTCTATTTTTTCTTCACAAGATAATATCGCTACCATTTTTATGTGTCTTATTACTTCTTATGCGTTTTGACATTCACTGTCAAACATATCTTGCTATTAACAAATCAACAAATCATTTTCTTTGTCACTGCATACTAGATTACATGTAACTACAGTTAAATTTGCATTGTTATTGTTGACGAAATAAAAAAAAATGATTTTTTTTGTAAGTGGATGCAATTGCATATTTAAACGTAGTTTTCAGTTCTGAACAACTTTTTTCTTCAATAATTTTCGATATTTTCAAATATAAGGGTACTTTACTCTTGAGTAAAATTCATATTTTTCGACACACCGCATATACGACTGAAAAAATTTGATATCTGATGATTGTATCTTAGATTTTAGAACATGCAGAACTTTTTATGAAGAATAACTTTTTTTCCTAAAATGAATAATAAAAAAGTTTTCCATATGGTTCCAACTTAGTGAGACAAACTGTATATATATATATATATATATATATATATATATATATATATATATATATATATATATATATATATATATATATATATATATATAGTCATATGTCTTTTGGTTATAACAGACCATTTGAGTTAGAAAAACGACTGATATGCAAAACAAAGATTTTTTGCATAAACTCTCTTCTGGTTTTTCCTATTTAATTTTTCTACTTTAAGTAGTTTTTTTGAAAATTGTTATCATTTACTTTTTTGTCTCATGGCCAAAAACTGTCAAATAGTTTTACAGCTGGTTAGTATTAGTATGAACAATATTTTAAAAATAACATATTGTAGGGACACCATGGTACTCTACAATAATTTTTGATTTTCTACTGTATTGCACCAAAATTGATGCGTTACATCTTTCGAAGTTCGTTTTTGTGAATAATGTTTTTATGCCTTTTCATAATGCAAAAATGAGTACCAAAGCTCTAATAACGTTATTAATGCCGTCTTTTGGATATTCAGGGTGAATTTATGTCTTTTTCTCACTAGTTCTTATCGTCATTGATGAGAAGAGCCTTAAAAGAACTGATTTAGTGCTCATTTGATGGCACGGTTTTAAATATTGATATCTTGATAAACAACAAAAAAACCACACATCGAATAAAAATTTCACAAACTAAAAATTTTAATTTCATTCGCTTATAAATGCCATGAAAATATTTTTTCAATATTTAGTTGACTGCAATTATACGAAAAATTTTGTATTCAGCTTTAGCCAATGAAACTAAGTAAGTATTTCTTTAATGAAAATTATCATAGTATTCATCTTTCTAATTATTCATCAAATATAGCGTCCTTATTATATATAATTGTATCATGTACCAATTTTATAATCACAGTGAAAGTGTAATTGAAAAATATAAACCTATTCTATAAGATTTTTTGTCCAATTAGAAAATAAGACCTTGAAATTATAAGCAAGTGCCAAAAAGAATCTCTAGAATGCATAAATTGCAAGTTTTTTTTCAACTAAATGGTTCATATCTATTTGAAATTTTTAAAAATTTTCAAACTATCATAAAATTCATGATTAAAAAATGAATTGATTTTTATAAATTTGAATTGTGCTTTTAAATGGCATTGGTTTTTATACCACTTAGTTTTATATGCCATTTTTGATATTCAATAAAATGAAGAAGCATTTAAAAAATCATCAAATAACTTGATGATTCAAAAAATATTTTTAACAATTTCCCGATTAATATTATTGATTGAAATAATTCTTGCCTCACTTTCAAATCTGTTGTTTTAGAGACAAAAAAATTTGTGCTAGCCTAAAGTTTACTTTGGGTCCATTTTCAGAATATAAATGTTTTATCACCTTATGTTGTCAATCTCTTTCATTTCACAAATTACAATGTTCGTTAGGCTACTTTTTATAACTCTGTGATGTCCCATTACCAAAAAAAAAACTGAAATTTATCAATTATACATTAATACATTGAAATTATATATCATCGCCCTGTTTGTATAATCTTTTGAAAATCCAACGATTTATTGAATGTGTATATTTTTCAAGAATTATTACTGGAAATTCATGTAAACCTTTAATACACTGGCCAGCAAAATTAACGCACCACTAAAATTTGGGTCAATTTCAAAGTTAATTTTCTCGCGAACTGCTGAATCGATTTAGATAAAATTGTTTATCAATGTAGCTTAAATCTTCAGAAATGACGTTATGCAAAGAGAGAAAATTTAAATTCGAGTTTTAGGCATATACTGGGTGTTTGAAGAAAAACTAGTAAAATGCACAACTTTTGTCATATTCTGTGGGAATTCCCATCAACAGTATAAGGTGTCCCTCTAAGTCAAAATATAGCCCCATCTTTTACAAGCATTTTGTTTTTTTATTCACTTTTTTATCTTGCTTATTAAATGAAATACGGAATTTAATGTAAAACGAAACAACTAAAATTTATTTAAAAACAATTTGAAATAAAATCTTAAACATTAAAATGTCAACAGTGTTTTCTCTCCTATTCCTTATAACTGCCATAGGGACCACATGCTCTGACAAAATTTCGTCAATGTACTTTTCGCTATTTAAAGGAGCTCCATGCAAGGACATGATGTCTGTACGAGCTGCCAAAGAAATTCCGCCCCAAAACATCACAGAGCCTCCATTAAATAACTCGGTTTAGCGAATATTATTTTGTGAATAACGTTCGTTTGGCTGTCGAATAATTTCTGAGCTTCGATCCTTGCTGTAGAGACAAATCCTCGTCTCATCAGTGAACCAAACTCGTTCCCAATATTCAGCAGTCCAGTTCACATATTCCCTAGCAAATTGAAGTCCTTAAGTCTTTTTTCGACATTAAATTCGTTTTTCATTTAATATGTGAGATAAAAATGTCAATAAAAAAACAAAATGCTTGTAAAAGATGGGGCTATATTTTGACTTAGAGAGACACCTAATACTGTTCATGGGATTTCCCACAGAATATGACAAAAGTTGTGCATTTTACTAGTTTTTCTTCAAACACCCAGTATATGCCTAAAACCCAAATTTAAATTTTTTTCTCTTTGCATAACGTCATTTCTGAAGATTTAAGCTACATTGAAAATTTTTTTTATCTAAATCGATTCAGCAGTTCGCGAGGAAATTAACTTTGAAATTGACCCAAATTTTAGTGGTGCGTTAATTTTGCTGGCCAGTGTATTAGACCAAATACCTATAAAAATCTTGAACTGTGCTAAGCAAATTTAATCATTTTTAACGCATTTTTTTATGTTTTATTACATGTTCTAATCAATATATATTGCATTGAACTTTCTTTGCATGCTTCCAAAATATTTTTCTAGATTGGATTGTTTATACTTACGGTGTCAAATCTTTTATAGGTGACATATATCAAAGCCTTAATTTTTGTCTAAATCATCAATATTATTATCATGAATTAGATGTTTTACTTACCTATATAATTTTCATTTTTCTCTTATTACAAATGAAACATTGTCAACAAATTGTAAATTTTGATAAGTGCAAAATTCGTAAAGTACAAAGAGAGTTCTGTTATTTGTCCAATTGTGAAATTTCCTTAGGAAGTGTTGATTCAAATTAGTTTTCGAGTAATTATATAATATACAATCGAAATATATATATATTTAAAAGTATTTATTAAGCTTTTCTGTATTTTGCTTGTATCCAAACCCTGTACATTTTCAATAACCTTCCTCGATTCACTTGTAACCGCCGATCTGCTCTATTTTCTTCTTCTATAAAACCAGCTGTTTCGAAAATAGTTTTAATTTCATCTGAAAAATAAAAATCAATTACTATACAGATATTGCCAAGTTTATCAAAGGAGCTACAAGCCCGAACCAATAAACATATGGATGTCACTATAAAGATTTGCTCAATAATATTAGGCTAGGCGTATTAGGATTTTCAGACACAAGTTTTGCTATAGTCTTGATTTTCTCACCCTTTATGTTTTTTGGGTCGCTGAACACGAATTTTAAGTTTGCTGGCAATAATTTTGCCCGGAACTTTGATTTTTGGGCACCTTTTGAGCAAATTTTTGCACTTTTTTCAGTTTTCGGCCTGTATCTCAGAAAGGAATGATTTTTTTGACAAACTCATTCTATACAAAATTGAGGCATACAAAATTGCCCACATTTCTTACACGAAACGTTTTTTTGTAAGGCTTATCGTTTTGCCGCTAGAGCGCCCCAAAAATCGCCATGTTTCCATATCTAGTGACATTCACCGTTTACGCGAAAATCGACCTTGCTGTGATACTTAACTGTTGCAACAATTTATTACATTATACAATTTATGTTAAATTACAGTAGATTTCTCATAAATTAAGCATTCCGGAGGAGGATCCTGACTCTCAACAATAAAAGGACTCCACAACAATTTTGTTTCTTTTATATACATTTCCAAAATTTCGCGGCACACAAAAATACCGCGGCACAGTGATTGAGAATCACTGGGTGAGTCTTCCAAGAAAAAAAACGGTATTTATGAAAAATCTACTGTAATATAATATAAATTGTATAATGTAATAAATTGTTGCAACAGTTAAGTATCACAGCTAGGTCGATTTTCGCGTAAACGGTGAATGTCACTAGATATGGAAATATCGCTATTTTTGAGCGCTCTAGCGGCAATACGGTTAGCCTTACAAAAAAACGTTTCGTACAAGAAATGTAGGCATTTTGTCTGCTTCAATTTTGTATGAAATGGGTTTGTCAAAAAATTGATTCCTTTTTGAGATATAGGCCGAAAACTGAAAAAAGTGCCAAAATTTGGTCAAAAAGTGCCCAAAAATCAAAGTTCCGGGCAAAATTTTTGCCAGCAAACTTAAAATTCGTCTTCAGCGACCCAAAAAACATAAAGGGTGAGAAAATCAAAACTATAGCAAAATTTGTTTCTGAGCCCTCATTTTTTTGCTAATATGCCTAGCCTATATACAAATATCTAATAAAAATTTTAACATTAGCTAACATTGGTTAGTGTAGAAAATGCATCTGAATAATCAATCTCAATTAAATTATTGAAGCTACAAATGACTTGATTTTCGACCTTCCCGAGTCTCTGTGAAGAAATAATAGATCATGCCAAGGCCAATATTATTCATTTCATGGAATTTTCTACTCTTGATATATTTAAGTTTCAACAGAATACAGTGGTTGGTACTTTGAAAAATGATTGTAGTTTAAAGATCTAAAAAATACCTTACCCTGAATTCAAGCATGGCAAATAATACACATTTATGACATAATTCAATAAAAAAAAAATGAAGGACACCCTACTGCGTAGCACTAGGAATGATAAAACCCCTCGGCGCATGTGCATTCCGTCAATATTTTTTGAATGTATTATATAAATTAAATAACAATGAAAGTCAATTTTACGAATGTAATGAAGGAAAATTGCAATAAATGTATTAATAAGTCGATATTACGAATAAAATCCGTGAAAATTTAGCCAAAAAATTCATTGTTTGACTGTCGAATTTGAATATCCTATCCCGGCTCATTTTGCTGCAAATTATGAATCAAATTGATAAGATATCTCTATGGATGGGAAGCAGACACAGACGCAGAATCAAGCTTAAGCTATCAACGTCGCTTGGTTACCGTGGCACACAGAGCACTTCGACGCATGTTTTGTGGGACTTCGTACATATCGACCTTGGCGCATGCGCATGTCGTAATGCCTATCTAAAAAACGCTATAATTTTTTATTCTTCGTTGGAAACAAAACTTCACTGATGAAATCATATGTGTTTTATCGATATCCGTTGGAATTTTTAAAATCGGGCTAGATACCAACTTTTTGTCATGAGACTATAACCCCTTTAGCTTCGCCTCGGGGTAAAAAGAGAATTCGTTAAACTTTTTACCTGTAGCTCTGACTGAAAGATAAAAATAACCTCAAATATCAAAATGTTTCGTGGCGTTTACTCAAATTTTTTTAAACAACGTTAATACCTATATCAACCAACTAAGCCATAATGACTTGCCGATATCTCCTTTTTTGTCAGAATTTTGACATCGGCACATTTGACTCATCTCAAGGGACCTACAGTTTAACGCCGGGTCCGAACGGCCGATGGGCTTGAATATAAGTCATTACCCAACAGATTAATTTTTGAACCACTAAATTCCGGACATACACAACACGAACCCACAATACTCGGTTTACAGGCGATACACCTTACCGCTGGGCTACCAAGGCCTCCCAATCGGCACTTTACTTGGCGAGTAAGTGGCAGCGAGTCCCATCACATGGTGGCATTAGTTCAGCCCAGTTTTTTCTTAAAATACCTATGGCCTGTCAATTCAAAATTTGTGATTCATTACAGGTACGCCAGAAACAGAAATACCTATGGCCTGTCAATTCAAAATTTGTGATTCATTACAGGTACGCCAGAAACAGAAATACCTATGGCCTGTCAATTCAAAATTTGTGATTCATTACAGGTACGCCAGAAACATGGTGGGAAAAACATCTTATTGAGGTAAGTATCTGAATAGTACTGTCATTGAAGGTTATGTGATGTTTGCTTGAGTTATGTTTTTACTATGTTGTAGTGATCTTTTAAAGCTGGCTTCAGCTCTCATACAAAGTAATATTCGGAAAAATACTAAAATTGGATCGGGTAGAATCATTATAGTTTAGATATCATGTTTTAGTATTACGATGATCTTGTTTCACGATATCAAACGTCATGGTCTTTGGCATTGGAGAATGTGTCCCAGAAGCGCCCTATAATCCTGACCTATGGAGAATGTATGATGATGTGTTTATCAGTTCTGCCTTCAAAGTCAGTAGTATTTAGTCACATGACTACATAAGAATACTTGATGTTTATCTCGTTGGAAAGAACCATTTTGTGTTTTGATTAATCTCTGAGTGGAGAATTATCCTCACGTGTTGCTGGTCAAATTCGCCACCATCATCACACAATAATTATACCTTTTCCTAAGGCTTCAATTGAATCGCCATTTGTAGTCGCGACACAGTGTAAACTCCTCATAGATCTCAAAAAGATCTTTTCTATTGGTGATGTGATAATGGATATCATTCAATGATTTTCTTGTTGGTTTAGGTGGTTTCCCATCTGATTTCCACTTTTCACATTTCTGACTATATGCCCAAATTGCTCACAATAGTTGCAGAATTGTCCGCACAGAGTTTATTGGTCAGATTTTCAAAAATCTTATCTGGATTTAACGTAAATATCCATTTAACCGAAAAATATTGTTCGAATAAGGTGTCTAAAATCTCACAAGTAATAATACTCTGATATCTATTGCTCTCTGCTCTATTTTATTCTACTAAGCTTTTCTCGAACTATTTTTTTTGGTTAGTACTAGCATCACCAGCGAGAGGTGTAGGCCTAACTAATTTAGCTCCTGATAAATCTATACATACGGCCTAGAACACACTCTTAGCAGTATCATCACCTTATATTACCATGTTAATCAGTTTAGTTTGCCTTCTAAAAGTCTGTGAATTCGGTGAGCATCAAAAGCAGTCATTTTTCATTTTTCAGATTTTTTTGTAACAAAGTTCTAAACTTTTATACTTTTTGCAAATTTCTAACACTGAACACTCTATTCTATTCAAATGCGCAGTGGGCCCATAACCCGTTGATTATGCAGCGATTAAAATATCTTCATTTACAAGATACAATATACACACATCAAAAGAATCTAAGGGTCTAGTATATTTTGGGATTGTTTTTTAATTCTCGGAGATCCACGTGGCATAATCGCGTTGCAGATCTTTGTTTGATATTTACACAATACTTTTTTATCATTTTAAATATCATGGCATGTGTTCCTCTTTTTTCCAACGACTATTCATTTTCTTCATGTCGTTCCTTATTTCATGCATCAGATCAAATCAGATGTTATCCGACCAGCGAATGGTAGGTAATTATTGAAAATTTTAAGTAGTGTTGTTTGTCTAAATTATGGAACGTAATCACCTTCAGAGAGACGTGAAATTGAGAGCCATTGGAATGCTTGAAGCTGGAATGTCGCAGAGGGTTGTTGCCACTGAATTAGGGACCAACCAGTCCACTATAAGTCGTTTATGGATTCGTTATAATCAAACTGGTGATGTTAGAGAGCAACATACTGGCCGTACCAGAATAACAACGGTGGCACAGGACAGATTTCTGAGAATTCAAACTCTGAGAAATCCAACACACACGGCAAGTCAACTAAGTTTGGAACTCAGAAACGCTCACCATATACAGATAAGTGACCAAACTGTGAGAAATAGACTACACGAGTCCAATTTACGTGCCAGGCGTCCATGGAGAGCTCCACCATTATCCAGAGGAAATCGCGAGGCCCGAATAGTCTGGCCTAGAAATCACATCGAATGGGGCGTGCAAGAATGGACTCCTGTGTTGTTTAGTGATGAATCGAGATTCGCTTTACGTCCAGATACTAGACGTACTCGTGTATGGAGACAACCTGGAAATGTTTGGAGGCTTAGGACTGCACAGGAAGTTCACAGCTACCAAGGCGGAACGGTGATGGTTTGGGGCGGTATCAGCATTGGTGGAAGAAGCGACCTCGTATTGCTGGAGAGGTTTATAAATGCTCTTATATATAGGGACCTGATATTAGAACCATTTGTCATTCCGTATGCAGCTGCAGTTGGTGAAAACTTCATCTTCATGCATGAAAATGCGCGCCCTCATACCGCCGCGATCGTAAGAGATTACTTGGATGAGAGTGGTATAAGTGTTTTGGATTGGCCTGCTCAATCGCCATACCTGAATTCGATTGAGCATGTGTGGCATTTGCCACAAAATTTTATGAGGCAACCTGAAGATTTAGGTGATGGTAAAAATCGTGTATGACTATTCAAACGAAGCATTTATGGTCTCAAGTGGGCTCCTAGATGTTGGAATAAACAAATCGAAAACTTCATCCTTAATCTCGGTTAACGGAGTGAAGCAGATATTTGTTAATTCATCAAGAAAACAAATGAGACATTACTACTTATGTCACTTCACGTGGATGATACAATTATAGCAACAAATTATAAGGAATTGGAGCAAGATTTCCCAGAAAACCTAAAAGGCGAAGTTAAAATCACAGTGAAACCTGCTAATTATTTTTTGCGATTTGAAATATTTTGGGATTTAGCCACTGGTCAGTCAACTTCTGGAGTTGTTAGTATGTTTGCTTGTTTTACAGTATTCTGGTTAAGTCAATGCCAACCTTTTATAGCAGTTTCAATAACAGAGGCTGAAATAGTGGCTGCTAGCAAAGCAGCAAAACCGGTTATAAGGTTGAAAAGACTTTATAAAGAAATAATTAATTTAAAAGATATTCCTGTAGGTAATGGGGCAGTTATCAAGTTTGCTAAAAATCCCGAGTATCATCGCAGAATATAGCACATTTATATATGACATTTTTTAATAACTGAGATTGAATTCTCGCTCATCACTTGGTGAAACATCATAAAGAATAAATATTAAACTTTAAAATAAAACAACACTTGGCTTAGGTTTCACTATATGAAAATAATTGGGTACTGTATTTAACAGGCTAGTCGACATGTTTCGAGTTATGAACTCATCATCAAGACTAATTACAGGAGAGTATTACATCTTAATTTATAAAACAGACAATAGCAAAGGTGATACCTGAAAATCAATTTGTTCGTTATGGGCGGAACTTATTTCGAGAATTTCAAGAAGGTCAAGACGCTCTTCGTTATTACCTGAATGCAACAATTGGGTTTTGTTGAAAATTGTTGATAATAAGTTCATAACTCGAAACATGTCGACTATCCTTTTCTGTTAAATACAGCCCAATTATTTTTATATAGTGAAACTTAAGCCAAGTGTTGTTTCATTGTAAAGTTTAATCTTTAGACTTTTTTTATTACGGAACTGGTTCATGAATGCAGTCAATCTATCAAATGAGGGAGGGCGTTGAAGTTTTTTAGTTTGTTCTATATAAACTTCTTGATCAAAGCATGAAAAAAATGTTGACATATTATTGTCATTTTGATTGTATCTTGTGAATAAAGATGTTTTGATCGCATAGCCAATAGTTATTGCATCAAATACATTAATATGTAAGAATACGACACAGGCAAAAGTAATTCTAATATCTATACATGACTAATTTCTTTTGTTATGAAAGAACATAGGTGACAACAAAAGGTAATTAATCCTCAAGCTAGAAATTTGTATTATCTCAATGAAATAACATGAAAAAGATTGAACTGGTGTAGATATACTAATAAATGTTATTCGAACGTGAATATATTATAATATAATCAAATCATGAAAAACATACTAGTCGACCATGGTCAATTTCATACATTACATAAAGTGAACAAGAAAAATTCTTTAATAATTTATAGTATATTACATACCGAGCGGGGAAGTAATCTATTACAGCCGAACGGCAAGGTAGCATACCGAGGTGTGCTGCAGACGTGAGGCTGGAATGATTTTCCCCGAGGTTTGTATACTATTTCACTCACAATCTATCACATTAATAATCAAGTTCTGATAATAATTATTATTACTTGTATTAATTAGGCAACATAAAAGTTAGTTGATTTAACCATAGATTCGATCTGACAGTTGTCATAATTCACAATTTAATTTTTGACAATATTAACGAAAAATGTCCGACTGCGAATTTGAATCCATACTACTAGAACTTCGAGTAGCTGCAGAACTAACATCCGAAGGCCTTATTCCTGTGAGAAGCAGAGGCAGGTATGTGAATACGAAGACTGTGCTCCTTGCCTATTTCGGTGAATTGAGTACCTAATCAGAATAAAGCCAGTACATTATGGTCAAGGTACTCGATGCTACGAACACTATTAAATATAGGCAATCAGTAATTATGCAAAATTACGGGCATACTTGAAAAGGCAAAATGTGGGATGCAAAGCTAAAAAGTCAAGTGTTCTTTCCAAAGCAAACATCGATCAATTTCTAAACGATGCTCCGATAGAATATCTCCCTCAAAAGGTAACATTTTAATTTCTTTAGTGCATATTAAAAATGTTAAAGTACAAATTTCTTTCAGGTTGCATTGATTATTGGCATTTCTGGAGCTTGCAGGTGCGATGAACTTCTGAAAGAAAATCCTAGAACGTCGGCATCATCATCGAATTCTGAAACTCATAACTTTAAGCAACAAGGTCTTGCTTTAACGGTCAATAGTAATCATAATTCGACTGTAACTATTAATATTTATAATTCCAAATAGTTTTTTCCTTTTATATTAAATGAATATCGAGTTAATTCTGATTTATTTCCATACTAGTAGGTAAAGTGACACAAGCTAGCCGGTAAAGTGACATTTGCTAGCCGGGAAAGTGAGATTTGTTAGCCGGGAAAGTATGAAGTATGTAATGAAGCGCTTCCCGACTGTGTTGAAGGTTAGAAAACCATCGATTACCGATCGATTGTGAGTAAAAAAATTATCAAACAATTTCCCAAGGAAGCTGGTTATACGTATTCAGCAACGCAAAATCTGCATTCACAATCGAACGGTGAATTATAGAAATTGTCAAGTCACCCCGACTCAAAATCTGAATACAGCTGTTTCGATCTTATTAGATCTCATCAGTGCAGCTTATTTGACTCGGAGTGAATTAACAAATTTCTTATTGTTCCCCAATACAAATCGTGGTCAGTAACACTGTCTGGATAACAATCCAGAGCGCCATCCCACCAAAGATATTGGGAAACAACAATTCACCGCTTAGACTGAAAATGCAGAAATTCGTCGCTTAAACACGTACCTCCTAATATGAAGATATCTACTCTACAACAGTGGTGTATATGATTCCAAGGCACACTAACATAGTGATTTAAAACCTTTGGATATACTCACGAGAGCGCGCTCCGAATATTATAGTCGCTTAATACGCAAAATACAACAATCAAATCATGAAAAACATACTAGTCGACCATGGTCAATTTGATACATTACATAAAGTGAACAAGGAAAATTCTTTAATAATTTAAAAAATTATCAAACAACTTTCCAAGGAAGCTGGTTATACGTATTCAGCAACGCAAAATCTGCATTCACAATCGAACGGCGAATTATAGAAATTGTCAAGTCACGCCGACTCAAAATCTGCATACAGCTGTTTCGATCTTATTAGATCTCATCAGTGCAGCTTATTTGACTCGGAGTGAATTAACAAATTTCTAATTGTTCCCCAATACAAATCGTGGTCAGTAACACTGGCTGGATAACAATCCAGAGCGCCATCCCACCCATATTCTTGTTCTTTGCAATCATTCTCACATCAAAACTAGAGGCGCGTCACCATTAAATCTCCAGTCATTACCTAAAGTAATGAGAGAACTTACCTTGCAAGAAGAAATACACTCTAGTACCATCTCCTCGTACATAGAAGTTTTCTGAAAGGCATTTTCCAGGTTTGAATCTCAGCTGTGCAAGGTCGTATCTTCCATAATCTCGAAATAAGACCAGACCTCCTGGTTTTAAATACTTGTGCATCTGATTCACCACATGCTGAAACCTAATAACATGAATCAAATTAATAGAATGAAATTATAGTATTTAGAGTGGGTTCAAAACCGAATGGTCATACGCGAAGATGTGACTGAAGCAGCAAAATAATCCCTAAGTCAGGACGACCTCAAAATATCGTCACAATCAAACACTCCTATGACATTATTACATATTCAGTTAACTAACCGAAATTGAGTCAATATTCTAGTCTGTCCTAAGTTGAGAGATTTTCTGTGAATGATATTGGATGTTTTTAATCGAGATAATAGAGCTGTATAATAATAATCCTTTATTTAGCAAAAAAACTACTAATAGTACATAAATGTTCATAAACAATGTGTCATGATAAAAGTTATATAAAATATAAAAATATTAATTAAAATCATAAATGAGGTCGTCAAGACATAATATAACATAAATATGAAATATCAAAAAATATATAAAAATCATAAATACAGTCAAAACACTCTAACAATATAAAATACTTGACACTTTCAAAACCAGATCAACATACAGGTTCATCATCAAAAGAAACCTCAGTGAAAAGTAAAACAAAATGGTTCCAATCATTCCCCCAGCAAGCGACTCTTCAGTTTTTTCTTAAATAAACCTAGTGATGTACATTCTTTGTAGTTGTTGTCCAGGCAGTTGAAGGCTAACATTCCCGCATGGTATATAGATTTTTTTTATTTATGACTCCAATATGTATATTATGTCTAGTCCTGGTATTATATTGGTGATAGTTTTCATTAAATTTAATTTTTGTATATCCGGTGATAGATTGTGATACATTTTGTAGATTAGTATCATGGTATGATAATATATATAATCCTTTACAGACATCCATTTTAATTCTTTCAGCATAGTACGAATCGATGTATCCCTTGGTAACTTCAGTATGTTTCTCATTGCTCTGTTTTGTTGTTTCTGTAGTCGAACTAACTCATTATTATTAACTGTGAATAGTATTGATGCACATAATGTAAAATGTGGTAATACCAATGTATTATATATTATTAATTTGGACCATCTAGACATGTTTAATGATACTCTTATCATGAAGTTGATATTTAATGTTACTCTTTTTATAACTTGTAGTACATGAGGTTTGAAAGCTAGTTCCTGATCAATTAAAACTCCAAGATATTTCACCTCACCAACACTTTCAATTGTGTTATTTTCAATTATTATCTGCAGGTTTCTATTATCTATTTCACTGTGGAGTGCTTTGTTACCCAACATCAGAAATTTTGTTTTTTCGCTATTAAGTTTTAGTGTATTAGCACTGCACCACTTATTTATTTTGCTGAGTTCATTGCTTAAAGTATTCATCAGATCATCCATGTCACTAGAACAGTAATATATAAGGGTGTCATCCGCAAACAAGTGTATTTTACATTTAGTTGTCTCCCTGACAATGTCATTTATGTAAAGGAGGAAGAGTAAAGGTCCAAGTGTACTACCCTGCGGTACACCCCTATTATTCATTAGTTCAGATGAAGTGACGTTGTTTACTCTAGTTACCTGTCTTCTGTCACGGAGGTAGTCTTCAAACCAGTTAAGAACTGTACCTGATATGCCATACTTTCCAAGTTTCAAAAGTAATCTCTGCCTGTCTACTGTTTCAAAAGCTCTTCTCAAATCCAGGAAAACCGCTCCGATCATTTTATTTCCATCCATCCACGTCTGTCCACATATCTATTGCGGTAAACCGCACATTTAATGCCAGATGCCACGAATGTTTGATCCAACTCTACCTCTTAACTTTGTATTTTGAGTGGTCTTCTTTTGGACATGAATATATTTATTATTTTAGCTTGTTGTGCCCAGGGCGGCAAATTTCTGAAGACTACGAAATTGGGGGCGTGAAAAATCATTTTTTATTGAAAAAATTATGGATTTTATTAGAAGGGATAACTATTACAATAGTTTGATTTTCAGAAATCAAAATGAGAAGCTATATTTAAATTCGTATGCATTGGTCAAAATTATTATAACCTTCCACAAGTAATTGTCTCATCATTAAGATATTTTTGTTTTGACGCTATTATTTCAGGGAGGAGATGATTACTGAACAAAAGACAAATACAATCAATTATCAAATGCAAAGTCTTATTTACTGAGTTATTTTGAAATAAAATTGTAAAAGCTATATATTCAAAATGAAGTATTATTATTAATATTATATATATATATATATATATATATATATATATATATATATATATATATATATATATATATATATATATATATATATTTATATATTTATTTATATAAATATATATATATATTTATATATATATATATATATATATATATATATATATATATATAAACTCATGGACAAAATTAACACTTAAAATAATACTTATATTCGATTTGAAATAACTTTTTTAATTTTCAACCGATTGAAATGATTTTTTCAGTTTTTTGTAGTAAATTCATTGAACTTAAAGCATTTTGAATTTTTGTAAAAATAAATTTGACAATGTATTATACCGGGGGAAGTGAAACAATATTTATGTACTGTAAATTCTAAACACCCTGTGGGGTGAACTGAAGGCTACATATTTTTTCTTTATGAATGAATTGTAAGATTAATTCGTTCTTGATATTTTGTTCTTTGATTCAGTCCAATATCAGTCTCTTTACGGAATATACAAATTTTCAAAGAAATCTCTACAATTTTTGCGACGGTTAAGAGACAAAATTTACGCAACATTTGATTATTTTTGATTCGAAATAACTCTTTTAATTTTCAACCTATTGAAATGATTTTTTGGGCACATTGTAGGAAATTTATTAATGTTATCACATGCATTTTGAATTTTTGTATAAGTAAATTTAACAATGTATTATACCGGGTGGAATGGAACAATATTTATGTACCGTAAATTTTAAACACCCTGTGGGGTAAACTAAAGGCTACAAATTTTTTCTTTCCAAATTATTACAAAAACTGACATTTCTTTCATTGTGTCAGTATTAAACAAAGTAAGTTGTGGTTTGAGAGTATTTTCTCTAGTTTTTGGATAGATAAGCAAATAGAGCATCAGTTTGTAAGGCGTAGTATAGCCCAAGGTATCTTGAATAGAGCACATAATTTAACCAAAGACGAATGCAAGCTGTTATAAGAGCACGAGGAGGAATTGTTTATGTTTAATTTTGATTTAATATTTGTTGCTTTTGATATTGGGATTTTTTTGTTTTTCCTCTTAACTTACGTCGCAAAAATTGTAGAGATTCCTTTGAAAATTTGTATCTTTCGTAAAGAGACAAATATTGGACTGAATCAAAGAACAAAATATCAAGAACGAATTAATCTTACAATTCATTCATAAAGAAAAAAATTGTAGCCTTCAGTTCACCCCACAGGGTGTTTAGAATTTACGTTACATAAATATTGTTTCACTTCACCCGGTATAATACATTGTCAAATTTATTTTTACAAAATTTCAAAATGTTTTTGATAATTTCAATGAATTTACTACAAAAAGCTGAAAAAAACATTTCAATCGGTTGAAAATTAAAAGAGTTATTTCAAATCAAAAATAAGTATTATTTTAAGTGTTGCGTTAATTTTGTCCATGAGTATATATATATATATACATATATATATATATATATATATATATATATATATATATATATATTAATATATATTTATATTTATATATATATATATACATATATATATATATATATATATATATATATATATATATATATATATATATTATATATATATATATATATATATATATGTATATAAATATATATATATATATATATATATATATATATATATATATATAAATATATATATATATATATATATATATATATATATATATATATACATATATATTCATATTTAATGAAAATATCAATATCAATACTAGTTAATTGATTCAGTAGAACAACTTCAAGTACTTGCATGTTATAATTTTGTTATTTAAACAGTATATCGAATTAAAAATAAAAATAACAAATTATTTTTCTTATCAAACTGAAAAAATAGGATATATGTTCATTTAATGTTCAGCTGCATTTTCTCATTGTGCAACCATGTTGTCAATGAGAAATATCAAGGGTTTCAACATGCTGGGTTCAAATCCTGGGTTAGGTATGGATGCTTGTGCATGTTTATGAGTTTAAGTGATTCAATTAATTAAATTATTAGATGGATAATATACATTGTTTATAAGCGCATAAGCTGTTTGGAATCAGTGATAACCTGTAGGAACATAGAGTAAAAAAAAGGATCAAATCATATTTCAGCAGCTAAAAGTTTTTGTTAGTAAATAAAGTTATTATTTCCTAACTATTTATTGACTCATGCAAAATGTTTGAATTAAATAGTAGTACAGGAAATGAAGCTCAAAAAATGACTAAACCTCGCAATTTTTTCGTCCTGCATCGATTTGAATGAAAATTTGGAATTAGGCTCCTTTAACCCTCTAGTTCATTTTCTACATCGTTCCGTTGTACGCTTTTTGTTTTTTAAGGGTGAAAACTACCCTTAATTGAAAAAATTTATAAAATAACATTGTAAACCTTAAGATGGGTGAAATTTGGTTTGGATTAGTTGAATAATGATTGTTTCATGCTTTGGAATACAATTTCTGATGTTTCAACCCTTAAAAATCCACCCTCGTTAGAGTTTGATATAAAAAAATCATTTATCCTAAAAGAAGGATTTCGTCATTCATCGATTTGCATACATACTTGGGAGTAGGATCATCTTACCCTGTACTTCATATTTTATATCATACTCATGGGCGTTGATATATTTTAGAGTTTTAGTGAAAACTTCCCCTTATTATAAAAAATTATAAAATAACATTGCAAAACCCTAATATGGGTAAAATTTCGTTTGAATTCGTGAAGTAATGATTGTTTTATGCTTCAGGATCATGAATCGTTTTTTAGGATAAATAATTTTTTTTATATCAAGCTCTAACAAGGATGGATTTTTAAGCGTTTAAACATTAGAAATTGTATTCGAAGGCATGAGTCATTATTCAACTTATCCAAACCAAATTTTAACCATCTTAAGGTTTGAAATGTTATTTTATAATTTTTGACAATTAGGGGTAGTTTTCACCCTTCAAAAATAAACAGTGTCCACGAGATATAAAATTTGGAGTAGAGGATGAGACGAGCCTAATTTCAAATTTTGGTGCAAATCGATGCAAGATGAAATCGTTGTTTGAGATAGGATACTTATTTTTACATTAAGCTCCAGCAAGGGTGGATTTTTAAGGGTTGAAATATTAGAAGTTATATTCTAAAGCATGGAACAATCATTATTCAACTAATCCAAACCAAATTTTACCCATCTTAAGGTTTACAATGTTATTTTATAACTTTTTACAATTAGGGGTAGTTTTCATCCTTAAAGAACAGAAAGCGTACAACGGCACGAGTAGAAAATGAACCAGAGGGTAAAAAAAGCCTAATTCCAAATTTTCATTCAAATCGATGCTGGACGAAAGAATTACAAGGTTTTGTCATTTTATGAACTTCATTTCCTGTCGCTCCGAACCGTGCTATTCGAATGTTTCGAAAAAAAAATTATTAGTTTTTTAAACATAGCTCCTTCATTTTTAACGATAGAAAGTTTTTTCACAGACGATTTTGTAGAGCTTTTCAAGAGCTATAAGACTGTGTAAATTAAATTTCTTAAGATCCCTTAGTTTTTAAATGGGGTGAGTTTAAAAGGCTCGAATAAGGTGGTGTTCGCTTGTAAATAGAGGTTTTAAACGGCTATATCTCACCATTCATTAAAAAAGCTACAGTTTAATGATCTAGCATTTTTTTCGTATCTCCAGTAATTTCGGAGATATTTTGATGGAAAGGGTGAAAAATACGAAATCGCAAAAAATCTTTTTTTCTTTAAACTCCAATTTTTCTGAAATTAGGCGTTTTAAATTGGTCCAACTTTTTGGGTGTATTGAAAATACATATATAAAGAGAACCACAGAAGACTGAGGATCAATTTCAATTAGGGGAGTAGTAAGGGGGTTGTTTTCACTGATTTTTTCATAGAAAAAAGTAGGTACCGACATTATTTCGATCATAAGTCGTTTAATGTTCATACCTACTAGAAACTTTTGATTTTTTTAGTTTGAAAGGTCTAATTAAATACTTCAAAAAAGTTTCTAAGATTTTTCTTCCACAAATGCAAATTTTTCATGTTATTTGACTTTGAATCTTTCAAATTATGCATTTGGCTGAGAAAAGTTAACCATTAACATGCCGTATCTCGGGTCGTATTGGTCGTAGAAAAATAATTCAAAAAAATTTTGTTTGTTTTTTCAAAAGCTACAATTTTGCTCTCCCCAGTTTTTTGATAAAATGCATAGTTTTTGAGCTATTAGCAAAAGACTTTTTGAAAACATCGATTTTTCCGTCGAAAAACTGTTACTTTCAACCGCGAATAAATCAAAAAATATTAGTTTTACGAAGAAAACTTAAAAAACATTTTCATCTTAGAATTACTTTTCCCATCGATAACTATAGTTAAAATGTAGAAAACATTATCCACCCTCGAGATGGGGTGGCAACCACCCTCAAGAATTTATCGTACACCGGCATGATGTAGAAAATGATCCTTGGGCTATTCCCTACCTTCTGTGAAAATTTCACGTAATTCCATGCAGGACGAAAAAATTGCGAGCCAAAATGCTTCATTTCCTGTACTATAGACATAATATTAAATGTCCAATTAATGCACTAATTAGATAAATAGTAATATCATACATCTACAAACAATTTATTGTAGAATGTAAAAATACTAAACTAGTATGAGACCAAAAAACATAGTTAAACAATTAACCTTTGTGGATTGATAGCTGAGAGAACAAAGATCAACACGATGATGTCAATACTATTCTCTTCAAATGGTACATCCCATGCATCCTTCGAGGCATCCATCACAAACACTTCACAACGTTGTTTATTGTATTCTTCAGATATTTTTAAAATATCTATAGCATTTTTAGAAAAATCACAACCATAGACAACTAACTTTTCATTTGTGGAATGTTTTAAAATAGGAAAAATTGTATTTCCAACCCCACAACCGATTTCAAATATCTTTTTTTCGCCTTCGACACACGCATTATATAGCTCTGGAAATTCAGTGAATAACCAATTCCTGTCCTTGAAGAATCGATTGGTGTGGATATCATAAAATGCATTCCAATATTGATCAGCTTCATTTTCATATCGGTCTATGGTTTCTTTTGGAAGAGTGATTTTTCCATTTACTTCAACTTGTTTTTGAGCTTCAGTTTCTTTCTCGTTGTTCCATTCTACGTCATCCCTGAAATATAGATGCGTTAAGTCTCTCAAATAATTAACAAATATCAACGGAAAATTATTTTGGTACTGATTGAAAAATTATTTTTCGTATGTCTCATCACAGAATGAATTAGTCAATAGAAACTAATCTGCACAAATAGAGAATTAACAAACACAAAAAAGATGATGAATATGAAATAAATATTGAAATCAAAATTTTATTTGAATTTGATATGAGAAACTTGTTGTTTTTTCATATTAGCATATACTGATATGTTTCAATACTTATTATTTGGTAATCTAGTAGTTCTAAAAAATCTAATTACCTAATTATGAATAATAAAACAGTTTTATTTATCTTACTGTTATGCAACACACTTTTCAAGATTATGCAAATGCTATAATTTTATTCAATATTATATTCCACATATAAATATAAAAATGGAGAAAACTAAAAACTCTGAAACAAGTATGGCTTCTTCCGTACGCACACTACTTAATGTGATATATATATATATATATATATATATATATATATATATATATATATATATATATATATATATATATAATAATATCAGGGGCGGCTATTCAAAGGAGGCTAAGCCTCCTCAATAATATTCCGTGTATCACTAATATATTATATTGAATAGTCAGCATTCAGCATATTCATATTAATCAAAATCATATTATTTTATGCATCTACCTTCCTTTCAACCTACATTATATAATATAATTTATTAATTACCATATAAGGTATTTACATTTACTGCATTTCATTCATTTCAAGATTTGTGGCAACGCTGCGGAGGCATGGAAAGGTATATTCTCAACGTTCATTATGCCTGCCACAGAAAAGCAAACAACGGTGCAAATACTCCGAATGAATACTTCATTGCAATAGAAAAGCAAAACACATGTAAATGGCAACACGGATAGGAACCCGGTCTCATACAATGTCGACCAATCACAACTATAGAATTTCGCGTGACATCGAGTGAATTCGTTGGAAAGCATTAATTGAATCGTAGTGTGATCGTAGTTATTAATGGCAGCGTGTTTACTTATATTGCTCGCGTATTGTTTTAAAATGAGTTTGGTTACTGAAGTTAATTTAAAAAATTTCAATGGTGACTTAGTGGAATATTTGTTATCCCATAACTTTAGTGCACTAAGTTATGAGGATAAAGTTTTGATAAAAACATTGCGACCTACCCCTGAATTAAACAATTTGGTGCAGCGTAACAGACAACAAAACCGCGTTTTTAATACAAGGAATTATGAGAGACATCCTTGCCTAACCGGATCACAGATAAAAAATAAATTATTTTGTTGGCAGTGTTTACTTTTTACTAGTGAAAATGTCTCTGTTTGGGGCCGCTTAGGTTTGAGGATTTAATTCTATACCTAGTTGAAAGTGAGGAATTTTTCACCGATAAAGTAACTTTAAATACAGCACGCGGATTAATATCTTACTTACAAGATAAGGAATTTATATATTTTTTAAACATCTTTAAATTAATTTTTGAACAAACAGAAATAGTTTTTCAAATCTTACAGCACAAGTTTTCAGATGTAATTTACTCACGAAATCGGCTTAAGTTTCTTCTGGAAAAAATTTCAGAATTTCGTGTAGAAGTTTATTTTAAAATCCTATTTTCTGTATTTCAAACTACTGATGATACGACTCAATTTAGCCCAAAACGAAAGAAATTCAGTTACGCAGATATGGAGCTTCACTATAAGCAAATATTTTATGAAATTTTGGATACTATTAGGGATCAAATAGAAATAAGGTTCTCTGATTTGAAATAACTGCATTTCTTCGACTTACTCAATAAATATTTGTTAACCGGATTTTCGGCTAATTTTCTAGATCACCTTTTGGAAAATTTCTGTCAAAAATACACTTTTTTTGATAAGGTGGCCATAAAAAGTGAACTGTGTGTTGTTTATAATGACAATGAAATTTTGGGGCAAAATGAAAATCATGTGAGGACTATTAAATACCTTTTTGATAATGATTTGAATCAAGATTTACCCCAAGTTTATAAACTCTTATGTCTAATTGTTTCTATCCCGGTGACATCGGCTTCCGTAGAGCGCTCGTTTTCCACTCTTAAGAGAATTAAAACTTATTTACGAAATTCAATGAGCCAGGATCGTTTGAAAAATATAAGTTTGTTGTCTATTGAAAAGGAATTGGAGAAACTTTCGGCGAAAGACAAAAAATTTTATGAGGATATTATAGATCATATTGCTAACGTTAAAGATCGCAGAATCCCGCTAATCTTCAAAAATATATAATAACTTTTTATTTGCTCTCACCTGCTGTTAACAAATTCGTTAAGTAGGTAGGTAGGTAGGTACCTATTTTGTGAAAGAAAAAAAAATTCGATGAATTGATTAATTGGCTGAGAAGAGTTTTTGTGAATATTGTAAATAGGAGTTGTAGGTCTCAAGGTAGACACTCGAAAGTGAAAACAAATTAATAGCTTAGGGTGCTTGTTTTACTTTGATTTTCTTTAAATTATAAGGCGGTTGACCTTAAAATCCTAAAATGTATTTTTTAACACTTCTGGTAGCCTCCTCAAACCAAAACCTCACGAGCCGCCACTGATATATATATATATATATATATAATCTCTTGATAATTATTAGCAATAACAGGCTAATATATAATATTTTCCCAAAACTAATTTTCTTTTTTAATATCAATTTACTCTTTCTAAGATCTCTCGGATGGAATTAATCGCCTCCGTGGCAAAGTTTGACCAAATCTCCCATACCGGAGAGTTCAAACAATAAACCACAAATAAGTGATTGTCTTCCATAACAGAGGATTTTATTTATTAAACTATTTTCATCTCCAAATTTTCAATCCAATACTTAGCTACGCCGTTCTGATGAGGACCAAAGAGTCCGAAACACGTGTCAACGGCTGCTTCCATATAAACGTTCTATACCGATAATTCTGCTCTACTTTTTTAATATTTTCCCGTGACTAATTTCTTTCTGTTAAATAAATAGTACCCTATTATTATTATTTTCGAACATTACATAGGTAAAGGTTTCTGTAGTTTCCCTTGCCTTCTAATGAAACAATTTTGAATGTTAATATTAGACTGAAAGAATTTTTAACAAGATAGATCAATCTTTTCTATTCAATCTTATCAAGTCAATAAATGTCAAAGAATTTTCAATTTTGTTCAAAAGTTTTGAATAACTATGTTTGTCATACTGAAACGTCAATTTATTAATTAAATCGAGTTTTTTATGATTCAACCAGCCTGTTATTGCTAATAATTATCAAGAGATTAAAAATAGATCACAGGCAACAACAATTCGAATAAATAATTAAATATTGCTAGCTGAAAATATGGCAATGATCCCAAACTACATTGTTTTATATGTAAGTACCCTTCTTCATTTAAAAAATTTGAAATTCTAAATTAAAATTTTCATTAAAAACGGCTACTTCCATGTAAACGAACTATACCGATAATTTTTGCTTCACTTGTTTAATATTTCCCAAAACTAATTTGCTTTTTTAATGTTAATTTACTCTTTCTGGGGGGGGGGGGGTGGGGGGGGGGGGGGGTGGGGGGGGGGGGGGGTGGGGGGGGGGGGGGGTGGGGGGGGGGGGGGGTGGGGGGGGGGGGGGGTGAGATTATGTTACAGTTTTTCTCATTTTTTTATAAAATCTTCTAGCTTCATCGGTGTTCACGTTTTCTTTTATTCAATTGAAAGTTCTTCAGATTTCTTTGAATTAAGGTATTTTATCCTGATAAATACTCTCTGTCGAACAAAATGAATAAATTAATATTTTGGCAATAAGTGGTTCTTTTTATACATATAAAAAATTAGTTGTACGTTTTACAATTTTGTTTTTAATTTTGAATTGATCTTTATTTACTTTTAACCAACCACTTCATCCAAACGTTTCAACATCACTTGCCAAAGAAGATGAGGGCTCAGTTTTAAGCCACCAAACGAAAGGCTTTGTACCCAGTGATGGCATTGCATAAGAATGAAGGTTCGTTGTTCCTCTTTCAACTTCATTCTCTTACTTCTTTCACTAATATTCTGTTTCAGGAGCCCAATGGAAGATTAAGTGATGGAATAGCTAAAATATATACAATAAAAAACACTCATTTTTTTCGGGCAAGATTTCATTGACAAATTTACCTGTTTCTTTGAGTCTTTTTGGCAAATTATTTGTATATCTGAGCTTCAATCATGTCTTCATATTTGATCCAGCGCAAAATGTATTACTGCAGACACGTTTATTTTTTGGATCAAAGGGGCCATTTCTCGACAAAGACGAACTCATTGTTTTAAAAACTTTTTTTTTTTTTGGGGAAAGGTAAAAAATCTTATTAATTCCCCTTCCTTTTTCGCCCTTTCACTGTTACTTTTACAAGTAGCCACACTACAAATTGTTCCAGTCATTTCTACAATAGAATATCAAAAAAGCATTTCAAATTATAGAGTAAATTTTTTTTCATTATTACCTGACTCTCCGCGATGAAAGAAATATAGTACTTAGTTGAATTAAATTCAAAATAGTCTATAGATACACTAATAAAAATTATAAATAAAACCAACACGAAAACTCCGAAAACTTCAATTTAAACCACAATAATCAACAGTCGGTACAACAAAAGAAAACTACGGAAACTCGTAATATAACGCGTAACGGTCAGCCTCTAGCATACTGGTGACGTAGCCTGTGACGTATTATCCGCGATGTTGCCGGCAAAGTGAGGTAACCGTATTATTCTACAAACCGTGGGCTTGTCGCCTCTATCTGTAATATCTCTATGGTTTTGACACATCAAATTATTGAACATTTGTGTTTAAAAAGTAAAGGTGGTTGCATTTGTGGCTATTTATTTTTTTGAATGTAGACTACTATTTTCATTACGATTTTGATGACTGTCACAATATTTGAACAGAAAATATGAACCTCTACACATTTTTTTTTCTTTCTAAGGGGATGATGGGCGAGTATTCGCCTGTGTTTCATCATCTACCCTCATGGGTTTGTAAGCATAGTACATTACCCAGCAGTATATATTATAATTTCAAATTGCAATTCTGGACAATCACAACATCTCTACACATTTTAGTATCAAAACATGCCGAATTTCACGAATTCCGGAATGACTGACATGCATTTCATGTATGGTCTTGCAAATGGAAATTCAAGAGAAGCTAAGCGTCTTCACATGAAACGCTATCCCAATAGAGGGATACCAGATCATCGAATGTTCTCTGATATTCATAGGCGTCTTTCAGAAGCTGGATCTTTTCCACGAAATAAATTAATGCGAGTAGACCACGCAGTGTGAGAACACCACAACTCGAAGAGGCAGTTATGAACGAAATAGAACAACATCCAAGAACCAGTACAAGAAAAATTAGTGTACTTTTAAATGCAAGTCATCAAGCTGT
The DNA here is from genome assembly GCA_030704885.1 of Cynegetis impunctata. Taxonomy (NCBI): domain Eukaryota; kingdom Metazoa; phylum Arthropoda; class Insecta; order Coleoptera; family Coccinellidae; genus Cynegetis; species Cynegetis impunctata. Next base: position 370,516 of record JARQZK010000783.1, on the reverse strand, counting down.
TTGGCGGATCTTGCGGGATTCTCTGCTATATCCTTATCACATTCAGAGGGTGCAAGCTCTTCTGCCTCGAGATTTTCATCCGAGGATTAATTTTTGTCAGTGGTACCTTAATAGACTATTGAACAATCCTCATTTTGATTGCCAAATTCTATTCACTGATGAAGCCTGTTTCTCAAGGACTTCAATTATAAATTTTCATAATGAACACATATGGGCTGAGGAGAATCCGCATAGATATGTAGAAACCCATTTTCAAAAGCAATTTTCACTACCTAAATATGTGGGGTGGTAATATTGGCGATCATTTGATTGGTCCTTCCTTCTTGCCAGGTCGACTAACAGATCAATCATACAGACATTTTTCAGAAAACGATTTGCCCTTGTTATTGGAAGATAAACCTCTTACGCTACGACGAGAAATGTGGTTCATGCATGACGGTGTCCTGCTCATTTTTCAGTTTTGGCAAGGGAGTATTTGGACGACAATTATGAAAACAGGTGGATTGGACGGGGGGGGGGGACCTGTCATGGCCCGCCAGATCCCCATACTTAAATAGTTTAGATTTCTTTTTATGGGGCCACCTGAAATCTCTAGTATACTCGTCGCCAGTGAACACCGTAGAAGAACTGAGAAATCGTATAATAGGCGCGTTTTATACAGTTAGGAATACTCCGGGAGTGTTTGAAAGAGTTCGATCGTCTATGAGACGAAGAACAGAAGCTTGTATAAGAGTTAGGGAGGGCATTTTCAACATTTGCTGTAGTTCAGTCCTTTGTGGTTACTTAGTTTTCTCGTTATGATTTTTGTTTGTTTTACGTTTCTTGTAGTAATACATTTTTTGTAATGATTATACGAGTTTATCGAATCTTTATGAATCATCGCTACAGATCAGGAAATTTTCCATAATAACTAATAATGAATTCATTCACCACAGCTTACAAACTGGCCCTCTTATCATAATTTGGATTTTTCCGAGGATTTCGAGAGAATCGTTCAAAATTTTTTTTCTCGAAATCGGTAGCAGATACGACAAAACTACAAGAGACCGAAAAGTTTAGTATAACAACAAAGCTTCTTTTCACATTTTTTCAAATTAACAGTTGCTCACCCAAAAAAAGTTTTGGAGGAAAACAGGTGACAGTGTTCTAGAAAAAATATCATCCTGTAGATCTGCTATCGAAATTTCCATGTCACGTGGTGAGAACTCTCAAATGTAATATCTATGCCAAATTTCAGTTGAATATCTTGTAGAGTGTAGATACTATGAGAAAAAAAACTTGAAAAAAACTTCAACACTCGTTGAACTCGCAAACGAAACGTTTGCGTCCCCATGTTTATGGGACTTTTTTTTCTCAAACTTACTTAAGGAATCTCCCCTTTTCGTTTGTACGTTCAATTTAAGGAACACCCTGTATATACATATATATATATATATATATATATATATATATATATATATATATATATATAATATATATCTATATATATATATATATATATATATATATATATATATATATATATATATATATGTATATCTATATATATATATATATATATATATATATATATATATATAGAGAGAGAGAGAGAGAAAATTCTACTGAAAAAAACCAAAACAGATAAGACGACTGAAATAAATACCGAAGAAGCTAAGGGCTAAGTTACTACGAAAAAACTCCACCAAAATATAAATGATCAAAAGATAAATATACTATACTATAACATGAGATCTTTGAAGACTAAATACAAAATAGATAACTTACATCATCACATACTTGAGGACAATTACCCTCACTTAGTTATCTTAACTGAAAGATGGCTCAATGACAACGAAAAACAATTATATAAAATACAATGCTACTATGGAATATCTACACGATTGTAGATCGTCAGGAAGTGGTGGTATTTCAATATTTATCAGAGCGGACCTACGATATACTACTAATTAATGAAGATGAACAGTATTCATTCTATTCAAAACTAGAACTACCACAAATATTAAAAGCCATCCACATTTGGTTATTAATGGAACGACACTTCGGTAGGTGGAAAAACCCAAATACTTGGGATTGATAATAGAAGAGTCAATACTATGGAATACACATGTGGACATGATTATGAATAAACTCGCATTGGTGGCAAAGCTTCATCATCTAAAGCCATATCATGACAAAAAGTCAAGCAAATACATATTCCATGCTTATTTCCAATCAGTGTTCAGTAGTTATTTGTCAGTAATTTGGTCGAACACCATGAAATTTAATCCAAATAGACTATATAAATTACAAAATGAAGTGATAAAATGACTACATCATAATCTTCATGATTATCCAATGAAATAATTATATAAAAACTAACAGTACATGAAGATATACAAGCTAGTCAAGTTAAAGCAGTGAAAACTCATATACAAACTAGAAAACAACCATCCAAAGTTTCAGAATCTATTGAAAAGAATCCAAGTCCAAAGCAACTAACCGAGAAACAAGGCAAATAAGTTACATTACCTTCATAGAATGTTTCATTCTATGTGAGTAATTCATCGTATTCAGAGTTTTCGAAGATATATGCCAGTCTGATAACTTTCAAAAGCACGCTATACTTACCATATTTGAAATTGATTAAAATGTACATTTCATAATTTCAAAAACTGAATTGTAAATCAGCTATAGTAACAACCAATTTTTGAATATTATTTGTTTTCTCAAATATATATATATATATATATATATATATATATATATATATATATATATATATATATATATATATATATATATATATATATATATATATATATATTATAGAGATTTGGTTTGATTTTTGGTTGTTCCAGGTTCGTAAAAATACTTTAAATTACTAGATTAATTCGTTTAATAGACGTTTCAGGAGTAGTACTCCCTTCCTCAGTATCTAAAATATAAATATAAAAATCTTAATAGACAACATTGACTACACAAATATTACACGTCCAACAGCTTACCTTAGTATAGAAAATACTAACAACACAAAGGAACAAGAAACATAGAGAAATACACGAAATGTTCCATATACAGACAAATTTAGAGAACACAGTAAACGACAGACAGGACATCAAACAACTTAGTCATTTCTACCTACCATTTCTTACAAACAAGTCAAACTGAAAAGAATAAGAAAAGAACTAATACATCACCAAGTTTGACATTGACATGCCAGACAAATAAAGAAAATCATTTTCAAAATATATATTATAATAATTGTTTGACGATATTGTTTCATACTCTAGATGTTTTTATTTTTATTTTATTGTCTATACTAAGGTAAGCTGTTAGACGTGTAATATTTGTGTAGTCAATGTTGTCTATTAAGATTTTAATATTTATATTTTAGATACTGAGGAAGGGAGTACTACTCCTGAAACGTCTATTAAACGAATTAATCTAGTATTTTAAAGTATTTTTACGAACCTGGAACAACCAAAAATCAAACCAAATCTCTATAATATAAATGACCAGGTAATAAGGTGAAGTGAGAAATTTTTAATATATATAAATATATATATGAAAAACTTGGTTCGCGGAATGAACCGCGTGAAAGATTTGAAAAATCTCGACGTTTCGGCTCCTTTTGCGAAGCCATCTTCAGGAGAATTAGAAGGGGAATAATTCAGAATCGTGGCCTCAATCTGCCTACTCCACGATTCGAATTAGGAGGAATCGGAAACAATACGATTGCGTGGTCTCAACCTGCCTACTCCACTAACCGTACTGCTTCCTGTCAACTCAGTCAACACAGTTGACTCTGAAGAGTAGGCAGGTTGAGACTTCAGAGTTGACAGGAAGCAGTACGGTTAGTGGAGTAGGCAGGTTGAGACCACACAATCGTATTGTTTCCGATTCCTCCTAATTCGAATCGTGGAGTAGGCAGATTGAGGCCACGATTCTGAATTATTCCCCTTCTAATTCTCCTGAAGATGGCTTCGCAAAAGGAGCCGAAATGTCGAGATTTTTCAAATCTTTCACGCGGTTCATTCCGTGAACCAAGTTTTTCAAATACTTCCGACCGCGGAAATCTTTCTGAACAAATATATATATATATATATATATATATATATATATATATATATATATATATATATATATATATACACACACCGGCAAATTTAAAGGAACAGAGATATACTTTCGTAAATGAAAGGTATTTTTGCTTTATTCGGTTTTTGTGCTGCCTAGGTCTAGAAGCCATGTCTTTTTTACACAGTTGTCATTCATTATGCACATTTTTATCAAGTAAGTCAACGTCAAAGCCAAATCAAAGCGGAAATATCTGTCGATTGATACATTACATTTGAAACGCTTATTTTCTCCAAGTAGAATTTCCTAGTTTTTTCGTAAGTAATCGTTTGAGTTTAGTTGATCTTTGATTGTGAAACTGTAAATAATGAGTGATTTAGCACCCACTGAAATCGCTAGGGCAGTAGCAATGATCGAAAATGGTCGATCTTACAAAGATGTTGCCAACATGTTTGGGAAATCAAAATCGACGATCCATCGTAGTGTTATGCGATGGATGCAAACTGGAGAGTATGTGAGGAGACGAGGTCAAGGCAGAAAACGCTCAACCACGGCCATAGATGACCGATTTATCACATTGCAAACACTCCGGAATAGACGTCGAACCGCAGTTCAAACAAGAAACGAATTGGAGGAAGTCCGTGGAACCTCCATAAGTGAGCGAACAGTGAGGAGAAGACTCAAAGAAGTTGGTTTGAAGGCGTATAGGTCAAAAAAAGCACCACAACTCCAGAGACGTCATCAAGTAGCGCGACTAGCTTTTGCTCGAGAACACCAAAATTGGAACGATCAATGGGGTAATGTTTTGTTCACGGATGAGAGCCGTTTCTGTGTAAATACAATATATGGGAGGGAAAGAGTGTATCGTCGTCCAGGAGAACAAAACGAACAATTTAATTTTACTCCTACTGTCTCTTTCGGTGGAGGCTCAATTATGGTGTGGTGTGAGTTGGTGGTTATTGATGGCGGCGCTTTAACGGCAGATAGGTACATGAGGGATATTCTGCAAGATCATGTAATACCTTTTGCCCCATTTGTAGGGGCAGATTTTCTCTTGATGCAAGACAATGCTCGCCCGCACGTAGCTCATTGTGTAACTGAATATTTAAATTAGGTTCAAATACCGACAATGAATTGGCCTGCATGTTCTCCAGACATGAATCCAATTGAACATGTCTGGGACATGCTAGGCAGACGACTTAGGTCAAGAATTACTGCTGTTCTGCTTTGATGGAAATATGGGAGAATTTGCCTCGAGAAATCAGAAGTATGGAAACACGAATGGTTGCAGTTATAAGGGCTCGTGGAGGAAACACACGTTATTGAAAAAAATTTTCATTGTGATTTTGCGTTACCATTGAATGTTTGAGACGACAATATGTATACAACTGAGTTTTTAATTTTTAGTCTTAAGTTTTTAGACAGGCTCCAAAAGCGGATGAAGTTTTGCAAAACAAATTGAAATCAACTAAACCATCCGTTGAATATCCCTGTTGAATGATTCTTTCAAATGTGCCGCAAAAAAAAATTATGAGGAAAAATAATACAATTCATCTCCGTTCCTTTAAATTTGCCGGTGTGTTTATATATATATATATATATATATATATATATATATATATATATATATATATGAAAAACTTGTTTCTTGGGGTGAACTGTGTTCAGGAAGTCAATTATCCTGATGTTTGGACTTTTTTGCAAAGTCTTCCAGGTTATAGCTGAGCAGCAATGTTAAATTTTTCAACCAGAAAATTCCTATTTCAATATGAAAATAAAAGAGAGCTAGTTTTCATATGATATGAAAATGCATGAAACTCTGTTTGAAGAATGGAGTAGATATCGATTCAAAAAGAAAGACTTGATTATATTGAATTCCATTCTCTGATTTCTTATGACGGGTGCATGGCCAGACATGTTTCTTCTACAAAAAAGGGTTATTTATTAATTTGTTTAGCTAAAATAGATTCAAAGTTGTGCTACTTTCAAGAGGAACAGATCACTTAACGTAACTTCCATATTATTTACAATATTGGATGAATATAATTTTTGCTCTTTTATACTTCTATTTATTATTCTTTTTGTCCATTTTATACTTAAGTATCACACTTTGGGATTTGAATGTAGATGTTAGTATTTTTGGCATTCGTTTTGACATGCTTTGTAATTTTTTTCAATTATGGTTTACTAAATTATTACTGCTGCTATAATTTAATGTGGTTTAATAAATATCACCAATGAAAACTGACAAAAGTCAACTGATCAATTTCAACCCTTCAATAAAATACATCACCAGAGATCACACTTCAAAATCTTCAATAACATTTCAATAGCATTATGTAGGCCCATTTAAGAATATGTCAGCGCCTTCTTTATCCCTATATTAGGTCATGACTATTATAAATTATAAGTTACAGAAAGTTCATCTTTGAATCACATCACAACACACCATAGTCACTCTTCTAAGCAATCTATAGTACATTTAGGAAAATGTGGAACCAATGAAAAAAAAGTCTGAATATTAAGGAAATTTTAAGATAAAAAAGAAACCTTGAACTGAAGCAGTCAAGTCTGATAGAAACAATCAAAGCAATCACGGCTTCATAGTAAATGTAATTAACAACTTAAAGTACTGTTATCAGTGGGCTCTCAACTACAGCTGACTTTGTAATAGTTTAACAATTTATTCTGTTCTTTGAATATATTTTCACAAAAAAAACTGTTTATACATAAGCACATACCATGCATTATAATCAAACGTATTTCTTTCATCAAGTAAATATCTAGATCCATATTTCGGCTTTTTTCTCTTTCTTGTATGAGTGTAGCAAAAACGAAAATATTTGGAATAGATTTTCATACCATGCGTTATAATTGAAAACATTGTCTTCATTTGTCAAAAAACGATTTCCAAATTGGGGCCGTCTCGAAGTATCGCTATCCACGAATTCATCTCCCATATTAGAGTAGAAGATTTAATTTTCACAAATTAAACAAATTTTAGACTCATATTCTCCAAAGCCCATTCACATTATTGGTTATGTTATGTCAGTTATGTGTCAAACCTTCACGTTGGCCAACATTGTGGCGAATATTGTGGCAAGGCAAAGATATCAGACAAGAATTCGTGATGGGATCCATACGTAGGTAGGTCGTTCAGTAATCAGTTTGCTTCGACTCAGGTCAATGAGCGTACAAATTTACTGAAACGGATATTGAGGCGCTAACAGCTGCTGCAGTTTATTTATTCACAGCATACCGGAACTACGTAAATATGAGAAGGTAGAAGGGGTGATAAAAAGAAGGTGCAAACTAAATGCGCTCCCAACGTGTGGACGCGGTGGCCATAACTCTGCCACAACCCTTTGATCTTTTGTAAAAAAAACGACACCACACGGATCTTGCGCCAACTTGTGAACCATCATTCCATTACAAACCAAGGTAGCATAAACACCTGCATGTCTGCATGTTGGCCATAGGTATTGGCCACAAAGTTCACCAACATGAAGAGCCAGCAATAGCCAAGAGTTCGTGAAGGCATCCATACGTTGGAAGGTCGTTCAGTTTGGTTGGGTTCAGTCCAATGTGCGCACAAATTTGTTGAAATGGATATTGGGGTAATAACTGCTGTTATATAGTATATATAAGTATATATGGTATAGTAGCATACCATAACTATGTAAATGTGTATAAGAAAAGAGTGATCAAAAAGAAATTGTAAAAAAGAATGGTGAAACTAAAAGTGCACCCATCTTGTGGACGCGGCGGCCATAACTCTGCCACAACCCTTTGCTCTTTTGCGAACACACGGATCTCGCTCCAACTCGTGGGTCACCATTGTGGTGAATTCTGTGGCCAATACCTATGGCCATCATGTAGAGTGGGTGTTTGTGCTAACCTTGGGTTGTATTGGAATGATGGCCCACAAGTTGGAGGTGTCGGTTTTCAACAAAAAATCAAAGAGTTGCTTATTTATCGAACAATTGGCGTCTGAAATTAAGATCGTAGCGCCGGAACAGCTAATATCGGTACTAGAGCATGGGCCATTAGCTGTTTGTTTACATTGATTGGTAATGGTATTTACGTTCATTTCATTTTGAGTTTTCGAACGTTTAGCTTCGTAATTTGTGTTTTTTTGGACTATTTTCCTGTAGTTCATTGTGTTTCGATTGAGGATAATATTATCTCTGTTCAACAGTAGATAACCTACCTAGATCAAGTTCAAATCTACACTGAGCTTTTACCATTGAACATGAAAATCAATTATAAAATAAAGTAGAGGACGAATAAATTAATTGGTTAAAGGAACTATGTATACATCATGAAAAGACTGTATGATAGAACACCTATTTATTTTAAAAACTTTCAAAAGTTTCAAGAAAACATCTCTGACATGTCTACTTTCATTACCAACTGGAGAAGCTTTGAGTATAATGGACAAAACTAAGTACTTACCAGCAAAACTGGAAGAAACAACATGAAATAGAAGAAGAATTAACATGAATACTCTGCTTGAATGGTTTGAACGTAATGAGTTATTATATTTTTTTAATTTTCCTGTCGTATAACAGCTCTCCTAAAAGAAACTAAGAATAGTGTTGTTATAAAACGTACATATGATCTTTTCATTAATCACAATATTTTTTTTAAATACCCAATTCTCTGTGAACCATAAATACTTATTACCCTATAACAACAACAAACATATCTTTTACAATTTTTGTAAAGTGGATCATGAACTAATGAAGTCGGAATGATCTCTGTTGTTCCGATAGAACCAAATATTCGCAGGGGATATGTATGATTCACCACGCTAGGAGTTAGCTAGTCTTCAAATTTTATATCTATCACAAATACCGGATTTTTTTGAAAATATTCTTTATATATGGATGATCCAAACAAAGATGAGATAGAGATGATATGATTAGCTAAAAATATGGAAGTAATAGAATTATTTAAAGATTTATTGATAATCTAACTGAGCGTGAGCACTGCTTAATTCAAGTTTGTTGTTACAAACACTAGTTTATGTGATTAGATCTATTTTACTACTGAACTACCTACAGGCTCTTGCATCGTTTTATTATGAAACGTCGTTTAACTGAAGTTGGTTTGGTTTATGCGGGGTTTAAACGGCTTAAACCCTTTTATATTTTGGTGCAAGCGAAAATGTCAAATCAAACTCGGTTTATCATTAAACTTAGATTAATAATATACGGTGCAAAATTAATTAGAAATTGAATCAACAAATCTCTTCAAAAACTATTATTTTTGTTGGCAGGATTTTTTGAAATCGTATATAATTTAGGAAGCTAAATATTTACATTTCATCAACTTGCATGGTAGAGCTAATGAACTGTATGACGTCACAGTTTTAGGGACATTCTTCGCTATGTAGGCAGGTTGGCATTATTGGTATTGATATTTGGGTATTTACTGTCTGTAAAGTATTTGATTTGTGTATGTGTATGCGCTTTTCGAAATTGCTCAGCTAGTGGAATATTATTGATATTTACGCAGCAAAGTGTCGTTTTTATAAATATTTACACATTCAAAGTCAAGTAGGACTAACGTTGATATAGTGACGTGCTTTGATTTCGGCAATTTTGTAATGTTTTGGGCGTTTGACATCTGTCAAAGTAAGGAGGGGCGTATCATTTGCAAAAGAATTTGAGAACTACCAGGATTTTATTAAGTATATTTCGAAATTGCTAGTTTCATCGACAGTGCCTTCATATCTGATCTTGTGAAAAAATATTGTTCAGAGCAGCGCAATAGGTAAGATGCATCAAATTACACAAAATGGCAATATTGTCAATTCTTTTCAAATCCAACAAATTCATATATAGTTCTGATTTTCTTATTTTCATACAATTTATCATCTTAGTTCCTGTGAAAAGGGTATATGATATTGATTACTACCGGTCCAACATACAAATCTTGAATAAATCATCGTAATTTACAGAGCCTACGCCCTCCTTCTATTAACTTCCTTAGCAAATACAATATAGTTTCTGGAAGTACCAAACTAGTCTTCCAATGAAATCCTATTTGAAATTATTAGTTGAAGATGTTGTCAGACGCAGAAAAAAATATGCCAGTGCAGTTCAGCATGAAATATAACATAATCATTCAACATTCTTTTTGTTATGAATCAGTTTCAAGTAAATAATTTAATGTTATGAATGTATTAAGTCTCGGATTAAAATTGAACACTACTCATAACTACTTATATGTTCTAAAACTTTTTGCAATATATGGACAAACTATATTTTCTGCGCAAATTCCTTGTAGTTAGTCATATGTTTTTAAGGAAATGGACTGACTGAATAGGAAATAGTAGATCCAAAGTTTTGTATAATTAAATATTTATAATTATTATGTCACATCCTCTAAACCGCAGCTCAACTCCTCTATTCCATAAATTATCGGGTTTCAACCCCTCTCAAAGCATTTGTACATATAAGTGTATCCTAAGATCTGGTTGAGGAAGGTCCTCACCATAACTATACTGTAGGGAAGAATGGAACACTTGGCTTTTCATTTTTTTTCTCTCGATCATAACACTATTTACTATAGTTATAGTTCTTTAAGGGGAAGACCACATAAAAAAATTTGTATTGCCTATATCATTGGGTTCACTTTTGAATGAAGTACCTACCAAGTGTCTTACTTAAAGTTGAGTTGTTTCAGCTCATCAAGAGTGAATTTTTTGAATTATTCCACGAATTCCATTACTTAGTTGCTTCCTTAGATTGTTTAACAGTTTCAATACTAATAAGAAGGTAAATACTTAAAACTTCAAAGTTCTGTGGCTGTGTATTTGACATTATCACAAGGTAGTCCTAAAAAAATCTGAGATTTTATTTGAAATATTCCGAGGGTATAATGTTAATAGTTTCTAATACAACAAGTCCTAATATTGTAATAGAAAGCATTAATTGAATATTAGTAGTTCATTCTGTGATATGTGTGGCTTAGTGATCAATATGTTTTAAGATTGAATGTTATAAATAAATTGTTAGTCTTCATAAAAAAAAAGATTAGTAAAGGCCAACTTAGATTTTTTACCCAACACATATTTCAACTGTTATTAAATGTGTTGACCTTGTAGTGTAATAAATTACCCCTGGGCGTTTCAACAGATTACCTCTACTTAATTTCTCTTTTCAACTCGAATAGAGGCGAAATGTATGTGTCAGTTTCTAAAATTTTGTATAAATCTTATATAAACAAGTGGGTTTATTTCTAATCTCATTGAAATGGATTCAAGTAGAGATCTCCATCATTCAGTATAAGTAAGTATCTGATTAGAATTATTTTGGGACATTCGCAACTGTGGTCAAGGTGTGGACGAATCATAAACATTTAGGTGATTACTTTGCATGCAGTTAGTATCTTTAGATAGGTATGTAAAATACTGTCACTTGAGTTACATACAATATTTGAATTTGACATGGTAAAAACTAGTTTGTAACTTTTTTAGGGTTCTTAGTAAGCATTTCCAAATAAATTACTCAACCATTTTTTCATTTCACTGTTTTTAGTTGTATTTTTCCTCGAAAATAATAGACTTGCAGTGTCTCGAAAGTTAACAGTGAGATGTGGAAGTAGTTTTGATCAGGGATGTTATGGATATGAAATTTTGGATCTGAATACAGATAGTAATAATATACCGGTTTTAGATACGGTTACGGCTATGAAATTATTTCGGATTATCGGTTAGTGTTGGTTACGGATATTATAGTTTTAAGGAATTTTAAAAGTAAAATACGAATAGGTAAATTATTTTACTTTATCGTATCATTGAAGATCAAGACATTTTTATACTGAATCTTTATTAATAATTATTAACATATAAACGCATCAAAACCTACATAAAACCTTAGTTACTCATAATAGATTAGTTACCATAATATAATACGTTAGTTACGAAAGCATAATACGTTAGATACCAAATAATATTAGAATTAGTTTTGATGAACATATAAAACAATATTTTGACAGTTTTCAATCTTGATGGATACACCTTTGCCGTTAGCGTCTGCTTGTCCTCTAAAACGTCATCTTCCGTGTAGTGGTCATCTTCGCTAATTCATTAGTTAGGCTCCTCCAATTCCAATTAAAAAAGCAACTTTCATTATTAAAAACTCCTCATCTGGGACAAAAAACAAAAATTCGTTGACTTGTTCTCTTGTAAATACTTTTGACTTTTTTGCTGTATATCCAACATTTTTCTTCTTGATGAAACGTATTAAAGCGCCGTATTTATCGATTTCCACACATTCCTTAAGTTCTAACATGGAATATTTCTGCCATAAGGATGAAGCAGAATATTTCTCAGAGAGTTTTGCGAAATACACCAGCAACACCGTTTCTTCTGCACCTTGAACATGTTCTTTGTTTCGCCACTCACTAAACTGCCGATATTATTTTTTGTAATGGATTTTAGAATTATCCGGAAGCAAGTCCAACCTTATAGTGTTGGCTGCAGCTAATATATCGTCAGGAATATAAAAATCTTACATGGTTTTAATGACTTTTTGAAATGTGGAATGAAATGACATAAAATCTTGTTGCTTTTATTTTCACATCGCCGTTGTCAATGATACGATAAAGCTTTGAATGTAACTCGATTATTAGCGATTTAAAACCGTCTCGGACATTGCTAGCTCGACTATTATAAATCGCATAATAATCTCGTTATATTAATAGCTATAATTTCTATGTTATAGTTTGGTACTACAATTAGTCATATAAGTAATTATTATAGCTACTCGTTGGTAAGTGTTACCTACTTGAAAATACAAAAACAAAAACCTGTCATAACATGTATCATTTGAGTAGACTCCGTCCCTTTCCGAAGTTATTCGAAATTTTTATATCGGATTCGGTTACGGTTACGGATAGATTTTTTTTTCGGATATCTCATAGTTTCTGTCACGAAGCTCAATAACATCCCCGGTTTTATATCCGTTTTTTTGATATCTAATTATATATTTCTTTCTCAGTACATTTTGACATCTACCGCTGCTCCCCTCAGACCAAATGAGCTGAAATAGTTATTTATGTACCAAGTGCGTTATATAATGCAATCCACAAGGTGTATCTTCGTCCCAATAGTTACAAATTTTCAACAGTTCTGTATTAGAAAGTGCCTCAGAACTTTGCTAACCTTCATCGTGCTAAAAATCTGTTTATGCCAAAATGTCTATTGCTCCGTTATAAGGTTCAGGTTCATATAAAGCGAAAAACGAAAATTCTTCAATAATTTAAATTTATCAAACACCAAATCTGCATTCCCAATGCAACCGTGAATTATAGAAAATTTCTAGTGATCCCAACTCAAGATCTGTATACAGCTGTTTCGATATTATTAGTTGTCTTCAGTGCAGCTTACTGAACTCGGAGTGAATTAAAATATTTATCGTATCATTGAAGATTAAGACATTTTTATACTGAATCTTTATTAATAATTATTAACATCATAAACGCACCAAAACCTACATAAAACCTTAGTTACTCATAATACATTAGTTACCATAATATAATACGTTAGTTACGAAAGCATAATACGTTAGATACCAAATAATAGTAGAACTAGTTTTCATGAACATATAAAACAATATTTTGACAGTTTTCAATCTTAATGGATACACCTTTGCCGTTAGCGTCTGCTTGTCCTCTAAAACTTCATCTTCCGTGTAGTGGTCATCTTCGCTAATTCATTGGTTCGTTAGGCTCCTCCAATTCCAATTAAAAAAGCAACTTTCATCATTAAAAATTCCTCGTCTGGGACCAAAAACAAAAATTCGTTGGCTTTTTCTCTCCAACATCCAACATTTTTCTTCTTGATGAAGCAATATTTATCGAAGCGTATTTATCGATTTCCACACATTCCTTAAGTTATAACATGGAATATTTCGGCCATAAGGATGAAGCAGAATATTTCTCAGAGAGTTTCTTCTGCACCTTGAATATGTTCTTTGTTTCGCCACTCACTAAACTGCCGATATTATTTTCTATAATAGATTTTAGAATTATCCGGAAGCAAGTCCAACCTTATAGTGTTGGCTGCAGCTAATATATCGTCAGGAATATAAAAATCTTACATGATTTTAATGACTTTTTGAAATGTCGAAATGAAATGACATAAAATCTTGTTGCTTTTAGGCTCGTTTTCATGCGACATAATAATGTCATGACACTTCAAGTCATGACAATATGACACTTTCAGTGGTTGTTTTCATGTATTTTATGTCACGATTTTTATAGTCAATTAAAAATGGCGTCGAATGAAGTGATTGCTGCAGCTGCACTAGTGTTGAGTATGTGTCAGGGAGGCGGGCAGCTTGAGTTTGGGATTAACTCCTTCAGCCAGATCAGAGGATACACTTGTATGTACAAGTGCATTAAGGAAAGGTGAGACGGGATATTTATGGAACATAGGAAGTGTTGGTAGGGTACAGAGGAATAATACTGGCCCAACATTCGCCTTAAAAGTTTGCAAGCAGTGACAATACCATGAGGAAACCTCTGAGAAAAACTCATGGCAGACCAGTCGGCCCCGGGGGCGTACCTAACATACTCGACTAACTAGCTTGGTGCACCGAAAGAAGAAGATGAACACCCTTATACGAGAACTTGCTGTAGAAGATCCTCCTAGCTTTTTGAATTTCATGCGCACAGACGTGGAACTAATGTAAAATGTCATAAAAATATCAACATGATTTTGATATCGCGACACTAATGCCACGGCATCAAATTGTTGCCGCGACAACGTGACTTTGAAGTTTGCATGTTTGAAAATGTCGCGACTTTTAGTGTCATGGCACTAAAGTCGAGACATTGTTGTCACATGAAAACGAGCCTTTATTTTCGCATCGCCGTTGTCAATGATACGATAAAGCTTTGAATGTAACTCGATTATTAGCGATAAACCGGCTGTCGCCTCGTCACCTAGCAATGTCCTCGACTATTATAAATCGCATAATAATCTCGTTATATTAATAGCTATTATCGTTCCCCAATAAAAATCGCGGTCTAACTATTATATGGATAACAACCCATAGGACCCTCCGCCATAGAAATTGGGAACAATTCACTGTTTAGACCAAAAATACAGAATTCCGTCGAGAAAACAAATACCTACTTCCTGACACGATGAGAATACTCTGCAACAGTGGCTTTTTAAACAATAAGTAAGTGTGCTCTGGAATCCCATACGCTACTGTTGTAGAGTAGACAACTTTATATGACGAAGTATTTGTTCTCTCGATGGAAATTTTGCCACGGTGGCGATTAATGCCATCCGCGAGATCTCGGACCGAGGAGATAACCTACAACAGAGACATTTGTCGGCAAAATATTAAAGAAATAGAGCAGAGTTATTGGTATAGCTCGCATATATCGAAGCAGCCGTTGGCACGTGTTTCGGACTCTTTGGTCCTCATCAGAACGGCGTAGTATATATTTTTTCGTTTATAGTTAATTGTATTTATTGAAAATATATCTCTTAAACGAAGCGAGTAATGAAAAATCTGATTGCGGCATCTTCCGTAAAACAAAAAGAAATCGTGATTAAAATCTTTTTCATTCCTATCAGTGCCAAGTCGTGTCTCTGCAGTTTTCGATATTTCTATCCTATACTTAACAATTTGTAGTCATCTTTGATGGTATATTTTATTTATTTCATTAACATTTAGGATAGAAGTCAATAAAATTTCATATAAATGTATATATGTATATATATATTGATAAGCTCTTTATTGCGAAACAAAATTTACAAGTTTAAATAAGTGTGTTCATTGTGTATTTTGAAATGATTATTATCGCTCAAAAGCTGCTAAGTTGTGCGTAATAAATTTAAATATCATAAAAATAAGCTAAAATTGTAATCATACATACTATATTAAGTCAAGTAGTAACTTAAAAAATCAAAACTAACTACAAACAAAAAAATAAAAAGAGCAAAAAGAAACCGGTAAGTCTCTTTGTTGCTCGACTTTTGTCAGTACTGATCACCAATTGAGTCAATGGCATTATTGATACCAAGCATCTGTTTCACGAATGCATCATCCTTCAGTAAGCCCCCGATCTCTTGAATTAATTGAAGTAGCGAGTTCTTTGGAAGATTAAGTTGTTCGTTGCACAGGTTTATCATATGGGACGTCTTGTTGTCAATCTGAAATGTAATAAGTATTACATGTAACCTTCCTTGGAGTTTTCTGTTAAGTGGACAATAAAAGTTTAAGATGTGTCTTTCGATTTTTGATTGGATTATCTTAATTACTGGAATTTCAGTTTCCCGACTGTTATAGTTATTAACGTAAAAAGGCCGTTATTTGCGTATCGGCCGTGTGTCGTTAAAAATTTTTCGTAATCCCGTTGAAAGTTTATATTTTGATTCCGAAGAAAGAAAAAAAACCCGTACCTCGCAATTCTAAAGAAAAATCCCAACGTCGTGCACTCTGTTGTCATGGAACAGTTTGACAGTTTTATAAACAACGTCAGTTTTTTGTGTTCTCAAGTTCGCTTTAACGACGACCACGGATGAAATTGAGGAACAAAATCAAATTCCTTTAGAAATATTGGGAGAATCATGTGCAGTGCAGCGAGTGTTGATTAACTGTCGAAAATAACTCAAGAGCGATATCAAAAAGAATATGAAAATTTTGAAATGTGGCGTAAAAGCAAGAATGTAAAGGTGGTTAATGAAGATGTATTATTAGCCTATGCGAAATGAAAATCAGAGGTTCCTAGTACAATAAGCGGGCGTTTTAAATCCATTATGCCCGCAAATGCGGGCGTAATGGCCTAGGGCACAATAGGTGTTTGTAGCAACCGTATCCAAGGTGAAATAAACATATAATATACAAGTGAAAAATAAAGTATATTGACTATTGCACTGTATCGAGAGTCAACGGAGAGGGGAGTGGTTGTCAAATCCGTTTCATACCTTCCCGATAACGATTTTTGAGTGACTTTCTCAAAACTTTAAAAAAATTTAAAGTAAGCGATTAGCTTTTATGAATTTTTCAAAAATTGACTTCAATTTTTCTTATACTCATAAACGTCAAATTAATTTCAATTTTTGAAAATTTTCGAGAATTTCACGATATTCGTGACGATCCGGTTCCAGAATGTAATGGGTAAAATCTGAGCATTGATACCAGCGTTGTCTGCATTGTGGTGAAGCATCGAACGCTTTAACACGTTGCAGAATTTGGCATCTATGGTGGCCATCTATGGGTCATCAACTTTCAGTCACCTTTTCAAGCAAACAAAATAACTGAATTTTTTTACCACCCTGTATTGAAGTAACGCAGATTAGACCGAAGTGTAGGAAGCCCCCAAGTATCTACAAACTCCAACCGAAATTTCGATATCATAGTATTTCTCAACTCAAAGATATCAGCGTTTCAAGAAAATAAAAATAATTTTTATTTCGAAAACGGTAACAGATAGGTATAGGGAAATATCATGAAAAGTTATTGGGAAATTGTTAGAGATTCTGAAAATAATATTATATACAGGGTGTTTCATTTTAAAAATCAAAGTTGCTATTACTTTCTAATAGAAGTGGCAACACCGCATTACCAAAAATATTTCCGTTGGGTACAGAATGTCCGACTTTGCCCTGCATTAAACTTTCAAAGTAATCCGTCGTATGGTTCACCAGAAACGTCTAATGTGCCATCCACCGTGAATCACCCTGTATATATATAATAATAATAATAATAATATTTATTCTCAATAATTATTGATACACTTCAATAAAAATGAAAAAAGTCAACAAACCATTACAAACATCGATACTATTGATTGATTCTACAAAAAATTTCAAACTCCTCAATGCTGTATGGTTCACATCTCAAAATTAAATTATAGACAGATTTCTTGAATAGCCTGTAGTCCCTGATCCTTTGAGTCGACTTCGGCAAGTTGTTAAAGAGCTTTATACCTGCATACTGCGGACCCTTCTCTCTCAAAGCCGAGCAGTGAATTGGATATAAATAGGGAAAAATTTGTCTAGTGTTGTTTCTGTTTTTGCACTCTACAAAGTAGTAATCATGCTTATGGAGAAACAAAAGCAGCCTGTAGATATAAAGGCCATATATGGTCAGGAAGTCATTTTTCCTGAAAGAGTTTCGACATGAGTCCCTGTAACCCATTCCCAAAATTGTGCGTAATGCCCATTTTTGGAGGACAAAAATTTTCTCTGCGTAAGGTGAACCACCCCAAAAAATGATACAATACGAAGCTACAGATTGAAAATTAGCATAATAAATGACTCTTAGCACATCTGATTCAACTTGTCTTTTTAGTATATTCAGAGTATATATCACGGACCAAAGTTTTCTTTTTAGTTGGTCGATATGAGGATGCCACTTCAATGTATTGTCTATTTGAGCTCCCAGAAACTTTGCTTGTTGGCTGATAGTTATTTTTTGATCTTTGTAACATAACACATCCGGAGGGATCCAGCCTAGTCTTTCAGTAGTGAAAAATATACACTCAGTCTTCTGAACATTCATTATCAGTTTGTTATCAATGCTCCATTCCTCAATATTACTCAAAACAGACCTCAATGTCTCGGTTGCAGAGGAGATGTTTGCGGATCGGACTAAAATGTTTGTATCATCAGCATAAATGATAGGTTGACAGTTTTCTGCTGGTAGGTATTTGGTTATATCATTTATGTAGACAATGAATAGCAGTGGTCCTAAAATGCTACCTTGAGATACTCCCATATGCGACACTAGTTCATCTGAGATATATGTTACTCCTTTCACAGTGACTGAAACTTTCTGTTTCCGATTGGTGAGGTAACTTTTTATGAGATTTAGTTGTTTATCTCTTATTCCATATAGTACTATTTTTTTAAGTAATATTTTATGGGACACACAGTCAAAAGCCTTAGATAGGTCAAGGAACAAGGCAGTTGGAATTTCACCCTTTTCCAATGCCAAAATGACAGCTTGAATTAATTCATAGATGGCAGTTTCTGTATTTTTTTTACTTACAAAACCATGTTGGCTGTTGTGGATAACATTAAACTTTTTGAAGAATTTCAGAATTCTGACCGATAATATTTTCTCAAAAATTTTGGAGAAAGAACTCAGTAGACTGATAGGTCGGTAGTTACCAAATTCATCAAAGTCGCCTTTCTTATGTATAGGTTTGATAACTGCTGTCTTAAGAGCATCTGGAAAAATACCTTCTTTAAAAGATAGATTCATAATATGACTAAGAGGTCGAGCTATTATGTGAATAGATTTCTTCACAATACTTATGGGAATGCCGTCATAACCACTTGAGCCCTTGTTCTTCATTAATTTAACTGCTGTGATAATTTCAGATTCTCCAATATCAAAGAGATAAAAAGATTTTTGTATTCGTGTAAAATTTTGAGAGGGACTGTTTCTTGATGGCAAGTTACTAGTTAAGGAAGGAGCAATATTAATAAAAAAATTATTGAAATCATTAACAAGCTTATATGGATCCATTTGTTTCATTTCATTAAGAAAGGACTTTGAGCCATTTTTAGTGAGTTTATTTACTACCTGCCATGTTGCCTTTGATTTATTTGGAGCATTCATTATAGCTGAGCTGTTAATATATATATATATATATATATATATATATATATATATATATATATATATATATATATATATATATATATATATATTATATATATATATATATATATACCGGGTGTCCACGGAAGGTGGCTCGCCCCTATAACTTTTTTGTTTTCGGAGATAATAAAATGAAATTTACAAGATCTATTTATTGCATAAAACTGCATTTTTTGACAAGTAACTCAACTTCATGCAAGTTCCGATTTCGCCGGAAGTGACATAAACTTTCGATTTTTAAATGGGACACCGGGTATATTTTCAGTTTTCTTGTCTCCATCTGACATTTAGAATACCACCATGTATCATTTGTTACTTTTTGTAACCGTTTTTTTATTTTTTTTTCGAAATAAATTTTTATTCTAGAGAGCTATGGATGCGTTCAAATAACTAATTTCGATCTTAAAATGTATGTTAAAATACAACTTCACTGTTTTCGATCAAAATGTTCCAGCTATGTGAAGTTTAATTTTAAAACTTAATTTTTTTCAAATGGCAACATGGTGGCTCGTCGGGTTAAAAAAAAGATAATTTTATTACGATTAATTTGAAACCGCACTCTAGGTATTAGGTTGAACTAAAATCCTATAACCTTAAAACTTTCTTTAAAAGAAGAATCTTATTGAGATTAAAATAACATTTGAAATCATCGAGTAGCCTGTGACCAACACAACTGAAACAAAATAAGTCCGAAGCCACGCCCACAAATCCACGTCCCAAGACGGTCAACAGGGCCATTTTGGGACCGAAATTATTTATTTGAACGCATCTATAGCCCTCTAGAATAAAAATTTATTTCGAAAAAAAAATTGAACAACGGTTATAAAAAGTAGCAAATGATTCATGGTTGTATTCTAAATGTCATATGGAGACAAAAAACTGAAAATATACCAGGTATCCCATTTAAAAATCGAAAGTTTATGTCACTTCCGGTAAAACCGGAAGTTGCATGAAGTTGAGTTACCTGTCAAAAAATGAAGTTTTATGCAGTAAACAGATCTTGTAAATTTCATTTCATTATCTCCGAAAACAAAAAAGTTATAGGGGCGAGCCACCTTCCGTGGACACCCGGTATATATATATATATATATATATATATATATATATATATATATACATATATATATATACATATATATATTTATATATATGTATATATATATATATATATATATATATATAATATATATATATATATAAATATATATATATATATTATATTATATATATAAATATATATATATATATATATATATATATATATTTATATATATATATATATATATATTAATATATATTATATATATATATATATATATATATATATATATATATATAATATATATGAATAGTATTATATATAATATATATAATATTATATATATATATTATAATATATATATATATATATATGTAAATATAATAAATATGTTAATATATATATTATAGATATATATATATATATATATATATATATATATAAGATTATAAATTAAGTTTCTTGAAGCAACAACACAAATTGATTCACCTGAAAACAGTGTTCTTTTATTATTCACAAGTTCCAACAAATTCAAAGAAATTAACAAACCTGAAAACAGTGAATCGACAATTAAATGCCTATGCTTCTCTATCTTCTTCAATCAGCTTTTCAATTAATTAATATTTTAAAAATTAAATTTTGAAAGTTCATGTCAGAATCAAATTGTTTCTGTGAATCAATTTGTGTTTTTGCTTCAAGAAACTTAATTTATAATCTTATAAATCGACAATTAAATGCCTATGCTTCACTATCTTCTTCAATCAGCTTTTCAATTAATTAATATTTTAAAAATTTAACAATTCACAAACTTCAAATTGAAAGTTCATGTCAAAATCAAATTGTTTCTGTGAATCAATTTGTGTTTTTGCTTCAAGAAACTTAATTTATAATCTTATAAATCGACAATTAAATGCCTATGCTTCACTATCTTCTTCAATCAGCTTTTCAATTAATTAATATTTTAAAAATTTAACAATCCACAAACTTCAAATTGAAAGTTCATGTCAAAATCAAATTGTTTCTCATGACTATCCAGTAATGTCACGTACGTGGCGTAGATAGCTTTTTGCGATGGGGGGGGATATGACTTAGTTTTTCTTCGAAAGTTCAAATTCTTGTTGATAAAAATAATCTTTCATGTGGATAGTACAAAAAAAGCAGAAAAATTGAATTAAATTGCAAAAAATTCAAATTATTTGAATTGGAAAAAATTAGTGAAAAATTGAATCATATTAAATTGGATATATAAATCATTAAACATATTCTTGGGAAAATTAGAGCAGAAAATCTAGTTTTCGGCGTTTTTTGACATTCATGACTTCGTCAGCTGTGAATCCAATGTCACCAATTGCCAGAGCAGCCAAACCTTTCAATAACAATGCTCCTTTGAATCGTTTTTATTCGCTTCAAACGTCGATACCGGCAACGTAGCTAATATTCTGAACAACATATTGATACTCGAAAAAAACATTTCTAGGCAATTATCAAGCTCTATTATTGAATTTTCAGGCTCAACATCGCCTTTACGAATTAAATATTTCTTCCATACTTTCAAGTTACGAGAACAGCAGGTGTGGCAGTAAGAAATTTTTGATAAAACTCATCAGTTTTGATGAATTTATCAACTGCTTTGTCAATTTCGTATAAATCATGCTTGAAAAACATCGAAAATCTTTTTAATATATTTAGTCTAGTCAAAAATGCTTTTTTGTTTAACTTTTTTCAGCAGTCTCGGAAAAATATGAGCAAGGTGTCACTCGATTCGGAATAGCATATAGACGTTTTTTGGGAAAAATAAAAATTCACTCGCGCAAATTGTGAAAGTAAACAATATACTGAAAAAAGGGGGGTTTGGTTCTTTGCCAATATGTCAAAAATTAATTTAGATTTTTGAAATCTGAAGAAAGATTCGAAAAGAAGAGGAAATTTCCCAAAAGAAAGACTCAACTACAGGAACTGTAGGATCAATATTCATAATTTTCTCAGATAGGTAAAAATATGGCCGAAAACGGGTAATTTGGTTTGGGCAAGTCACGCCCATTTAGGACACTTCAACAATTATTTTTCCATATTAAATATGAAAATTAGGGAATGAAAAATTCAGACAGTTACTAAATCGGTGAATGAGCAATAATCCGGCGATAATAGCGATTTCGCAATTAGTTATGCAATAGTTAATTTACAATTTTTTGGTACTTGAACATGAAAATTGTAAGTGTGACAACTGTTTACTATAGATTTGAAATTATTTTTCATTCTTGGAGCTATTATTATAAGGCTTCAGAGTAAATCCCCATTGAAAAAATATCAATTTTTCAGTTGTTTATTGACAACTTACATAGGTATAGTTTTGCAAAATGAAAATGGATTTTTTTAAATAATATCAATGATGCGTTTCTTATTATCGGAAGCTACTCAGAAATGGCTTTTTCAATATTCATCCCCTACTATTTAAAAAATTGTTATAAACAAATGCGTTATTCATAAGAGAATCAAGAAAATTGTTAATAAAAAACTGAAAAATTAAATTTTCATTAACAGGGATCTATTCTGCATTTTTTTTAAACTAGCTCCAAGAGAGGAAAAAAGTATCAGATCTATAGTTCAACAGTTATTATACTTGCAATGTTCTTGTTCAAGCAGCAAAAAATTATTGCATTACCAATTGAAAAATCGCGATAAAAATGTTTTGTCACTGGATTATTGTTCAATAGAAAATTTCCTCTTTTTGTATATGTATTTAGATATCAAAAATATCAATTAGTTTTTGAGATAATATTTTTTTTTCAGTGAATTGGTTATAACTTTTACAATTTTCGCGAACGGAACTTGAATTTTTTCAAAAAATATCTTCATGCTCTTTCGAATCGAATGACACCTTGTTCATATTATGCCGAGACTCATGAAAAAAATTGAACAAAAAGGCACTTGTTGACTAGACTATATTCTCATGATTAGTAAATCTTCCTCCAAGTCCAGAAATGGATTGAACGCCATCACAGAAAATTTTTATTAACTTCAAAATGTTATGGAGTAATTAAATTGTCAAAGCCAAAAGTTACTCATATGTATTTTGATACCTACTATACCTCAAAAAATATTCGAAATATTAAATATTGATTGAAAATATTCTATGAGCAGAAGTCACGCTCCTCGAATGTAAACAGGAATTTAATCGGTCACTAGGAACAAAAAAGGTGTGACGTATGGAAAATTTTATTTACCAAGGAAGAAGTCAATCAAAACCTCTTCGCACTTCTTTTCTTTCTAAATTTTATACTACCTATACTATTAAACAAAACTGCTCGTGCTTTAGATATAATGCTACACCATTAAACAAAAGCTCGAGCAGGTTTGTCTAATAGTAAGTACAGTAAACAATTTTATAAAGAGAAGAAGTGCGAGGTAATTTTGGTTGACTTCTTCCTTTCGAAATGAAAATTTTCTATTAGACCCATTTGAACTTTTTTAAACACGTTTTTTGCTCATAGTGACCGATTAAACTTACTAATTGAACATTGAATAGAATATGCTCAAAACTACTAGTTACTTCACCCAAAATTAGAAAAACGATTCAATTTCTTGAATTATTATAATTTTGAAATTATAAGAAGATTAACAAAACTAAATTTGATTTTACTACGTTTATTATCACAAAATATTTTGAAAAATATAACAATGCGATTGCAATTTCGGTCACTAGACCATCATCGGGCAGATTGAGTTAAGAACTGAATACAAAATAATTATAGATTTGCGCTTACGGGTGGGAAAGGATTATTGCAGGTACCTAAATAGACAAGAGGAACATATTTCAAGAAGGGCTAATCGAGTGAATTTCACAAATTGGTACAATACAATGTTCTTAGAAAAGTCATTATTGTTTAAATACACTAAATATAGGAGAATATATCAAGTCAATCTGGTCGTTCAGCAAGATATCTTTTGCATTATTATTGAGTTTAAAAATTTCTAATGATTCTAAGTAAGTAAGTTTGGCTCCTTTCGGTAATTTGTGCATGATTTGAAAATTATCTATTTGTGGAAATGGGTGGTGGCTTTCACGGCAATGATTTGAAAACGTTGAATCCGTTTTATTTTTCAAAAAAGATTGTTGGTGTTCTTTAAATCTTGTCTTGAACGATCGACCAGTCTGACCTATATATACTCCTTTACATACAGGACAAATCAACTTATAAACTCCTGAACTTTCAAATTTTGAAGTGATATCTTTGGCATTGAATAAAAATCCTGAGAGATTTGTCTTAGGTTTGAAAGCAATTTTAATATTACATTTAGGTATGACATTAGCAACTTTTTCTGTTAGAGGACCAAAATATGTTAAAGATGTGAATTTTTCCGATTTTTCTACTTTTAATTGGGGATATATGCTGTTGTACGCTAGTTGATTACGTTTCTTGTTTATCATTTTATCTATCAAACTTGTATGAAAACCATTAAGTATTTGACGCAATTAGTTTTACAGTCGAAATTTCTTTCGCTAAATTTGTTACGGATAATGGAATTGAAAACGATCATTGAATTAAAAGCTGAATGTTTATGGGAAAGAGGATGATTTGAATCCGACGGAATACATATATCCGTGAAAGTTGGTTTTCTATATATATCGAAACTCAAAGTATTATTATTATGAAAGATAGTTAAATCCAAGAAGTTTATTTGTCGATCCAATTCTCTTTCAATTTTGAACTTTATATTTGGGTGAATGCTATTAATATAATTCAAAAATTGATCTAATTGTCTCGCGGTGCCCTTAAAACAAGCAATTACATCATCAACGTATCTATGCCAAAAACTTATATGCGATGCTTTTGTAGAATTGAATATTATGTTCTCTATATGTGACATGAAAATGTCTGCAATAAGCGGACTTAAGGGGGAACCCATAGCCAGCCCACTAGATTGTTCAAAAATTTTGTTATCAAACTGGAAGTAATTTTGACTAAGACATATATCTAATAAGAAAATGATATCATTTACTTTAATAATATCCATAGTGGATTGTTGCAAAATATCTAAGACAAGTGGTAAATACTCATCTGCTGGTATATTGGAGAACATATTATCAACATCGAAGCTAACAAGAAAAGAGTTAGCAGGAGTTCAAAGTTTTTCAGCTTCTGTACTAAATCAACAGAGTTCTTTACTGTATATTTTGGAGTGAAATTAGTTAATTTTCTGAATGTGAAATTCAGATCTTTGGCTAATTTATACGTTGGACTATTTATGTGAGAAACTACAGGTCGTATTGGGCTATTTTCTTTGTGGTTTTTTATTAATCCGTAAAGTTTTGGAGTTCCAGGGTTCATATGTATTATTGAAAAATTAGGTTTTGATAGTGTATTTGGGGAAATTTCCTGAAGGGCTTGTCTAACAGTTTTTTGAAATTTATTTGTTGGATCGACTGATATTTGTTTAATTTGTTCCGTTTGAAGAAAATTATTCATTTTGGAAACATAATCATTTCTTGAGAGAACTACTATCGCATCGGATTTATCTGCTTTAGTGATAGTTAAATTATTAATTTCAATTTTATGTTTCAAGGATTTTATGTCATCTAAATATTATAAGAAGATATTGCACACACAATTGCACAGTAGTCACGAAAACATATCTAGATGATTTTTATATAATCGCACATACATAATACCAAAAGAGGTGCTAGTGCTTAGTAAATTTCATGTATACTTAAATACGTAAATACGAAGAATTTTATTCAATTCTATTATAATTGTCGTAGGCTCGTGGGGGGGGATTGATCCCCCCTCCTATCTAAGCCACTGATATATGTATATATATATCGCACCCTTAGTGATACAAGGGCATAATACGAAATAGAAGTTTTGTTGGAAATCGCGTTTAAAGATTCAGGTTTCCTACATTTCAGCTTATTTTTCGTATGAAATGCTTATTATTGGTGTTATAAATGTGAAATTCTGCTGATTTGTTCACTGATAACAACACTATAATTAGCCATGAAAATAAAATTGAATTTGAATGAATTTCAATTTTTTTTTTTTGGATATTTTATGTGAGTAAGGGTCTAATAGATTTAACATAAAACAATTTATATACTATAAGGAACCAATAAGATATAATTCCTTTTAACATCGTTTCTTTTCAGCAATATAGAGATATATTATGAATTACACCCAAAAATTTACAACATTTTGTATAATATAACGGTGCAACTACAAATTATTCCATATGTTCAGAACAGAACTCTCCTGCTTTTTTGTCATAGAAGGGCACAAATACGAATTGCACAACGCTTGAACGATCCGCCTTCGACAAGTATGGGCACGTTACTGATTGCGACCTTGTAGCTGTAAGAACGGTAGACGCGAGGGGAGAGT
This sequence comes from Cynegetis impunctata, assembly GCA_030704885.1. Taxonomy (NCBI): domain Eukaryota; kingdom Metazoa; phylum Arthropoda; class Insecta; order Coleoptera; family Coccinellidae; genus Cynegetis; species Cynegetis impunctata. Next base: position 343,397 of record JARQZK010000783.1, on the reverse strand, counting down.
GTGAGAGAGGCACAAATACAGTTACCGAGTCATGATTGACATTTTTCTCGCTCTGTCAGCGCTAACCGGTAGATGATTCCATCTTGTGCCCGTATCATTTAAAATCACACTTTACAAAAATTTTGATTTGAGCCCTTATATTATTGAGGGTGCGATATATATATATATATATATATATATATATATATATATATATATATATATATATATATATATATATATATATAGATATAGATATACACATATACAAGTCACTTTTGCTTCGTAATTAACCTTTTATCATTGCTTCAAAATAATGACAAATGATCTACATATCTATAGTAGTTATTCAAGATTCCTGGATTTGGAGCTAAGGAGTTTTGGCATTAAATTTAAATAGGGTTTAAATAGCATAAATCTTCGACGACTATCTCAATTTTTATATTATGGTAGGTACCTGTATACCTACCATATGTATTGAGGTTACTCATGAAATTGCTTATTTAATGAAGAGGATATTCAACTTACATTTGTTATGTCGCAAGCCTAAGGCTGCGGTTATAGTGGATGCGTTTACTGACGACCAACTAGTCGAACGTACACGTCAGATCTCGCAAGAATGAATCAAATACATAATAATGTATCACTATGGTTATAGTGCTTGCGAATCGGTCGTCAGATGACGTTAGAAGTCGTTCAAACGCTTTGATATTTCATGCGACTTTGTGCGAACGTCAAAATGGATAATGAAAAACTGATATCATTAGTTTTTGAAAATAAAAGTTTATGGGACATGAACCAGAAATGTTACCATAATAGGGACATTTCCCGTCAAAAATGGGATAAAATTGCCAAGGAGATGAATACGAATCGTAAGTAGCAGATACTTTTTAATTTTGGTATAGAATACAGAATAGAATATATATTAGCTCAATATTTGATTTAAGTATTATAATAGAGTAACTATATTCACTTAAAGATGTTGTATTGCCACTGCACTTCACCCATTGGACCGCAAAAGTAATTTTTAAAGAGTTCTCGTACTTGACCCGCTGTGGTTCCATAATGATTGTACCTCCGTGTCACAACTTTTGAGGTATGTTCTGGTCGACCTGGTAGTAAAGGAACACCTTCCATATCGATTATTATATTATGCATTAGACAAGCACATTTCACTAAAATGTCAACGTTTTCAGGGTACATTTGCAATTCCGTTTTTAAGAATCGCCATTTAGCTACCAAAATTCCAAATGCACACTCAATACAACGTCGAGCTCTGGATAGCCTATAATTGAATATGCGTTCTTGATTGGAAAGATTCTGTCTGGAATAGGGTTTTAATAGGTATGGCTTTAAGGGGTATGCCTCATCGCCTAATAAAACGAAAGGGACTTTAATATCAGTTGACGGTATATGTTCATCATTTGGCATATTGAATGCCTTTCTTTCTAATAATTTATAAACATTTGAAAGAGAGAATATTCCTCCATCACTTTGCTTGCCATAAGCCCCAACATCAATAGTAACGAATTTGTAATTTGCATCTGAAATTCCTTGTAACACAATTGAAAAATATTGCTTGTAATTGTAATACAATGATCCTGAATTTTGAGGACATCTAATGCGAACGTGTTTTCCGTCGATGCACCCTACACAATTAGGAAAATTCCATGTTTCAAAGAAGTCTCTTGCTGTTTGTTTTAGATGATCCGTGGTAGGTACAGGCATATGTTTCTCTTGAAAAATGTTCCATATTGCAAGACAAGTTTCATAAACTATTAGTCTTATTGCACTGTGTGAAATTCTGTAGGAAAAGCTTAGAGCCCTGTAAGACATCCCAGTTGAAAGAAACCTATAACAAATAATAATTGAAGAATATACAAGGCGTCCCATTGCAAATAATATATTTTTTTTAGTGGAAGCTGTCAAAAATAAGTGGCGTAGTTTGAGAGATATGTTTCGAAGGGAACTAAAGAAAAAAACAGTGAAAAGATCAGGTCAAGAAGGAGGACTGGAATGGAGGCCAAAATGGCCATATTTTCAAAGTATGATGTTTTTAAAAGATAGTTTTTTGCCTAGAAATATGCAGAGTAGTATTCCAGAGTCAGAGACGGAGACGGATACTCAATACGTAAACGACGAGAACGACTATGAAATTTTCAATCAAGGTAATAATGAACCCGAAGTAACTTTTTCAGACGAATCTTCTGAAACTCGTGAATCTTCAGCAGAAAACAACATACGTTCAGACTTCTTGCCACCTCAGGCAAAACATGCTAGAACTACTTCTAGGGGTTCAAGTATTCCGAAATATACAAAATCGGTTGCCCTCACAAAACTTTTAGACATTGAGGAAAAAAAGTTAGAAGAGTTTAGACGAAAAGTTGAACTATCTAAAAAACAGGAAAGCTGCAGAGAAGATGCTGATTATCATTTTCTAATGAGTTTGCTGCCTTCTCTACGGAAAGTTCCTGAAAACAGAAAAATGATTGTGCGAATGAAGTTACAACAAGTATTTTGTGATGAAGCACAATCTGCTTCTGTTTTTACAGACAGTCATACATCATCTGGATCATGTATTGGAGAGTCAGTTCAGGACACAAATCAAAACTTCTTTGGAAATATATCTAAATTTTTTTCTTCTCATAATCCTAATGAATAGTTCTTTGTATTATATCATGTTTAGCGAACTTACAAACTAAAATTAAAATAAAATACTTTCATACCTTAAAGTTACTGCTAGTCTTTCTTTTGCTGATATACATTCACGAAAATTTGACTGCTTAGATATAGTTCCTTCAATTCCGTTAAGGATATAATTAAAGGTTTTTGGAGACATTCTAAAATATTCTACAAACTTATTAGGTTGCTCCAATAACTCTGGAAATAACGAATGATACTCTCCGTGAATTTGTCTGGATATAAATAGTTTGTTGACATATTCACTTTTTCCCGACAGTAATAAAACTTTCAATAGCGGACTTTCTACATACTGATAATATTCTTCAAAATTATTATTGTTGATATCCATGATTTATGTAAGTTAGAATGACAGTCTAGGTGCAAACACAGAACAAAATACGCATTGACTATAACCACCGTTGTCTGACGATCAGTTCTAAGGCTGCGGTTATAGTGGATGCGTTTTCTGACGACCAACTAGTCGGACGTACACGTCAGAACTGATCGTCAGACAACGGTGGTTATAGTCAATGCGTATTTTGTTCTGTGTTTGCACCTAGACTGTCATTCTAACTTACATAAATCATGGATATCAACAATAATAATTTTGAAGAATATTATCAGTATGTAGAAAGTCCGCTATTAAAAGTTTTATTACTTCAATTATATCCTTAACGGAATTGAAGGAACTATATCTAAGCAGTCAAATTTTCGTGAATGTATATCAGCAAAAGAAAGACTAGCAGTAACTTTAGGTATGAAAGTATCTGCTACTTACGATTCGTATTCATCTCCTTGGCAATTTTATCCCATTTTTGACAGGAAATATCTCTATTATGGTAACATTTCTCGTTCATGTCCCATAAACATTTATTTTCAAAAAGTAATGATCAGTTTTTCATTATCTATTTTGACGTTCGCACAAAGTCGCATGAAATATCAAAGCGTTTGAACGACTTCTAACGTCATCGGACGACCGATTCGCAAGCACTATAACCATAGTGATACATTATTATGTATTTGATTCATTCCTGCGACATCTGACGTGTACGTCCGACTAGTTGGTCGTCAGATAACGCATCCACTATAACCGCAGCCTGACGTGTACGTCCGACTAGTTGGTCGTCAGAAAACGCATCCACTATAACCGCAGCCTTACACTGAGACTGACTAAAATTATAATTTCTAGTCGAGGGGCTTTTCACTTCGGAAATAGGTGTACAAATTCTAGGAAATGTGGGAAATAGTTGAGAAATATCGGAAATATTTCAGAAATATTCCAGAAATATCGGAAATATTTCAGAAATATCAGAAATATTTCGGAAATATTTAGGAAAATAACTAATACGCAAAGCTTCAACGGTCAGGTAATCGTTTGTTATTTTAGTACTGGACACCAGAACTATAATTCTTATATTAAAAATGACTCTTTTGAAACTAACGCATAAATAACATTTTTTGGGCTTAGACATGAAAGCCTTAGGCTTAGATTGAGCCTTTGAATGTAATGTTGCTACTTTGCCATTATGTAGTTCAACAGGACAGGAAAATATAAATGAGTAGTTAAATAACGATAAGGTTTTATATGAAAAATTTTTTAGAAATATTTTGGAAATATCGAAAATATATAAGGAATATAGGAAATATCGGAAATATAAGAAACATTTCGGCAATATCAGAAATATTTCGGAAATATTAGGAAAATTCAGAAATATTTCGGAAATATCGCAAATATTAGGAAATTATTTCCGATTTCTGAAATAGGTGTACAAAATTTTAGTAGTGAAAAGCCCCTCGTTTCTAGTTTGAATTTCGATAATTTTATTATGTTAGTTTTTAACAAAAGCAGGTATTCCTTTAGGGTTTTGTTATTCACCACAAATAACGAATTGTTGATACATATGTCTGTTGTAAACAACTTGAATACAAAAATTCAACGTTCGATGAACGATATTCCTAATAAACCATATAACTCACTTTTTCTTCATCTCAACATCAACTAATTGTACCGCTTTGGGAATAAGAAAGAGTTCATCTTTCACACAGTATCAACAGATATTGGTAGTTTCTAATAAAAAAGACGAAATGTGTTATTGACTTTCTAAAATATCAGATATAACGATTCAATAAATAAACTTTACTGACTTTACTGCTTCAGCGGCAATAGTTATTTATGTACCAAGTCAACAACACCGAGAATATAAGGACCCGAGACTGCCGAGTGACGTCACAACAGGGAGGCCGACCCGAAGTCACATCGTTATGCGTTGGATAACGCGAACCGCTAAAGCAATAGGTTTTTTGAAACTTTTGAAGGGCTTTCTGTTTAAAGAGGGTACCAGTCGTCAACTGAGCCCTTCTTTGTACCCCATTCTATTTTATTATGGAAAAACGAAATTTCAAAGCAAATACCATTACTACCAAAACTTATGTAACCAAAGTATTCAATTTGCGAATTTTGCATGACGCCAATCGGTCGTTTAATTTTCCACAGTAATTTTTAACGAGTGTATTTACTGTACAGGTAATCACAATTTTTGCAATCTCATGAATTGTATAAATATTACATTTACTATCATTATGTAGATGGTCGTTTTCTGAGAGAAATTTCAAAATATATTGAGTAAGAAATGCCCGTTTATTATGAACTGTTAAAAAAGTTTCCTCGAAATCATCTAAAATTTTGTTAAATATTATATAAGTATGCATATAAAACTATTCGTACGATAACGTCTTTGGGATAAAGCAATTTTCCGCGACTGAAACTTTTAATAAGGTTGAAATTATCTTCGACAATGAACTCATCATTGAACAATGAACACATCATTACAGGCCCGGGAGAATATTTCAATCTGAATAATGTGACTTTACTAGTATCATTTATTTTGAACCAGCCTTTAGGCAGTTGAAATGAGTTTGAAACATTAAGAAACTGTTCAAAATCATAATATGAAGATCTTTTTTCACAAGCTTCAAATTCGATCTTACTATTTCTAATTGCATTCGCAAAACTTTCATATTCTAATTCGCGTAGTTTTTCATCACGACTAAGGCGAAATTTAATTGTTTTTGATTAATAAAAAGGACAAGTTGGCAGTTTGGTGGGCACAGCATCGTGTTTTAGTCTAGGAATTTTAAACTAACAGTTATATACTCGCCGGTTCTGGAATCCGTTGCAGTAGAACAAGTGATTATATTTTCCTTGGCAAAATGTAATTCACAGACCCTAGAGAACTTCGATGGAGAAAAATTTTCCCGGTGAATAGCTGCCACCCATTTAGCAGACATCACTTCATCCGTTGGAAAACGGAAAAGGTGTACTTTTGGTCCATTTTTATAGTTACCGCGGCATCCCGATACACAGCAACTATATGACATTATAAATATTTCGTTTCGGTGACACACCACTACCACTACACAAAAATAGCACACTAATTAATCCTGTTACAACAAATCACAAAAAAAACAAGGGAGAAAAACCCACGTCGCTCCTGTGAGGAAGTAAACAAACACTGAAAAAGTAGGGTTAAGCGGTGAATCTGAATTCACTTATACCTCGCTATGCTTACGTCACGCCACTCTGACGTCAGAGTCCTCAGTCCTTGTATTGTCGATGTTGTTGACCAAGTGCGTTATATAGATCCTTACGCCTGGAGGGAAACATTCGGCCCGAGGGCCTCTGGCCCGAGGGATGAATGTTGCCCGATGGGCACCGCTGATGACGTTTTGTAATAAAATCAGTTTTGTGTCATTTTTTCATTTAAAAGTCAATAACTTTTACTGCCTACGCAGAAAAAGTGGAATTTTTCTGCCTAGGCAGTGAAAGTATCTCTTTTAGGCCTATTTAGTGTCATTAAAAAGCTACATTTAATGTCATTTGGAAAAAAAGTATTTACATGGAGATTGAAAGATAGAATTTTGTTAATGTCAGCCATGATGAAATTGAGATTTTTGGAGAGAGAGATTAAAAGAAAAAATAATTATCGAAATCAAATAAATATTGGAGTTTGGGAGTAAGACAGAAGATATCAGACATAAGATAGAAGAAAGTTAAAAGAACAAGAAAGAATTTATTGGACACGGAAACAAAGAAGTATAGCAAAGAAAGAACATTATTAGGTGTGAGTTATTAAAATTTAAATATTGGCCAATTTTGACAATTTTGGAAATATTATTTGGAAATAAAAAAAAGGATCATAATAATAATATTGATAACTCTGTTAAATTTTATAATTAATAGATTCATATATTATTGTTGCTAATTTAATAAATTATTGTTAAAATTTTTAAAAAATGAGTTCATTGAAAGTAATAGAATTTTAAAGGTATTAAAGTAAAGAGTCAATTAAAAAAAAATAGAACATAAACCTGAGATTGAGTCATTTCAAAATTAAATTTTAAAAAAATAAATATAATTCAATAAATTTCTGCAGTTAAAATGTAAGTTAAATAATAATTTAACTAAGAATTTCTAAATACAAAAGATCAACATATAGTTAATTGATAAATGTATAAACCAAAACATATTATGTCAACGATTTCTATATATTTGTGAAAATACTTTGTCAACTGTTCGCTGTAATATATGTATTTATTCTTGTTTCACTAAGTGTTAACTGAAACCGCAGTGTCAATCACTGACTTCCCGTCGAACCTCTTGAATTAGTGTCGTCCCCATCTGCGGCGAAAGGCATTTCCTGAATAGATTATCCGATCTGATGTCGCCCCCACCGCGGCGGGGTTACAGATGGAAAGGGCGGAACAACCCTTCTTCGTTATGGATTGAGAAGACTGATATAGTTACTATTTTTTATGATACCCTCGGAAAGGCCGGAAATGAATACGGCACGTATACAGGCTGGCCACGTGACGATATGATCGTGCTCTACTGATTCGCTTATCGTCGCAAACTATTAATATTTATACTACAGTAATACTTGAACGATCTACTTTGCTCCTAATGGGACCGAAATGGCACGTAATTAGAACCGAAGTCGCATAGAAGGCAGCCGCATTCCTCCAAAGATGGAGAAACAGAATTTTTTTCGTTTTTTGGATTGATTGGGCCGATACTTGGTGTAAATTAATAAACATACTAAAACAATAGTTAATAATAACAATTTACACATTTATTATAGTTATTAACGTAACAAGGCCGATATGGAGCAAATAACGGATGAGGTTGGGTATTGTAATCCGAGGCGCAGCCGAGGATTATAACTAACCGAATCCGTTATTTGCGTATCGGCCGTGTGTCGTTAAAAATCTTTCGTAATCCCGTTGAAAGATTATATTTTGATTCCGAAGAAAGAAAAAACCCCGTACCTCGCAATTCTAAAGAAAAATCCCAACGTCGTGCACTCTGTTGTCATGGAACAGTTTGACAGTTTTATAAACAACGTCAGTTTTTTGTGTTCTCAAGTTCGCTTTAACGACGACCACGGATGAAATTGAGGAACAAAATCAAATTCCTTTAGAAATATTGGGAGAATCATGTGCAGTGTAGCGAGTGTTGATTAACTGCCGAAAATAACTCAAGAGCGATATCAAAAAGAATATGAAAATTTTGAAATGTGGCGTAAAAGCAAGAATGTAAAGGTGGTTAATGAAGATGTATTATTAGCCTATGCGAAATGAAAATCAGAGGTTTATTCTCCCAACTCGATGTGGACCAAGATTTCAATGTTGTTATTGTAAGCAGAATGATGTTTTGAAATAAATATTTGAACAAGTGATTTCTTAACTGCCGCCGATCGTTATGAAATTATAACGGCCGGCGGCCGTTAACACTGACTCTTCAATTGTCATCTGAATACCGTTAAATCAAAATAACAGTATGGGATTACGAAAAAAGAAATAACGCATGACGCACGTTTCGGTGGAACTTCACCTTCTTCAGATGCTAATGGCAAATTACCTAATATATAAAAAATAATAAATCCGAAGTTCATAAAGATAATAAATCAGCAGTTTATAAAATTAATTGTGGTGATTGTGATAAGTTTTAAATTGGTAGAACTTTCAGAAGTTTTCAAACTAGAATTTCAGAACACAAACGTACCTTTGTTAATCAGAAGTCGAATTCACATTATGCAAACCATTTAATCCAAGAAAATCACACATTCAATTTCGATTTTAAAATATTAAATCCTGAAAGTAAGGGAATTAAACTTAATTTTTTAGAATCATTACAGATAAATAAATACAAGCATTCCGGTCTCCTATTGAATAGCCAAATCGATCATACTTCATGCCCCCTTCTCAATCTTTTCAAAATTACCGAACTACCTGACTAGCAGTTTAGAATTGGTTTTTCCTATTTTAATAATTATTTGTAACCATCTTCCTATTTACCCCTTCTACACAATTTGTCTTCTCGTTTTCGATATAACTGAGAAACATAGTTAGTTTGCCATTAGCATCTGAAGAAGGTGAAGTTCCACCGAAACGTGCGTCATGCGTTATTTCTTTTAATAAATGTGTAAATTGTATTATTAACCATTGTTTTAATGTTTTTTTCGTTTTATTATTGTAAATGTTTGGAAAAATTATCACGTGAAGCCACGGTCGAAGAAGCTTGCGAAACCTTATAGCTTCCAATATTCAAATTATTCAGCAAAATAACCCCCTGAAAGAGTTAATAAACGTATTTTATTTTCAAACGTACGATAATAACGTCATTTCTCGATTGACAGGATCATCGAAAAGTTCTATTTCTCCGCCAAGGCGGAGAAGTGTTGCTATGCAACAATTTTCCGGCCGGCGGCAGGAAAAGATGCAAAGATGAATTGGTAACCACGAACAAAAAATTCTCCAATTCAAACGTCATTTTTATTCGTTAAAGTTACATTGAATGTACAATTGGTCAATGTTGCATTTTGAAAATTAAAACCATGTAATAATGAACTGGTAGGATTCTGTCTCGGATTCTGTTCAAAAGCTGATGCTTCAATAGAGTAATCTGAGTTGCTGGTTCCAGGGAATTCGTTGACGCTCAATATCCTACCAGCAATGTCATTCTTATTTCGCAGAGAATCCTCGATATAGCCTTCTGCTACACTACTTGACTTCCAACCTCCGTGTCGTTTCAAAGACTCAATGTTGGCTCCTCCATCTATAAGTAGTGTAGCAGAAGTTTGCCTCAATGAATGACCTGTGTATTCGCTTGGATGATTCAATTGCAAAAAAGTGGCAACCTTTCTTGGAACACTTCCTATACCATGTATTCCCATCACAGCTCTGTAGCATTTTCCAGATTGATATTTCAAAAAAAATCTATTTTCAACGAAATCCTTTGGTCTTAACGCAGTGTATCTCCGATAAATATTTAGATTATTCTCCCCGATAACTGTGAATGTTCGAACTTTTCTCGTTTTACTATCAGGAATATTGACTATTATAATATTTCCCTTGTCCTCGATATCTGTACTTTTCATTTTCACCATTTCGTCACATCTGCAGGCACCAGCTATTCCGAATAATGAAACAATCTGAAACAACCACGTGATCAAAAATACAAAATTAAAATTAATTGAAATATGATAGTTACCTTTAATCCTAAATATGAATCATCCGGTGCTTCGAAGAGAAAACGTTCGAACTCTTCCTTAGAAAAAACTCTTGATTTTTTTGGAAGATATCCTTCATTGGACTTTTTCAAAAATATGCGCAACTTCAGATATTTACCAATATCTATTCCATGTTTGATCGCTAGTTGCGACTTTATCATTGAATATCGGGCCCACAAAGTAGAGGATTTCCATTTTTTTTCTCTAGCCATTGAATTGAAATATGCTAGAAGCACATTCTCTTGGTAAACTGTCACATTTTTCGAATTGCACCAATTCACGAAGTGATCATATGCTGCAGAATATTTTTCAATAGACTTCGATGGTCCAAGGGTAAACTCTGCTTCTTTGGCCAAAACCTCAATTTCTGAAGACATTTTCACTTTAAACCACTTCTCACCAGGTTGCGAATTATAACTATCAATATTATTTTACTTTAAGTATATCTGTCAGAATCAATTTTGTGTGGCAACCGTAACTAGGAAAATGTTCCATAATTCTTAACGATCGTAAGTGGATAGAATTATGTGCGTAAATGTGAATCGATCCAAAAATGGATATTCAGATTTTTATGAATTTCAAAACGTTTGAAAATAAAATAACATATTTCATTCGGAGTAGAAGTGACTTTTCATGGCTCGCTTTCAATTATCTAAGCTCAAGCTCGCCATGAAAAGTGACACTTCTCCTCCTAATGAAATAATATACTAATTCATTCTCTCATTAAACGTTTATAATTAATCTTTCAGTATATACAGATATTCGTCAATATTGTGATATATTTTTTATATGGTGAAAGAGTTAGTACACCTTATAATACAAGTAAAACCTTAAGTATTCTTTAGAGGTAAAATTTCGAATCAGCTTAAAAGAATTCACATAATTTTATGAGATTTTACTATTTGTGGAAAGACCGCAGATAAATCCCATTTTAGTTTTAACATTATACATTATAGGAAATCCCATCGAAGTTCTGGGCTCAGTTGAATACTCTCAGTAGCAACTCCGCGATCCCTGTCTCTCTAAGCCATAATGGTATCAACTCAACTAATACTCAACAAATAGTCTATGCTTTCGACTCCTCTTTTAAATCTGAATCTATTAGATCAACCAACTAGATGCATTTTGATTCGTTTCACTCCAACACATACCTTATCTATCTCCAAAAATACTGAAAATGGAATAGTAAAATCATAAAAAAGTGTAAATCCAAACCTACATCTGGTCATAACTTTTTTTTTTTTTCCATTGAAAAGGAGATGACAGGACATAGGCGAGTAGTCGCCGGTGTCCCATCATCTACCCTCATGGGATCGTAATCTAGTATATTACCCAGCAGAATACAATTTTACTTTGCAATTATTGGAGAATCACAACATCCATATCTTATCCGGGATTCGAACCCAGCACCGTCTGTGCTCTAGACAAATTCCCAACCATCTAGACCACAGACGGTTGATGGTCATAACTTATTTTCTTCTTAGATACTATTCGACAAACTACTGTCAATAGTTTTCAATTTAGCACTGACAATATTCAATTTCCTAACCACGATAATGTACAGATGCCATTGTGATAGAGATTCGATAAAAACTAGAGGCAAATCGTCATTATTTCTAGTTCTTGTGAGAAAATATTTTTCTAACTTTGGCGACTTCAAATATAATGTCAGAGTGAAAAGCTGATTTAACTGCGACTCACTCGCAAATAAATAAAAAACAAATAAAAATACGGACAGAATTATTATAACTTGTGTGATAGTACTGCAAACTCAAAAACCGAATTATAATTCCAATGATAAAATAAAATTAGAAAAAACTTTGGTGTGGTTCGACAGATAATATTCCAAACAAACACTAATAGTATTGACTATCAATATTCTTTGAATAATTTTTTTGAAAATAACATTGCATCTGCGGTAACTATCAGTGGTGAGACTTTTCCCCCCACGGTTCAAAACGCATGCGGTCTATCCGGAAAATCAATATAGGAGTGCAATAACATAAATCAGAACATGCACCGCACCGTCTGGCCGAGTTTATATACTCCACACCTAACCTTTCTTTATCCTCTGCTTTAACAAGAATGAAGATTCTTTTCACGAGTCCGAATTAGGAAAACTATAAAATTATTAAACGTTATCGAAACATATATCTTTATATATATATATATATATATATATATATATATATATATATATATATATGTATATAATCTTTTGATAATTATTAGCAATAACAGGCTTGTTGAATCTCAAAAAACTCGATTTTATTAAAAAGTTGACAAAGAACGGCCACAGCCGAAAAAAATTTCAATGAGACATAGTAGTCTTTTTCTATTCAAATTTTTTCAAATCAATAAATGTCAAAGAAATTTCAATTTTTCAAAAGTTTTGATAAAGCCACGAATGTCGTGGCGAAACGTCAACTTTTTAATAAAATCGAGTTTTTTGAGATTCAACAAGCCTGTTATTGCTAATAATTATCAAAAGATTAGAAATAGTTCACAGGCAACAACAATTCGAATGAATAATTATATATATATATATATATATATATATATATATATATATATATATATATATATATATATATATATATATATATGTGTGTGTGTGTATATATTAGAGATGAAACGGATATCCGGTAACAATCCGGTATCCAGCCTATCCGGCCTTGTTTTCACTATCCGGCCGGATACCGAATAGTAATTCAGTATCCGGCCGGATTCCGGATAGTAAAATTCAAAAAATATTTCTCTTATTAGGTAATTAGTTCAGTACTCAAAATTAACAAGTGGCAAATTGTGGGGAATAAATACCAAATTTTCCGCATTTTTTGGTAAGAGGCGACTCCGCTTGGCTTCATATACCAGACCAGCTTCTGAAAATAGCCTTTCGCTGTAAACGCTACTGCCAGGTGCTGAAAGATAAATTCTAGCAAATCTTGCAAACTGCGGGTAGTGATTCAAATTACCACCGAATGTATGGGTCGTAATTCGAGATCTCTTTAACCCGTAACCGGTGAGGTACAATTTGTGTTACGTAGGGAGTGACATGGAGTCAGACTCCCCAGCATATTTTTGAGCTATGTCAAATTCGAAATTTTTTTTTTCAAGTAAGTACTTCTAATGTGTCACCTATTTATTCAAGAGTATTTTGATTGACGAATGGGTTCGGATTGTCAAGTAATACATTCGTTACACATTATTTTCAAAGAAGACCCTTTCGAAGAGAAAAAATAAAGACAGGTGGAAAAATAATATATTTTTTACAAAACTCAAGATAAAAATGAAAAAAAATTTCCTAATTTGCTCAAGATGATAATATAACATTCCATTTCTTTAATAAATGAAACAGTTTTTCAAAGCACTGAAAAAATGACACCATACAGATTATAGTAAAAAAAAGTCTTTATTCTCTATCATCACTGCACCCCCTGCATATTTTCCGGCTGCATGACAGGCAAATCGGCTTGCTGCAATTACAGCATAAATAAGCTGTCTTCCTGTGCATTTTTGGTGGGCACAAATAACAATACTTTCGAACTTCTAGGCGTTCTTCTGCTTGTGGCCTTGCAGTTGGTATATGCAGTATACGTTTGATGCTGTCTCTGATTTCCAATGGTAGTCTGAGGTTCTCATATGTGGGCTTACTAAACTACTTGCTAAGTTCTTCATAAAATCTTTTCTCAATAACTGTTGATTATCTTTGAAACACTGATACATTATGAAGGAGTTAACGCAGCTGATATCTAGTATTTTATAAAACAATGCCATGGACCAACGCTGTGTTCTTCGGGAGGAGCTATAGATTGTGCATTTTTCATCAAGGGCATCCACACCCCCTTTGGTAAGATTATACAGGTTGATTATTTCAGGTTTTCCAGTTTCTGGATCATTATCTACAGAATGATGCATCGACGATAAAAGAACAACGGCTTTATTTTTTTTTGGAACATAAGAAACTAGAGTCATATCTTTCGTGAAGCCATAAACTGTAGAACCAACTGTCCTACCCTTGCTGGGCAAAAATTCTGGAGGAATACCGCGTTTTGATTTCCTCATAGTTCCAACATAAGTTATCCCCTCCAAATGGAGCTTTTCTACCAGTTCAACAGATGTGAACCAATTATCTGCTGTCAAGTTTCTATTAGTACCAAATAGGGGCCTACACAGCCGAATCACCGATTGAGCCGGCTTACTCATTTTTTTTTCATTTGGGGACAGACCTATACCGTCAGAGATCTTTTCCTGTATAAACGTATGCTCTGTAAGCATAATTATTCCTGGAATCTGTTAACATCATCACCTTTATTCCATATTTTCGTGGCTTACTGGGAATGTACATGCGGAAGCTACATCTGCCGCGAAAACCCAGCAACATTTCATCGATGCAAATATATTCACCAACGGAAAACTCATGTTGACAGTTTTGGAAAAACAAATCGAAAATTTCCTGTATAGCTGCCAGTTTATTTTCCAATTTTCTCTGCTGTCTTGTGCTTTCATGATGAAAGGAACAAATTCATTAAAAAATTAGGTTTCTATTTCATGTTAAAATCCTCGGACAGGTCGATTAGTATTTTTATTTGGGCATTTTTCGCAATAAAAATTTTATATACAGGGTGTCTCATTCAAGAGCTATGGCTTTGTCATTAGTTTTTTTAAAGGTAATACCCTGTATATTATTTCACTTTACAATTATACGATAAATTCTTATCACTTTTTGTGAACATACCATATGCCTCAACTCGATGGATTGCCAGAAACGGAGAGGGTAATGAGAGGTACGATATGAAAACACACAAATGTAATTACTAATTTAATTTTTACATATGTTCAATCTGTTGTCCGTTTACTTCGAGACATTTTTGAAGTCGATTCAATGTTTCCCGTTGCACATTTTCAATTACTTCTGGACTGATAAGTCTTATTTCCTGCCTGATTCTCTCTTTTAGATCATCAATATTATTTGGTCTATTCAAATAAACTTTAGACTTCAAATAACCCCATAAGAAAAAATCCAATGGGGTTATGTCCGGTGATCTTGGCGGCCACTCAATCGGACCTCTCCGTCCTATCCATCTGTTGGGAAAAGTTGCATCAAGAAATTGTCGAACAGCGATTGAATAGTGAGGAGGTGCCCCATCTTGTTGAAACCATATCTCGTTATTAGGTATGTCAGGATCTTGTGGGTTAGGAAACAAAACAGCTAAAGCCGGAATGAGTTCGAACTGGAGAAAGTTCAAGTAGTCCTCTCCGTTTAGTGTTCCTTCAAAAAAATAGGGACCAACTATACGATTTCGAACAATCGCTGCCCATGTATTAATTTTTTGAGGCCGCTTGCATCCAATGAGGATTCTCGGTCGCCCAATACCTACAGTTTTGTCTGTTGACGTGGCCATTTAAAGTAAAGGTGGCTTCATCAGAAAAAATTATGTTTGTAATGAAATTTAGATGTTGATTATGAATTTCAAGAATCTGCTCACAAAACTGTACTCTGCGGTCAAAATCGTCTTCTAATAATTCATGTACCAGCTTAATTTTATAGGGATGATACTTATTTACCTTAAGTATTTTATGCACGGACCCTACTGATAAATTGAAATTATTGGAAATTGTAGTAATGGATGTATGAGGGTTATCTTGGGTTTCTAGTAGAACGTTCAGCACTGTTTCTTCAGATACTCTCGGTGGTCTTCCTTTAGGTAAATCTCTAACGTGGCCGTATCTCCTGAATTTTGATTCAATTTTGCTGACTGTCGATCTAGTAATTGGCGGACGATCAGGATGATTTTCATTGAATAGATTGCAGACTTCTTCTTGTGAACGCACCCTATCTCCAAAACCAATCATCATAAGTACTTCAATACGTTCTCTTCTCAAGTAATTGCATTTTCTTAAACAATGAAGTAGTGTAGTGCCTGGAGCGTTAAAAACGTGAAAAACTGCGGACTATACAAGCACCAGTGAATGAATTCAGATGGTACATGTGAAATTTCCATTCTTCAGATTTAATGACAATGTTTTACCTAAATTTTTTTTGTACTTTTAATCCACATTTTTAAATCTCCAGGTGCTCCACTATCTCCGTTATAATCTGGGAATCCATCAAGTTGAGGCATATGGTATGTTCACAAAAAGTGATAAGAATTTATCGTAGAATTGTAAAGTGAAATAATATACAGGGTATTACCTTTAAAAAAACTAATGACAAAAGCCATAAGCTCTTGAATGAGACACCCTGTATACAAAATTTTTATTGCGAAAATTGCCCCAAATAAAAAATACTAATCGACCTGTCCGAGGATTTTAAACATGAAATAAAAACCTAATTTTTTAATGAATTTGTTCCTTTCATCATGAAAGCACTGTATATATATATATATATATCTATATATATATATATATATATATATGTGATAATTTTTGAGTTTTTCTTGGGAATGTGGCTTAGATAAAATGGATGTCTTTCTATATAATCATTTATTCCTTCATTCCTTATTCCAACGTTTCGGCTTCACAAAGCCTTTTTCAAGGACTACAATGGAGAGAAAAAAAAAATTATTGTCACCAAAGTCACAGTTAAAAGCTACATTTAGTCGATAAATTAAAAAACACTGAAAGAAACATAACTATTCTTAAAAATATCACAGAAAAGTATTTACCTAGCTTAAAATTATCCTCGGAAACACCGACACTCACTTCATTAAACGTATACACAAATTTTGAATGAATTGATATCTACGATTGTTTACTTATTCCACTATACTTTATATACGCGTATGGCGTGCAGATGATATTAAACTCGCCGAGATTCGTTTGATTGACCGGTGGCCTGAACGTTTTAAGAAATATAAACTAAGAATCAATATATGGGGAGCCAACATTTAAGAAAAACAGAGGAACATTCACAATCTAAAAGAATTTAAAATTTTTTTATTTTTTTTTTCCTTTTTCCCATGTTTTTTATTCACGTCGTTTATTTATTTTTTATAAAATGTTGTGGTATATTTTGCTCAAATTTTTAATATCTGTTTTCTCGTTTATAGCGCGATTATTCTTTTTTTATATATATCATTTCTAGGATTTCTCGTTTTCTCTTGTTGGTTTCCCTGTGTAGTATTTTGTTATTCTCAAACTGGAACTCATGTTTATATTTAGCTTTATGGTTTGAGAGGGCTGTTATATATTTTTTTATCATATTTATGTCCGTTTAAACGGTTTGATAAGTATTGGCTCGATTGTCCGATATATACAGCATCACAGTTTGAACATGGAATTTCATATATGGTGTGTGTTGTCTTATTAACAGGAGTTTTTGTTTTTAATTTGGAGTAGTTTTTTTTAAACGTGTTTTGAGTTTTATGCCCAATTTTTATGTTTTTGGGTTCCAGTACCTTCTGTATATTCTCCGACAGTCCATATATGTACGGAAACGATGTGAAACTCTGTCTATCGCGAATTCCACCCTCGTTTCCTTCAGTGAATTTCTTCATTCGACTAACAAAAATTTTATTTACCATGTTGCAGGGATAATTGTTCTGTTTTAGAACTTCTTTTGCTTTTTTTATTGCGTCAGTTCTGAAACTATGATCTGAAAGTTTAATAGCCCTGTCAGCTAGACCAATTACGACAGTTTTCTTCTGGCTATGTGGATGATTCCAGAAGAAAACTGTCATAATTGGTCTAGCTGACAGGGCTATTAAACTTTCAGATCATAGTTTCAGAACTGACGCAATAAAAAAAGCAAAAGAAGTTCTAAAACAGAACAATTATCCCTGCAACATGGTAAATAAAATTTTTGTTAGTCGAATGAAGAAATTCACTGAAGGAAACGAGGGTGGAATTCGCGATAGACAGAGTTTCACATCGTTTCCGTACATATATGGACTGTCGGAGAATATACAGAAGGTACTGGAACCCAAAAACATAAAAATTGGGCATAAAACTCAAAACACGTTTAAAAAAAACTACTCCAAATTAAAAACAAAAACTCCTGTTAATAAGACAACACATACCATATATGAAATTCCATGTTCAAACTGTGATGCTGTATATATCGGACAATCGAGCCAATACTTATCAAACCGTTTAAACGGACATAAATATGATAAAAAAAATATAACAGCCCTCTCAAACCATAAAGCTAAATATAAACATGAGTTCCAGTTTGAGAATACCAAAATACTACACAGGGAAACCAACAAGAGAAAACGAGAAATCCTAGAAATGATATATATAAAAAAAGAATAATCGCGCTATAAACGAGAAAACAGATATTAAAAATTTGAGCAAAATATACCACAACATTTTATAAAAAATAAAAAAACGACGTGAATAAAAAACATGGGAAAAAGGAAAAAAAAAATTTTAAATTATTTTAAATTGTGAATGTTCGTCTGTTTTTCTTAAATGTTGGCTCCCCATATATTGATTCCTAGTTTATATTTCTTAAAACGTCCAGGCCACCGGTCAATCAAACGAATATCGGCGAGTTTAATATCTGCACGCCATACGCGTATATAAAGTATAGTGGAATAAGTTTAGTAAACAATCGTAGATATCAATTCATTCAAAATTTGTGTATACGTTTAATGAAGTGAGTGTCGGTGTTTCCGAGGATAATTTTAAGCTAGGTAAATACTTTTCTGTGATATTATATAAAAATAGTTATGTTTCTTTCAGTGTTTTTTAATTTATCGACTAAATGTAGCTTTTAACTGTGACTTTGGTGACAATAATTTTTTCTTTCTCTCCATTGTAGTCCTTGAAAAAGGCTTTGTGAAGCCGAAACGTTGGAATAAGGAATGAAGGAATAAATGATTATATAGAAAGACATCCATTTTATCTAAGCCACATTCCCAAGAAAAACTCAAAAATTATCACATATATATATATATATATATATATATATATATATATATATATATATATATATATATATATATATATATATATATATATATATATATATATATATATATATTCAAGGTGTAGTTTTCTTAGGTTTAGAGCACAGTAAACTTCAGGTATTCAGATTTTATTAATCAATCTACATATGTTTCGGCGTGTTGTGCCTTTTTCAAGATTTAACAATGGTTGGGACATTTACATCTAAAATATATTTTAAAAATCAGTCACAATTTCTTCACTATGTTTACATTAACTTACTGTTTATCAGCAGTCTACATTTCATCAATTCATTTGAACAACGCTATACACTACATTGGGTCTGTCATTTTTAATTTGCTTTGTTTTGTTTTTGATTATATAGTTTTCTAATTTATTACCTGAGGTGTCATCTGTGCGCTTGTAGAGTAAATAAATGTGGTATTGGAAGTTATTATTTCTTTTCGATTATGTTTTACGTTTATAATCACAGATGTCGTCTTTATATAGGTTTTATCTTATTTAAGGATATTATGGTAAATTTTTGTTAAATTTTTCAGATCGGTTCTGTCGTTTATAGAGTCTTTTTCTTTTTGGATGTATATCATTTCTAAAAAAGTCCTTATTTTGTTGTTGGTTTTTCTGTGTAGGATCTGAAAATTATCAAAGTCGAAACTATGGTTTCTTGTTATTTCATGTTTCTTTAGGGCTGTAGAATTCTTTGCATATTTGTGGCCATTAATCCTTTCTTTTATATATTGTGTTGTTTGGCCTATGTACACTCCCGGACATTCCTTGCAAGGAATGTCCGGGAGTGTACATAGATAATTTTCAGATCCTACACAGAAAAACCAACAACAAAATAAGGACTTTTTTAGAAATGATATACATCCAAAAAGAAAAAGACTCTATAAACGACAGAACCGATCTGAAAAATTTAACAAAAATTTACCATAATATCCTTAAATAAGATAAAACCTATATAAAGACGACATCTGTGATTATAAACGTAAAACATAATCGAAAAGAAATAATAACTTCCAATACCACATTTATTTACTCTACAAGCGCACAGATGACACCTCAGGTAATAAATTAGAAAACTATATAATCAAAAACAAAACAAAGCAAATTAAAAATGACAGACCCAATGTAGTGTATAGCGTTGTTCAAATGAATTGATGAAATGTAGACTGCTGATAAACAGTAAGTTAATGTAAAACATAGTGAAGAAATTGTGACTGATTTTTTAAAATATATTTTAGATGTAAATGTCCCAACCATTGTTAAATCTTGAAAAAGGCACAACACGCCGAAACATATGTAGATTGATTAATAAAATCTGAAATACCTGAAGTTTACTGTGCTCTAAACCTAAGAAAACTACACCTTGAATATATAAAATATAGCACAAGAAATTCTACCCATTATATATATATATATATATATATATATATATATATATATATATATATATATATATATATATATATATATATATATACATGTATGAGTATGTATATCTATATTGAAATGACTCTTTCAGTAGTGCTATTTTATTATCTAAATTGTCTGCCAGGTGTAGGTTACTGTACATTCTGTTTTATCGCCAAGCATCATCTGTTGTGGATGACGATCGGGAACATATGGTGCTAGGCGTCGAAATGATTATGTCAAATGGGCCTTTCCGTTCTTGGTTTTTAAGGGGCTGTAGGGCACGTGTTACTAAGAGGGTGTTGGTTTTTCACAATTTCTATTTATGTTTTTTCTAAAATGAAAATATGTTTATGATAGTATTATGTTCCAGAGGGACCTTCCTTCGTGGGTTAACTGGTTACGATAACTCAGAATTAATAATCTTCACCGGATAGAATTTGAATTTTCAGACAGTCGAGAACTATTTAATAACTGAATCCATAAAAATTGAATAATGACAATTTTTTCAATTTATTCTTTGGCCCCCTCACTTCCTAGAAACTTATTCTGAAGGGTGAGCTAGCACTGAGTATAATTATCTTGTAGCATTTTTCTAACAACATCTTCAGGCATTCCAGGATAATAGAGCAGCGATATTATGTGTTCCTTCTCCAACCGTTATCAATATTACTACATTCTAAATAATCGCATTCTTAAAATAGGTACCATCTTCATAGGATATAGTTTAATATTAAACTGATTTAGGTAATTACCAATAAGCACGCAATCAGATTGATAGTAGATATGGAAGCGATTAGTAAGTAAAATTGTTTCACTAGTCCGGCAATGGAATTAACTTGCCAGATTTTTTGCATATATCATTTCCCCTATTTAATATTTTCCTACTACTAATTTATAATGAATTTGTTATATCTGCTTTTTTTGTAAAATTAAAGTAAATAAGTTTTTCGTTTGAATTTCTTCTGTTGAAATATATTCATATATATATATATATATATATATATATATATATATATATATATATATATATATATATATATATATATATATATATATATATATATATATATATATATATATATATATATATATATATATATAAATATATATATATATGTATATATATATATATATATATATATATATACACACATATATGTATATATATATATATATATATATATATATTATAATATATATAATATAATTATATATAAATATAAATAAATAAAGATATATATATGAATATATATATATATATATATATATACAGATATTACTAGCTGACCCAGCAAACGTTGTTATGCCATATAAATTATTTTTATCTATCTATCCTATCTATTCATCTGCCGATGTATCTCTATCTATCTTTCTATCTATCTAATTATGTATCTTGGAGACTCCGTGGCTGAGCGGTATAGGTAACGCTATGCCGTCTTCGTTGACGGAGTTGGTGGGTTCGATTCCTACCGTGTTCTTGGGTGTTTGTATGCGTTCAGAGATTTTAGTGGTTCCCCTCATTTAGTATTTGATGGCCAAATGTCCAGTGTTGACGAAGCCAAATTGTACGGAGGACGGGCGTGTGAGAGGGCACACGTCCCTCCTCTTTAAAAAAAAAAAAAAAAAAATTATGTATCGTATCATTCTATCTATCTATTTATCACATATCTTTAAATCTATCTGGCCCGTTGTTCTGCCATATAAATTATTTTTATCTATCTATCTTTCTATCTATTCATCTATCTGCTGATGTATCTCTATCTATCTATCCATCTTGATAGATATCTATCTTTCTATCCATCTATCTATTTAACAATCTATCTATCAATCTATCTGACCCGGCAAACGTTGTTTGAATTATTAAAATGGCTATTATAAAATATGGGTTGTTTATAGAAGGGTGAAAATTTAGAGTTGTGTGTATTTTTTGATGCAACATCACAAAAAATTTAAATTAAAAATTTTTGTCCAAAAAATTTATAAAAATGTTTGGGGTGGTCCGCCCTAATCACTTAGAGGTATGAAAAATATATTACGTCCTATCCTCAGGCCGACTATTGTTATTTTCGATCGCCATCTTGCAACCCTATTTTGGATCTGTGGATAAAATAAAAAAAAATTAAAATCGCGATGGAATTTTATTCCAAGTCATGATAAAATTAAAATAAAAATCTTCCAAAAAAATTAATGTTTATAATCAACAAATGAAATAGGGGTTGATCGTAGAGGGGTGAAAATTAGGGTTGTATGTATTTTTTAATGCTGTATCATAAAAAAATAGAACAGAAAATTTTTTTAAAAACAAAAAATTAAAATTGAGGGGTGGACCACCCTTAATATTTAGGTGGATGAAAAATAGATGTTGGCCGATTCTCAGACCTAAACGATATACACGCAAAATTGCATAAGAATCGGTCGAGCTATTTCGGAGGAGTTTAACTTCTCCATTTCGGAGAAGTTTAACTTCTAACACCGTGAGACGAGAATTTTATATATTAAGATATATAGTCCAGTCAATGACGGTAAAAAAAGTATAAACTGTGTATTTATCCCATACAGCACCGATTTGTATAAAAATTTGGATTAAGGTTCTACTTATCATCTCATTCAAAGTCTACCCTGTGGCGGAGGTTGCTTTTTCTCTGGGGGTGGATGCCACCCCTTGTTGGGGATGAAAAAATTTCCATTAAAAATGAGTACGGAAATCGATGAATTGACTAATTCTAAGCAACTCTTATTCCATAAAGTTTTTTCTGAAAGTCAATACTTTCCGACTTATTCGCGACTGAAATTGTCGGTTTTCAGGCAAAAAACCACGTTTTCAGATTATTTTTCGCGAATAACTGGAAAAATATGCATTCTGTCGAAAAACCTGTAGAGAGCAAAATTATAGCTTATAAAAAAACAAAGAAAATCGTGTATTTATGATGTATTCTGACCCAACACAAACGGAATTATTGATTGTCGAAAGTTGATTGGTATTTACCACTATGTGTACTCATCAATATACTAATACATATTCTAATTTCTACAAAAATGTGCTTTTGGTTTTTCCCCATAACTCGCTTAGTTTTCAAGCAATCAAGTCCTTCAAAAAAGCATTTTGTAGGTTTTTTTAAGAGCTATAAGCTCATCTAAATAATTTCAGATCTTATTTTTCAAAAGGTTCATGCTAAAAGGGCTAAAAAAAGGTACTTTACGCGAACACACGCAAGCTTTAAATGGCCATATCTTACTTAATTTTTAGCCTATAAAAAAAATGAAACGCCAACATTTTCAAATAAGAAATCATACAATTTCGTACTCTACAAAATTTTGCATATCATTAATAGTTTTTGAGTTATTTTGAAGAAAAGGCGATTTTTCGCTAAATTACGAAAATGATATTCTCTCTTCAAACTCAATTTTTTTCAAAAAGAAGGACTTTAAACTGGTCAAACACTCAGAACGTATTATAAAAACTTAAATGAAGTGAATTGTAAAGTGGCAACGATTTTTTTCAAATAGGGTGGAAGAGAGGGTGAGATATTCACTATTTTTTTCCAACGAAAAAATAGGAATCGACATTATTCTCTTCATAGCACGCTTAGTTTTGATGCTAGGAACTTTTATAAAAAATGAAAATAAAGGTTTTTTAAAGGACTTAAAAAAAGTTTTATGAGTTTTCGAAAAATTCGTTTGTTTTTGGTTATTGTAAGTAGAAACTTTCCATTTTGGCGATTGAAAATACCAGTCAACTTTCAACAAGCAATAATTCCGTTTGTATTGGATCTGCAAACATCACAAACACACAATTTTCTTTGTTTTTTTTATAAGCTATAAATTTGCTTTCCACATTTTTTTCAATAGAATGCATATTTTTCCAGTTATTCGCGAAAAAGAATCTGAAAACGTGGTTTTTCTGCCTGAAAACCGACAATTTCACCCAAGAATATGTGGAAAAGTATTGACTTTCAGAAAAAACTTTTTAGAACAAAAGTTGCTTAAAATTAGTCAATTTATCGATTTCCGTACTTATTTTCAATGAAAATTTTTCATCCCCTAGAAGGGGTGACATCCACCCCCAGGGAAAAAGCAACCCCTGCCACAGGGTAGACTTTGAGATAGATGGTAAGTAGAACCTAAATCCAATTTTTTATGAAAATCGGTGCTGTATGGGACAAATACACGGGAAAATGGTCATTGACTGGACTAATAATGGGAATTGTTCCTGCATGTGTTATATTTTTATTTATTAGGCATAAAAAGCCATTTAAGTTTGAAAAATAGATCTTATTCAGTCCAATATCATCAGTCAGGTCTGCTAATATTAGATGGTAAGGGAAGCCCCATAAGCCCTTAGTTACGTAATGTATAAAATAGGCTCTGCATTATTTGATTTGAGGATTTGTCTTTAAAAAGATTACACCTCTTTTAGAAAAAATGAATGTTGTGGATGCGATTGATGGATGATTGGTTGTTCGGAAGATGTGAAAGTGTTGGTAAAAAATTAAATCTGTATTTGAAGTTTGTCTTTAGGATAAATGGGTGGTTTAGTTGAGTAGATTTAATCGAAGAATTTGGGTTTGTGCTTGAGTTTGTTGGGTTAGTTGTTGTGTTTTGATTCATGTTGTTTTCTACATTATTTGATACTTAAAAAACAGGTTGAAACATCTGCACTAGATTGGAATAACATAAAAAATCAATCATCCGTATTAGGAAAGTAACTGGAATTTCGGAGTATTGTATATAAAATAACCATTTTATAGATTTAGATAACCCAAAAATACTACCTTAGAGGCTGCGGAGATTGAATCGGAAAGCCCAAGACACTCATTCATCACTAATGACCATATGGACCTTTGTACTTTCCCACTCATCAAAGCAGTATTATAAATAGATAGATTGTTATACTTTATATAAATTAAATTAAACTAATTTTAGTGGAATCAAGCTCATTGTTTTACTTTATTTGATAATAATTCTGAAAAAAGTTCCACCAAGTGTAAAGCGATCAGTCAATTGAAGATATTGTACTTAAATATTTTATATTAATGATTTTATTTAAAGGACCCCGCACATTTAGTTAGAAAAAATAACGACAGCTAAATTCGCTAATTTTTGGATATATTATAGATACTGGCTACCTACACAACATATCAATTTTAAATTCTGTTCCCACGACTGGTTTAGGATATAGAGTGGTCCAAATATATATGTCCAAAAAAATCATATTCATAATTTCAGAAAATGATGTTAACATACAAATTTTTACTGTAATATGATAACTTCACTAAAAAACCGTTCTTTAAAGGAAGCCATCCAAATAACTTGAAAATGAGCCCGGCATATACAGGCTGTTTACTCGATGAGTTTGTGTATGCGGCTTCAACTTCGACAGTTTTATGCCAAAAAACTTTATTTCTAGCTTCATTGATAACAAACGATATCTAAAACAGTGAAACAAAATACAGCTTCCTACCATGTATAGTTTAGAAAAAAAAGTGGTCCAAAAGTTAAAATCACAGAATTTTTTTTTATTACTTGAAAACTTTTTATTTGTGAGGTACTGGAGAGTAAGTAAGTCGAATAGTCTATAAAAAGTACATATCATGTTGAAACTGACGTTTTTATACATGTTCATTTTTACAGGCATACCTCGTAGATAAACATGTAGGTATTAATTATTTTTCATCTTGAGGTGATCAAGATATTAATTTAGAAATTGATGAAGCTCATCTCGATATTAACCTTGTTAGGTTGAGACTATTTTCGAGATATAAAAATGTTACAAAGTATCAGCTATGGATTCAAAATAATGAAGACCGAGAATCGGTGTCGGGGTACTACTGTACCTGTAAATCAGGTCCAAGAACACTCGGAACATGTGCTCATGTGGCAATGGTGTTGTGGTACCTTGGTTATTCTGGTATGCTCCCGCACGTGAAATATCCTTTTACTAAAATTATAGATTCGGTAAACAACGCGATTTCAATTGATATTCAAATGTGAAAATAATTATTCATTCAGGATACTAGACTTATGGTCAAATAACGTATTTCACTGTACCTGTATCTTGAAAAGTGAGTCTATGGATCTGGAAGAAGCGATTCCAAACCACCCTGAACAATACAAACTGAATATAAGTACTATTCTTACTTGACTCGTTGAAATCCAATCAGTCCCATTAGAATCATTAGACACACTCTAATTTTTCGACATTAGGAAACGAACATACGGTATATGAACTTTAGTTTTAATATGAATGTGACCTGTTTTTTAACTATTCGATTTGGCAATGAACTCATTTATTTTTCCAGTACCTCACAAATAATCCCTGCACAAAATATAAAGGAGAAAAATTCGGTGATGTCAAATTAGACCATCATTCTTTCTAAATTGTACATGGTAGAGAGTTGTACTTTCCGTCTACTATTTCGGGTATCCTTTGTTATTATTAAGTAAGAAATAAAGCCTTTTGAAACATAATTGTCGAAGTTGAGACCGTGTACACAAACCCATCGAGTAAACAGCCTGTATATGTCGGACTCAATTTTGAGTTATATGAGTGACTATCGTCAAGCTATAGCTTCCCACTGAGGTTATCGCATTTCACAGAAAGTCTGTATATTAACAGCATTTTCTAAAATTGTAAAGATGGTTTATCGAGACATTGACATTTGGACCACTCTATATCCCAAACCAGCCGTGGAAACAGAATTTAAAATTGATATGTTGTGTAGGTAGCCAGTATCTATAATATATCCAAAAATTAGCGAATTTAGCTGTCGTCATTTTTTCTAACTAAATGTGCGGGGTCCTTTGTTCAAATATGTAATATTTATAAAAGTATCCTGCAATTTTGATCTCATTTAATTTCTAAAATTTTGATGTATATGATATGTATAGGGTCCTTCACGACGAGCTGTGTCGATATGTACAGGCGAAACTACTGGGACATGTTTTTTCGAAATTTCAAACGGGTATTTTGAAGTAAAACATTTTAATATTCTGTTGAATATCCAAAAATTGGGGTTTGAATTTTCGAAATCTACGCAGAATTCTGATACAACATTAATAACACATCATACTACCTAGATTGCGCCATTTTTGAGTTATTTCAGTTTTTTGAAAGTTTTGGCTGGCAAAAATTTTTAAAATCCAAGCGAATCGCGCCGAATCTTCTCAGGGCTTATAATAATAATTATTATATGTCTTTATTTTGATTATCCTCGGCGAAGTCCAGATGAACTGCTCTACTTAACCGGGTACCAGTTACACAAAATAAATACAAAAATTTCTACATATAAATTTGAACAAATTTTAAAATATAGGACGCACCTAAATGAATAGCACAGAACAAGAAACATCAACAATAAATCCACCACGAAGAATACAAAACCAAGTATCAAAGGACCAGAAGATATTCCTTATAAGCTCTCTTAAATCCATAGGATGATTTCTTTTTGACGTTTAATGGTATAGAGTTGAGTATATTTGCTGCAGAGTATGAAAATTATCTCCTGAACGCAGTAGTCGTATGCCGGGGTATCACAAGGAGATTCCTATTTCTGGTGTTCACATCATGAACAACCGACCGATATGTCATCTTTCTTCTAAAATAAGGAGTTCCTTTATCTAAAACTTTATGGGCAAAACATGCAAGCTGAAGGTTCCTTCTGTCCCCCATATTAAGCCATCCTAGTTCCTTCATATATGGTGTTACGTGATCTCTCATTCTCAAATACCAAATGAAACGAACACATGAGTTTTGAACTCTTTGGATTCTAGTTGAGGTTCGAATATCAATGCACGATCCATAAATCAGGTCTCCATAGTTTGAGTGACTCAAAACTAAAGCTTCACATAGCTGTTTAGAATTGCCCTTTTACGGTAAAGATTTCTTAATAACATATAACTTTTCTGGACTATTTGTTTAATATGTGTTTTAAACCGTAAATCATCGTCAATAAATATTCCCAAATTTTTTATTGTTCTACACGGCTCAATAACTACATTATTGATTACGACTTCATCAGCTACATGTGCTCGGCTGCCTAGATATATCATCTGTGATTTGAAAGGATTCAATTTCAAACCATGTTTATCGGAGTATTTAAATATTTTATCGAGGGTATCATTAACTCCTGTAATGACTATATCAGCATTATCTTTATTGAAACTTGTATACACCTGAGTATTATCAGCAAATTGATGCATACAACAATCGCCAGAGAGTTCTTTCAAATCCATAGTATAAAGTGAAAACAGGAGCCCTGGGGAACACCTCGTGGCAGCGGCACCGCGCTGGAATCAGTTTCCTCCAGAACAACATACTGACATCGGTTGGAGAGATAGCTTTCAATTAAACCTATGGTTTCCATGGAAAAGCAGGAATAACTCAGTTTAGCCAATAATAGATCATGTCCCAAAGTATCAAAGGCTTTACTATAATCTAACGTGACCAGTAATGTCGTATAACCTTCATACAACGCCTGAAATACATCATCTAGTACCTTAGTTAATGCTGTAGTTGTACTATGTCCAGACCTGAAGCCAGACTGGCAATCCGAAAATAGTCCATTATTTGTGAGAAAGCTTATCATCTGATTGTTAATCAATTTTTCGAAAATCTTGGAAAGCACTGGAAGTCTGCAGATTAGACAAAGATTTGGGACCTTTGGCAACGGTAAAACAACTGCATTTCTCCAATTTATAGGAAAATATATGGTAACAATTGAATATATGAGCGATAAATGGTAACAAATAGGGACAGCGCAACTTTAACATACGCAGAGTTACTCCATCGGAACCTTCGGCATTCGATTTGATACCATCTACAGCCTCCAGAATATCATGCTCCAGGACTGGTTCAATTTTGCAGGGACTCAAATAATAATTGATCTTGTGGGTATTGTAATATTGCACAATATCGTCATCCACTTGGCACGCCAATGCATCAACCGAGTTAACAAACAAGAATTGATAGCTTCCGCGTCACTCAAATCAGGAGGCAACGACATATCTGATTTCTTGGAATGGACACCCAACTGTTAAAGCGCTTTCCAGGTTTCTTTTCGATTTTTTTTTAGTTCTGTGAATTCCACTCCAATAGCTCGGTTTTTCAGTTCTGACTGCCGCAGTGAAATCGTTCCTCGTCCGCTTGTATGCTTCCCAATCTTCCAAGATTTTTGTTGATTTGTACGTGGCGAGTAATTTGTTACGCTGTTTTTTCATGAATCTTAAATTATTAGTCAACCAAGGATCCCTGGGCTTAGTTGATTCACTCTCCTAAGAGGAGCATGCCTATCGAAAATATATTCAATATTATTAGTCAATATATCAACTTTCATGTTAATATCATCTGTATAAAATATTTATATAGAGTGCTCTGAAATTGGAACCGAATTTTGCTGCATAAAAAATTCAAAAACTCAATTTTTATAAATTTTCTTTACACCAGTTGATTTTACGCAGCAAAATGAGGCGGCTTCTGAAGAAACTTGCTGTTACCAAAATTTTCATGTTTATTGGAGAATTCCCAAAATCCAAGAATTACTGGTGTCGAAAAACGAGAATGACAATTTGACGAAGGTAGATGTGTGGCTAACTGTTAATAATGAAACTCCTTCAACTTCAAACTCCGTAATATACGGATACTGTAACAAAAAAATCAATCCGCATTGACCAAGACCGTTTTTTGGAAAACACGAAAAAAATCAGACCTGTCTTAGACAATCAACCAAATGAAATTACTATCTTGGGATATCTCACTGCGTATCCTTGAAATTCTTCAACAGATCTGGAAAGAGATTCAGGAATATCTTAGTAAAAATACATTTTTGTGAGTTCAGATTTATTAAAATACAGGAAGATTAAGAATTTTCACAAAATTTCTATTGGACTGATGAGCTAAAATTTCACACGCGACTGCAGGTGACCCGAACGACGCGGAACGGAGTTCGGGCAAGCAGTCAAGTGCGGGAAAGACACTTTACGCATGAGTTAGGAACATTATTTTTTCTACGACCGTATATACAAAAAAGTATACCAACCCATTTTTCAAAAATTATTTTATTCCAACAAACATAATAATATACAAAACTTTAACTAAAAACTACTAATTATTATAAATATTAATATTGAAAACACAATTTGTTGCATTCTGTAGACTAGTAAGCATTGCCGGTCCAGTGGAGTTATTTGGTTTCAACTGGAAGGTAGATGACGTCGATGAGGATGGCATCGGTTGCAGGTCGCATAAAGATGACGATGACGGTGACGGCAACGGTTTTAAGTCATTTGTAGTACAGAGAATTTTATTTGATATATTTTTCTTCTGATTCTCGGAGACCTCCAAATAGCCCTCAGCGACAGTGGTAGACTTCCAGCCACCGAGGCGCTTTATGTTGGTTATTTCTTCGACGGAGTCTGCTAGGAACGTTGCCGAAGAACGTCTGAAACTGTGTCCTGTATAACGTTCCGGATTAGGTAGGCGAAAATATGCAGCAATCTCTGCTAGCATCTTACCAAAAGTGTTTACGCCAACGCATTGAACTGAGCATTTTCCATTCTTATAATGAATAAAAAATCGGCGGTGTGGAGTGGTAGGTGGTCGTAAATCTGCGTGCTTTCTGTACAGCGTCAAATAGGTTCCATCATTTATTTCTTCAGATAAAACAAATGATCTTGACGAATGATTTTTTTAATCAGAAATTAGGTTGCCTTCATCTTGAATATCGCCGACAGTGATATTAACAAGCTCGGATCTGCGGAGAGCGCCAGCCAGTGCAAAAATGGTACTCACTTTAATCATCAGGTGCTAGCATAACCCTGGATATATCTTCTTTGGTAAAAACATGCGCTTTCTGTGCTCGAAAACCAATATTTTTTTGTTTAAGAAACGACGTTAGCTTATGGAAGTTTCCTATATCCAACTTTTGTCTTATTTTTACTAAACTTGTTACCATCGAATAGCGGGACCATAATGTATTAGATTTCAAAACCTTACTTAGGTCTGAAAAATACGCCAGAAATACCTCTTCCTTATAAGTTTGGCCCCTTTCTCCTTACACCATTTAACAAAATGGTCGTATTGCTTTTCATACCTTAGTCTGGATTTGGCAGGTAACAGCTCGGAATTAGCTTCATTTGCAGCCTTCAAAATGGCTTCGGGGAGTTCTTCGTCGGATGAATCCATTAATATTATTGTATCGGATTCGGTTTAATGTGGTTTAATTTAGAAGAAGATTGTACTTATTCGGTCACTTCCAAGACGTTTTGAACAACTTTGACGTTTAAGTAACAATTACACGCCTGGGTTGTCATAGCAATTGATATCAAACCCGGGTGGTTTGATAGTTGTTTTGTGACACTCCTTTGAAGAATGTACAGAGTGGTCCAAATTGGACACTTTTGATAGGAATCACCTATTTCTAAAGGAGTTAGAGAAAAACTAGCCTACATGCTACGAGGTCGATTTTCGTGAGAAAATGAATGCCGAAAACCGCACATTGATATCTTGACTTGTTCGAAAGATACAAGGTGTTTTTCAATTTTTTGCATTTCTGACCCAACCCCGTAACTTGTTTATTTTTGAATATTTCTTGTTTCTGTGAAAACATTATTCAGGCACTTTTTTGAAAGGAATCCAATGATGTTACTAGTTTTTTATCAAAAAATAAGGTTTTGAAGCTATTACATAAACTTGTATTTTTTCTTATGGACCACCCTATATTTTTTTAATATTCGTGTTTAAAATGAAATTCTCTTTTCAAATATATATAATAGTTGCTACTTCTCTTTGAAAACACGCATTTTGTGGCTGTTTTCGAATTATTTCAGATGAATTTTCAAAATCTGGGTTGCCATGCCTGAATATGAAACAAATTACCTTAGCAACTACAGTCTATGCGTACTGTCAAACAATTATTATTAAATGCAGTTTACTTCACAAGTTTAGTGTGCTTCTTTGAACTGAGTTTTGAACTTACTAGAATACTTATCTGCCTGTTACTTCAAAATGTATGAAAATTACGAAAAATATGATATGCTAAAGTGCTATTGGGAATCACATGAAGATGCTCAGGCTGCCAGCAATCTTTACTTTGACCGATATCCTGAAAGGAGACTACCGTTTCGGGCTATGTTCACTAGATTGCAGCAAAACCTAGTTAATTACGGTTCTTTTTCAAAACCAAGGACAAAAGTTTACGAAGCCAGGAATAGAGATAAGGAGTTCGAAGAAATAACGGTTTTGGGGGAAATACAAAACCAACCCAATATTTCACTTCGCAAAATGCAGTTGAATACAGGTATTCCAAAGACTACAACAATGCGAATTCTAAAAAAAAAAAATTCAAACCGTATAGAGTAAGAAAAGTTCACAAGTTACTACCAAATGACCTACAATTCCGGCTCGAATTTTGCCAATGGTATTTAGGAAAATGTGCTGAAAACCCAAACTTTGGACAGAATATCATATGGACTGATGAAGCATGCGTTAGCAGCTCTGGTATTTTTAATAGATACAATTCCTACAATTGGACTTTGGAAAATCCACATATTATAGTGGAGACACAAAATCAAGGCCGATACAGTTTCAATGTTTGGGTCGGTATTTTTAGAGGAAGGTTTATCGGTCCCTATATCTATGAGGGTAACCTTACGGCAGCGCGATATTTGGAAATATTGCGGGAATTTGTTGAACCAATAATGGATGATTTGCCATTACAACAAATTGGAGACGTATACTTCCAACAAGACGGGGCACCGTGTCATAACGCACACATCGTAACGGCGTTTTTAAATGAAATATTTACGGACAATAATTGGCTTGGCAACCGGGGTCCTGTTCATTGGGCGGCAAGATCCCCCGACCTTACGCCTCCAGATTTTTACCTCTGGGGAAGAATAAAGGACCTCGCATATAAACGCCATCCTGATTCCCGAGTAGCGTTGGAAGCAGCAGTGCGACATGCCTTTCGTTCAATACCTGCGATAGAATTGATTAATGCTGTCAATAATGTTAGGAAGCGAAGTCAATTATGTTTTGATTTGAATGGTGCTCAATTCGAACACATGTTGTCAATAGTTTAAAAATATCGTTGTTCTTGTTATTCTATTTTTTGATTAAATTTATGCGTTATTACAGAATAGGCACTAATTCTTTTTAACAGCTGTTATGTACAACTATTTTGTTTCGTATTTAGGCATGGCTACCCAGATTTTGAAAATTCATCTAAAATAATTCGAAAACAGCCAAAAAATGAAAATTTTCAAAGAGAAGTAGCAACTATTATATATATTTGAAAAGAGAATTTCATTTCAAACACGAATATGTAACAAAATATAGGGTGGTCCATAAGAAAAATTACAAGTTTATGTTATAGCTTCAAAACCATATTTTTTAATAAAAAACTAGGAACACCATTGGATTCCTTTCAAAAAAGTGCTTGAAGAATGTTTTCACAGAAACAAGAAATATTCAAAAATAAACAAGTTACGGGGTTGGGTCAGAAATGCACAAAATTGAAAAACACCTTGTATCTTTCGAACAAGTCAAGATATCAATGTGCGGTTTTCGGCATTCATTTTCTCACAAAAATCGATCTCGTAGCATGTAGGCTAGTTTTTCTCTAACTCCTCTAGAAATGGGTGTTTCCTATCAAAAGTGTCCAATTTGGACCACTCTGTACATGGTTATATAAAAAATATCTTTATTATTTTATATTTTCAATAAATTAAAAATGCTACAAAAAGCTAGAAAAGGTTTAAATTTTATTTGATGAACTATTTCGTAAATATTTATTTACCTGTTGTAACAATAGTTATAACCTCCGAAGTAAAAAACTAATCTAAAAATCTAATAAGGTCAAAATTTGCATAATTTTACTTTCCCGCACTAGTGCGGGAAAGTGATATTTTCAAAACTGAAATGCGTGCGGGTAAGTGGGTTAAAACGCACGGTCGTAGAAAAAGTAAGTTTCAATGTCTTTGTTGTAATAAAAAATGAGGGTAGATTATGATAAGGAAAATTTAATTGATCAACTTATTGGAGCAGTTTTGACACTCCTGTACGTAAAATCGTCGAAGCTTACGTTTCGTTATTCCTTGAAAGCCAAGCCAGCTGAATTTCAAATTCTTCAACAGCCTTGAAAATTTTGGTGACTAGTGTATAGAAAGAGGGGGTTGCCATTCATGAAAAAATTTGTTTTAAAATTTCGCACACAGCAGAATTCTTGGAATTATGAATTTAATTTCCTTATTGTAATTTATGAAAATACAGACAAGTTTTAAAAAATATAGATTTTGCCTATAAGATATGTAAAATTATTTCGAGTTGCTTAAATAAAATTCTAAATATAAATATTTTTAAGTTCTTTTTTGAACAGCTTTATAGGACGAGAAATGTTCTAATTCGTAGTTTTTAACATTATTTCAAATGACCAAACCGATTGCGATAAGTCTGCGATTATTGATATTATTGAATAAATAATATTTATAAATTCGATGGACGATGAATCAACTCTGTGGTAGTTCATATTTATATTAAAAAAATTAAATAATAAGAAAACAACTTGTCTAAAAACCACAAAATGAAAATAACTTTTTATTCGACTAGTTTCGCCTGTTACAGCATTATCAAGACTGAATACATAATTGCAAAGACATCGCTTGAAAATATATATATATATATTTTCAAGCGATGTCTTTGCAATTATGTATTCAGTCTTGATAATGCTGTAACAGGCGAAACTAGTCCAATAAAAAGTTATTTTCATTTTGTGGTTTTTAGACAAGTTGTTCTCTTATTATTTAATTTTTTTAATATAAATAATATTTATTTATAACTTCAACTCTTTCTGTGATATTATCAAAAATGAAGATATCCTTTGTATTATTAATCGAAGGTTTTACGACGAAATTGCAATGACGTTTTTTTCAAACTAATTGTTTGGTATTTTATTTCATAGTAAATGGACCCATTGTTATTTCCTTAGAGTATGACTTACACAATATTGAAAAGTATCATATAGGTATCGCAGGTTATAGACTACAGGAGAGTCATATGAACCACCAGGTGACGTATATAGGACGATATAAGAGCATAAAATAATAAGATTCAGCACTATGCCGTCACTTGAAAGCTGTCCAACTGAGTGCTGGTGAGAATTCAAAAGTGCAGATAAAGGGAATACATTTTGGTCATATATTTTTGTACGGCATTTTTACCATCGATAGATCCATGAAAAATAATGAGAAATCGCGCAGCGCCGTAAAAAAATGGTGCGCCACAAAGTCGGTAAATTGTTTTGATTTTCTGACAATTTCCAGGGTAAATTTGGTCATTTCATTCTGTACGGCATCAGTTTCATACTGTTTCAATACAGCTTCTAATCCATTATTCCGCAACGCCGTACAAAAATCATGCGACAAGGGAAAAATATCGAGGGTTGCAACCCCCTCTCTTTCCGTGGTCCGGGGGGTGATTTGAAACAACATAAAATTAATTTATTTTGAAATTATTTTATGCATAGATAATATTTTTTTACATGCCGTACATTTTCATTGGTCCAAAGGTTTGTAGGGGAAAAAGAAC
Organism: Cynegetis impunctata; assembly: GCA_030704885.1. Taxonomy (NCBI): domain Eukaryota; kingdom Metazoa; phylum Arthropoda; class Insecta; order Coleoptera; family Coccinellidae; genus Cynegetis; species Cynegetis impunctata. The sequence continues at coordinate 307,259 of JARQZK010000783.1, read as the reverse complement.
TCAAGGAAAAATCCATAGAACGAAATGTAAGAAAAATCCATATAACGAAATGTAAGGTGACATTCATGACGATATTTTTTTATACGGCATTTAGATAGTTTATTTGTACTTAATGCAATAATTTATTAAAAGTTAATGCCGTACAAATCGGAAAGTTCATATTGATAAAAAATTAATAAAAATATTAAATAAATATAATTTACATATATCTCGTCATTTTCATCAGCCTAAAAGATATGGTCAGCATTAAAATGTATGGCGTCATTTTTTCCTAATTTATTTTTTTTTTTTAACTCGAAGGACCTACAGTTTAACGCCGGTTCCGAACGGCCAATGGGCTTGTAAACTATGTACATTACCCAACAATTTTTAATCATATATAACCACTAAATTCCGGACATACACAACACCCTAGAGCGAGGTGGGACTCGAACCCACAATCCTCGGTTTACAAACGGTATAAGGCGGTTCACCTTACCGCTGGTCTACCGAGGCCTCTCCTAATTTATTTATCTTAATACTATTTAAAACAAGGGAAAAATGTAGAAAATTGCTATATTTTATTAAACTATGAATATTTAAACTTTTGCAATAATTTAAAAAATTTCAGTTTTTGTATTTCTCTATAATTTTTTTATAACAGTTTCTTTTAAACGGCAATACTATATAACAATTATATTTTACAATATCATGTTGAAAAAAAAGTTGCCGAGTCAAATGATTTTACAGCTTTATAAATCAAGTATACCATGAAATTAAGATAATTATTAATATACATTCAAATGATCAATAATTTTTTGACGGCTTTATTTTTAATAGTACTTTTGAGTGCTAGATAATGTTTCGGACCCGAAGCCGTACTTTTTCAAATCACCCCCCGGACCACGGAAAGAGAGGGGGTTGCAGCCCTCGATTTTTTCCTCTTGTCGCATGATTTTTGTACGGCGTTGCGGAATAATGGATTAGAAGATGTATTGAAACAGTATGAAACTGATGCCGTATAGAATGAAATTACCAAATTTACCCTGGAAATTGTCAGAAAATCAAAACAATTTACCGACTTTGTGGCGCACCATTTTTTTACGGCACTGCGCGCTTTCTTATTATTTTTCATGGATCTATCGATGGTAAAAATGCCGTACAAAAATATATGACCAAAATGTACTCACTCTACCTGCACTTTTGAATTCTCACCAGCACTCAGTTGGATGGACAGCTTACAATTGACGGCATAGTCCTGAATCTTATTATTTTATGCTCTTATATCGTCCTATATACGTCACCTGGTGGTTCATATGACCCATCCATTTTTAGACATGGGCCTGTAGTCTATTAGATTATTGAAGATAAATCCAAATTAAATCAATTTTAAGTAATGGAATAATTTTCAGTAAACACAATAGTTCCAACGTTTTATAGTTACTAACGTTACAAGGCCGATATGTAGCAAATAACGGATGAGGTTGGATATTGTAACCGAATCCGTTATTTGCATATCGGCCGTGTATCGTTAAAAATTTTTCGTAATCCCGTTGAAAGATTATATTTTGATTCCGAAGAAAGAAAAAACCCCGTACCTCGCAATTCTAAAGAAAAATCCAAACGTCGTGCACTCTGTTGTCATGGAACAGTTTGACAGTTTTATAAACAACGTTAGTTTTTTGTGTTCTCAAGTTCGCTTTAACGACGACCATGGATGAAATTGAGGAACAAAATCAAATTCCTTTAGAAATATTGGGAGAATCAGGTGCAGTGCAGCGAGTGTTGATTAACTGCCGAAAATAATTCAAGAGCGATATCAAAAAGAATATGAAAATTTTGAAATGTGGCGTAAAAGCAAGAATGGTTAAGGTGGTTAATGAAGATGTATTATTAGCCTATGCGAAATGAAAATCAGAGGTTTATTCTCCCAACTTGCTGTGGACCAAGATTTCAATGTTGTTATTGTAAGCAGAATGATGTTTTGAAATAAATATTTGAACAAGTGATTTCTTAACGGCCGCCGGCCGTTATGAAATTATAACGGCCGGCGGCCGTTAACACTGACTTTTCAATTGTCACCTGAATACCGTTAAATCAAAATAACAGTATGGGATTACGAAAAATCGTTTAACCTTCCTCCATTGTACATTATTTTTGAAACAAAGCGAATGGTAAACGTTCAGTATCCGTGAGATGTCCAAATAAAGAATTCCTTTGTTTTATTATTATCGGCAGTGTTTGCTGAAATGGGAATTTTAGAATGCGTTTCGCCAGGAATGTCGTGGCGTTAAAAGCATATTGATGGCCTCTTTTGTCGGATGTTTATAACAGTTGGATCCAATCACTCTTATCTCCATAAGTTAACATTAATTGTACGAGGGATGTTTCCAACGTTCTAGGAATTGTGCTCTAATTAAATTGAACGTATATAGGCCAAGCTACAGAGATTTAGAGTGAGCGTTTTGTGCAAAAAGTGTAAGAAGAAAACCAGCTCCGCCATTGTTTGTCAAATAGTTCCACATGATATAGTGATATGTTTTTCACTCGACTTTATTATTTATATCTTTGTTGTTAACAATTTTATGCAAAATTTTTTTTTAGTTTTTTGCTTATAAAATTGAAACTATCAGAGTAATCGTGATGGTATCAATAGACTTATTGTAGAAAATGAAAAGACGAAAAAAATGAGAGGTCGGACGACTCGATCAGATCCTTAGGCCGGCCGCACATTTACTACAATCGGTTCAGATTGTCTGAAACGATTGTCGGATCAGGGCATCTGACGCTCAAATACCTATAATTTTATACGGTCATATCGCACACCTACGATCCGATATCGGATCGGACGTCCGACTCGGATGCACGAGCAGTGCGTCCTACCAATTGGACCGATTAAAAGTCTGATCCGGCTACCGGAAGGCAAGCCCTACATTGTTTTTGCATAGTCTACCGCAAACATACGATTATTTCTGTCAGTTTTTGACAGGGAGTATAGAAAAAGGAATTGTCAAACTATGTGCGATACTGAAAATTTGATTACCACGGTCGAAAAATATTCCTGCTTGTGACATTCAAATAAAATCGGACGTATTTTGTCGGCAGTGTGCGCTAGTGGTCCAATTTGAAATCGTTTCAGACAATCGGATCCGATTGTAGTAAATGTGCGGCCGCCCTTAGTCTAAGGGAAAATTGGAAAAAACCGGCCAAAATGCAGTTTTTTCAAAAGTTCATAACTCGGTTATTTTTTGAGTGGTAGCTTAGATTTTCCGGTTAGTATTATTTATCAATATAAACTTTATTTGTGCGAAGAGCAGGAACTGTCCGATGCATAGTTTTTGATCTGTGGCCATTTGAATATTTTACTATGCAATTTTCCAGCAGACCTGAATGCGACAGGTATAGTCCGATTTCAATTTACAAAAAAGATTTTGAAAGTAGAATTCTCATAGTCCAAAACGTTCATCTTGGTTTTACATGAAAACGCTGAGAAATATGTTAAAAATAAAGCTGAACATGACGAAAAAGGGCCGAGCGCGTGAGAATAGTTGAAGAGTGGGGGTAGAGCAGCAGGCAAGGATAAGCACGACATTAGAAAGCGTCGGCATTTTGAACATGACGGTTATTTCTCGGCCGTTTTTCGTCATGTTCAGCTTTATTTTTAACATATTTCTCAGCGTTTTCATGAAAAACCAAGATGAACGTTTTGAACTATGAGAATTCTACTTTCAAAATCTTTTTTTGTAAATTGAAATCAGACCATACCTGTCGCATTCAGGTCTGCTGGAAAATTGCATAGTAAAATATTCAAATGGCCACAGATCAAAAACTATGCATCGGACAGTTCCTGCTCTTCGCACAAATAAAGTTTATATTGATAAATAATACTAACCGGAAAATCTAAGCTACAACTCAAAAAATAACCGAGTTATGAACTTTTGAAAAAACTGCATTTTGGCCGATTTTTGGCATAAAATTGTTAATAACAAAGATATAAATAATAAAGTCGAGTGAAAAACATATCACTACCTATATCATGTGGAACTATTTTACAAACAATGGCGGAGCTGGTTTTCTTCTAACACTTTTTACATGAAAAAATCTCTGTAGCTTGGCCTAATAGGCAATGTTATTGGTGACATAATTATCTAGTTCAAAATTGCTCAGTCTGATTCAGTTGTTCGACTGATATAGACGCGTTTTCATAGCACTGTTTGTAACCATGGAAGACGCAGCAAAATCTGAAAAAGCAATAATTTTCTTTCTGTGGAAAGAAGGTGTGAAAACATTAGAAACTATTCAGAGTCTGCAAGGAGTGTTTGGCGTGACTGCAGAATTCAAAAGTACTGTTTATCGGTGGATCGATCAATTTAGTTAATACGCTATATCACAACGATCCACGCAGTGGTCGCCCAAGCACGTCGGTAAATGAAAGAATCATTATTGCCGTGGAAGACCTACTGAAAGAGGACTGGCGAATGACTATTCGTTAAATGAGTGTACGCCTAAAAATGGTCCACGACAAGTTCATGACATCTTGCATGATGATTCAGGCGTTAGTAAGGTTTTGGCGCGCCGGGTGTCAAGGCTGTTTGAACCAAAACTCAGTTTTTTAAATAGAAACATACATGGGCCACCCTGTATATCAAAAAGCTCCTTCAAGTTCCTTCAAAATGATTCACACATCAGTTTTCTCAATTCCTAAATAACGAAGTAATTATGAAAAATCTTATTCTTATTAGTTCCCTTTGCTCCTGAGACCGACCCTATTTACGAAATATGAAAAAAAAATTGACAGATGGAATGTATATATTTGAAGCCTCAGGATTAGAATATGTAAAAATATACAGGGTGTTCCATTTGAATTTTTAATTTTTATATCGTTTTCTGTGAAGCCGGAAGTCAGCCATATTGATTTTGTATGTGAAAAAACTCAAAATTATGTCTGAGATAAACCACCCAAATTTCATTAAAATCGAAGGATCCATTGAAAAGTTATAGGGGTGGCCCATCACTCATTTACACCCGGTATACCTATATATATATATATATATATATATATATATATATATATATATATATATATATATATATATATATATATATATATATATATATATATATATATATATATATATATATATATTATATATATATATATATATATAATATATATATATATATATATATATATGGCTTGAGCCGACATAATATCAAAAAAACTATCAATTGCGTCAAATGATTTTTCTAATTTAGCTGATCAACTTCCTACACACGGCATACGCATATTACTTCTTCATTCACTCGTAGAATGTTTTCTGAACTACAGCAAAGTCCATCGCTAGCTAGATGTTCAATTTGTACGGGCAGCACGTCACCTTCATCGGATCGATAGCAGTTCGGGGGTTGCTACGCCTCTGCGACCGTCTGGTGTCGAATTGAGCGGTCGGGACTCCTCTGCCGCCTCTCCTATGGCGGGGTCAAAGACCCGCCGCCATCTCTATGCTCTTCTGTGTCAGGCGGCGCGATCCTGTCATCCCGTCGGATGCGGGAATTAGAGGCGTAGCCCTGAAGTTTAGCGCAGAACATAGTTTGAGGAAGGTCGATATTGAAGGAAGACGGTGTTTCGAGAATATATTATATATATAAATTAAATTAACGAACATTTCAAAACCATAAAACGAAAATAACTGCATCACACAAAAGCTATATACAGTAGCGACGGAATGTAAATGCTTGTGTTTGTCATTTTTCGTCCTGGTAGAGAGATCTGAAATGTTTTATAGATATCATTTCGGAGAGCTTTTTTGAAATTATATGTACAAATGAATTGCCGGATATCTCCGAAGCGCACGCGGTACCGTATGGTGATGGATACATCTGTGATATCAGCGAGAATAATATCAACTAACATTCAGATAAGGTGCATACGTTTAAATGAATATTTTTCTTCTGAACGTTTCCAAAAAGCAGGGTGTACTTATTGCAAATCGATGTGCGATAACTTCTGGGGAAAGTGTCTCTTTTCTTGGACAGAAGACAGAAGGTTGCGGCTAACATAGCACGGTATAATTTCATATCATGCCTTCATTCAATCGCATGTGAAATATGGTCCTATCTTTTGGCAAATTCATGTTGAGTGAATAGAATCTTGATGCTCCAAAAAGATGTTTACGCAGTATGTACCTTGTTTGATAGTGAGTTAATATTATGCTAGCTGAATATCACAGATGTATCATCACCATACAGTGTGCACTTCGGAGATATCTGACAGTTCATTCATACATATGATGTTCAAAATTGTTCCTAAATTGACTCCTGCCGGACACCCATAATAGTTATTTTTCGTAATCCCATACTGTTATTTTGATTTAACGGTATTCAGATGACAATTGAAAAGTCAGTGTTAACGGCCGGCGGCCGTTAAGAAATCACTTGTTCAAATATTTATTTCAAAACTTCATTCTGCTTACAATAACAACATTGAAATCTTGGTCCACAGCGAGTTGGGAGAATAAACGTCTCATTTTCATTTCGCATAGGCAAATAATACATCTTCATTAACCACCTTTACATTCTTGCTTTTACGCCACATTTCAAAATTTTCATATTCTTTTTGATATTGCTCTTGAGTTATTTTCGGCAGTTAATCAACACTCGCTGCACTGCACATGATTCTCCCAATATTTCTAAAGGAATTTGATGTTGTTCCTCAATTTCATCCATGGTCGTCGTTAAAGCGAACTTGAGAACACAAAAAACTGACGTTGTTTATAAAACTGTCAAACTGTTCCATGACAACAAAGTGCACGACGTTGGGATTTTTCTTTAAAATTGCGAGGTACGGGGTTTTTTCTTTCTTCGGAATCAAAATGTAATCTTTCAACGGGATTACGAAAAATTTTTAACGACACGGCCTATACGCAAATAACGGATTCGGTTAGTTATATATACAATATCCAACCTCATCCGTTATTTGCTACATATCGGCCTTATTACGTTAATAACTATTTATTTCATACTGATGCATTATGAACAAATAAACCCTTAGTTACCGTAACTATAAACATGGTTATTACTCCCTTGGGAAGTTATGAATCCTTTCAATGTATTCACAAAAATGAACCGACAATTGTCAAATTTTCGCATGGAGTCTCCATAGAACAGTTGTAGATGTTCACGGCTGCAGTCAAACATGAAGTTGATGTTCCCTTCTTCCAATTTATATGCCAGTCAACATTCTAAATTCTCTTCAAGCTTTCGTTCATTTTCACGAATAAATAAATTTGACAAATATTTATAGATTTGTCAGTTGCTATATCCATGGTAATCATGCCTACTTAATTCTCAAAAAAAATTCGTTTGAATTTGAAAACCAACAAAATTTGGTTTTTTTATTTGATTTAGTATGAAAAAAAACTATTTGTCTATCACGTGAGTTATTTGATGTTAACAACCTCGGGCAACTTTACAATCCCTCGGGACTGAAATCTGTTGCCCTCTGTAGTTAACATCCTCTTAACTCCCTTGATACATAAATAACTATTACCATTTCTGATTGTAATGAGTCGAACTCCACAACTATTTGTGTTTTATTACGCATATATGATTTCATAAAGCCTAATGCAATACCCCGGAGCCCACATATTTCCAGTTTTACGATAAGCTTATAGTGATCTGCGCTATAAAATGCTTTAGAAAGGCCCAGCCACTGTTTGTTGTTTGTCGTTTAAGGATTCTCATTAATGATTTGTATATAGCTCTAATTGTAGACTTGCCCTTTGTAGAGCCGTTTTGTCTATCAGACATCACTGAGTACTTACCAAAAAAGCTCACAAATATGCAGCAAATAAAAATCACAAAAACCTTGTATTAGACAGTGGAGATATGGACCTGTAATTGTTCTCATCTTAGTCACCCTTCTTATGCACGGCCTTAATAAGAGCATTCTTAAGAAATTCCGTTGACTCGTTGACAAACATACGTTTATAGCAAATGTTGGAAGCTCAACAATTAAATCTGATATATCCTTTAACACAACAGGACTTTCATCGTCATCCACCGACTTCATGTTTCTCAGACGTCCAATCACTCTTTAGGGTGTCCTCGGGTTCAACTGGAGTCATAGTCCGAGAGCTGACGAACAATTTACGGTAGGTTCTTGAGGCACTATGAAAGTTGTCCTTGAAAGACCCCTGAATAATAAAATCGAGGTCTGGCTGAATGGTAGCGGCACCCTACCAACCTTTGAATTTTTTTTTTAATGGTGATCAATAAGATGGTTCTAAATATTAACCAGACTTAGGTACACAGCCCATTTTTTCAGCTTTCGGCGATTTTGACCATAAAGGCGTAGTATTTCGACCATGACCATCATCGCCTTTTTTGAAAAAGATAAAATTTGCAAAATTTTGAAATTTTTTTTGTCTCTGTAGACTCATTGCTTGCCGAGATACGGTTTATCAAAATTTGGTTTTTTTTCTGATTTGCAAAATTTTAGCAATTTCTCTTGTTTAATTTAATGAAATCGCCCTAGTATCATCACGAATCATTTTCATATGATTCAAAAAGTAAATGTTCACTAACGGAAGATTTTAGAAAGGTATTAGTGAGGGGGGGATTGAGGTGGTGTGGAGCAGGCATGTTCGAAACAGCCAAACTGGTAGTATTTGCTTCTCAGCGTATACAAAACAAGTTCATGAGGATCAAAATCTTGATTGAATATATTTTGTCCAAATACTCATTGTTGGTTACATGACTGGTCGACATGTTTATGAATATTTTTATGTTAGAGTTTTAAATTCAAGCATATAAATATTTTGAGAAAATCCACCTCGAAAATTTTTTCCCTACGAAATTCAATTTGAGCTTTAGAAAATTATCATCGATTATCACTTTTGACGTGGGAAGAGGAGAAACAATATCTAGCAAAAACATAGTGAAAAAATTGGACCCGACTTTATCCCACTTCAGGAGAAATTACGAATCCCATGAAATGAAAATAGGCAAACTATTCAAAAGGGTTATTTTCTACAGTGCGACGTCCTTTCTTCCCGTCCTGTTCGCTTCAAGACCTTTTTTCTCCCTCGGGTACTGAAGCGTCTGTTCGAGGTCTAAGACGACATCGACGACCAAGATCACGACGAGTCCCCGTCTGCAGACGACGCCGTCGATTATGTTTCCGATCTCCCCAACACCGTGGTCGACGACATGGGCCCTAGCTATTCCAAGCAGGCTAAGAGTTGTTAATATCAATACAGTAGAACCCCGATTATCCGTGCTCCACGGGACCGGACGAGGCACCGATAAGTGAAAAGCACGGATAATCCGAACATTCATTTATTACATGTAACATACATACATATTATGTATGTATATATGTATACTCAAAATATGACAGAAAAAAAAAGATCCCATTAGTTCAAACTAAGTTTATATGTATTGCATAAAAAGATAACAGAACAAAAAATATAATTCTACATAAGGTAAAAAAGTAAACTACACAAAATAAGAAAAATAAAAACTCTACATCATAGGTACATAATGTTAATTTGCGTTTAAATAAAGCGGATATGGTATTTTATGTAGCTATGCGTTTGGAAAAAAGTCAGTCACCTTGGTCTGTGTTAAAATTGTTCGATCTTTTTTAATTGTCTGACGTATTCTGCGCAAGTTCAAAATGTCGGTAAGGTCCAAAGATTTTCGTTGCTCAAAATAATCTAGTAGAACGTTGGCAGCTTCTTCAGCCTCTCGGTTAGAAACTTTTTTGATTGATACCGTCCCATCATTTTCTTCGTCTTGACTATCATTTTCGGATGAAGCAGGTTGTGACGTATCGGGCTGATTCAAAACTTGTACGACAATATCGTCGTCATTGAAGAGTTGATAACCTGGCTCATTTTTGTCACACTTCCATATTATAGCATAAACGCTATTTCGATAGAACTTCAAAGACAATCATAGCACGGATAATCCGCAGCCCGGGTAATCCGCGCACGGATAATCGGGGTTCTACTGTACTTCAAAAAATGCTGTATTTGCATTAAGTAAATAGCGTGAGCAGCAGAGCCCCATCACTAAGGTCTTATTTTTTGCGCGAAATGCATCGCGTCGGGATGCGATTCTAACGGATTAAATTAGATTTCGAAAAATCACGCTCGAAAAAAAAATGGAAAGCGGTTGAGAAAAAGGGTTGAAACCTCGGTTCAAACCAAAAAAAGGATTTTAAGTCAACATAAACTCAAGGAACGTACCAAATGTCAACCCTCTAACTCAATCTGCAGAAGCTGTGGAGTCCGGCAATTTTTCAAAAACCACGAAAAAAGAAAATTGGCTTCAAAATGGCTGCGGTTTAAAAAATTTAACTTGATAGTTTCGTTCTATAACGAGAACAATCCCAGCTACCAGTAAGTAAGCTGGAACTTACCACAGCCAAAGAAAAGAAAAAACGATCCGTAGTGAGACTCTTGATGAAACTCTTGTAAAAGGCTCCAAAAATAGAGCCGAAACGTCGAGTAAATTAAATCCAACTTTATTAGTCATTTAATATCTGTTATACCACGAAAAATCCCAAGTATATATATATATATATATATATATAATATATATATATATATATATATATATAAATATATAAATATATATATATATATATATATATATATATAAAAATATATATATATATATATATATAAATATATATATATATATATATATATATATATATATATATATATATATATATCTTATATATAAAATTCTCCTGTCACAATGTTCGTTCCCATACTCTTCCGAAACGGCTTGACCGATTCTCATGAAATTTTGTGAGCATATTGAGTAGGTCTGAGAATCGGCCAACATCTATTTTTCATCCCCCTAAATGGGATAGTCCACCCCTAAAAAAAAATTTTATTTTTTAGACAAAATTTTTTGTTGATACAGCATACAAAAATACATACAATCCTAAATTTTCACCCTTCTACGATCAACCCTTATTTTTTATTTGTTAAACTCCTTCGAAATGACTCGACTGATTCTCATGAAATTTTGTGTGCATATCGGTTAGGTCTGAGAATCCGACAGAATCTATTTTTCATCCCCCTAAATGTTAAGGGTAGTCCACCCCTTAATTTTTTTCTTTATTTTTCTGACAACATTTTCTGTTCTATTTTTGTATGATAGAGCATTCAAAAATATATACAACCCTCTACGATCAACCCCTATTTAGATAGATAAAAATAATTTATATGGCAGAACAACGTTTGCCGGGTCAGATAGATAGATATGTAGATAGATAGATAGATAGATAGATAGATAGATAGATAGATAGATAGATAGATAGATAGATAGAAAGATAGATAACTATCTAGATAGATAGATAGATAGAGATACATCAGCAGATAGATGAATATATAGAAAGACAGATAGATAAAAATAATTTTTATGGCAGAAGAACGTTTGCCGGGTTAGATAGATATGTAGATAGATAGATAGAAAGACAGATAACTATCTAGATAGATGGATAGATAGTTAGATAGGTAGATAGGTAGATATACATCGACAGATAGATGAATAGATAGAAAGATAGATAGATAAAAATAATTTATATGGCAGAACAACGTTTGCCGGGTCAGCTAGTATATATATATATATATATAATATATATATTATATATATATATCAGGGGCGGCTAGTCAAAGGAGGCTAAGCCTCCTCATAATATTCCGTGTATCACTAATATATATATTATATTGAATAGTCAGCATTCAGCATATTCATATTAATCAAAATCATATTATTTTATGCACCTACCTTCCTTTCAACCTACATTATATAATATAATTTATTAATTAAGATAGAAGGTATTACATTTACTGCATTTCATTCATTTCAAGATTTGTGGCAACGCTGCGGAAAGCTTAGAAAGGTATATTCTCAATGTTCATTATGCCTGCCACAGAAAAAGCAAAACTCACACCACTTAAAAACAAATACTCCGAATGAATACTTCATTGAAATAGAAAACCAAAACACATGTACATGGCAACACCGATAAACTCCAGCCTTATACAATGTCGACCAATCACAACTATAGAATCTCCCTGACATCGAGTAAAGTCGTTGATTGAATCGTAGTATGATCGTAATTCGTATTCGTACTGTCTGAATAATGGACGCCGGAATCAACTCGCGTTACGCGTATTGTTTTAAAATTAGTTTGATTACTGAAATTAATTTCAAAAATTTCAATGGTGACTTAGTGGAATATTTGTTATCCCATAACTTTAGTGTCCTAAGTTATGAGGATAAAGTTTTGATAAAAACAAAAAAAACCTACCCCTGAATTAAACAATTTGGTGCAGCGTAACAGAAAACAAAACCGCGGTTTTAATACACGGAATTATGAGAGAAATCCTTGCCTAACCGGATCACAGGTAAAAAATAAATTATTTTGTTGGCAGTGTTTACTTTTTACTAGTGAAAATGTCTCTGTTTGGGGCCGCTTAGGATTTGAGGATTTAATTCTATACCTAGTTGAAAGTGAGGAATTTTTCACCGATAAAGTAACTTTAAATACAGCACGTGGATTAATATCTTACTTACAAGATAAGGAATTTATATATTTTTTAAACATCTTTAAATTAATTTTTGAACAAACAGAAATAGTTTTTCAAATCTTACAGCACAAGTTTTCAGATGTAATTTACTCACGAAATCGGCTCAAGTTTCTTTTGGAAAAAATTTCAGAATTTCGTGCAGAAGTTTATTTTAAAAAACTATTTTCTGTATTTCAAACTACTGATGATACGACTCAATTTAGCCCAAAACGAAAGAAATTCAGTTACGCAGATATGGAGCTTCACTATAAGCAAATATTTTATGAAATTTTGGATACTATTAGGGATCAAAAAGAAAGAAGGATCTCTGATATGATAGAACTGCATTGCTACGACATACTCGTTCACCGGATTTTCGGCTAATTTTCCAGATAACCTTTTGGAAAATTTATGTCAAAAATACACTGTTTTTGATAAGGTGGCCATAAAAAGTGAACTGTGTTGTTTATAATGACAATGAAATTTTGGGACACAATGAAAATCATGTGAGGACTATTAAATATCTTTTTGATAATGATTTGAATCAAGAATTACCCCAAGTTTATAAACTCTTATGTCTAATTGTTTTCTATCCCCGGTGACATCGGCTTCCGTAGAGCGCTCGTTTTTCCACTCTTAAGAGAATTAAAATTTATTTACGATATTCAATGAGCCAGGATCGTTAGAGAAATATAAGTTAGTAGACTATTGAAAAGGAATTGGTAAAACTTTTGACGAAAGACAAAAAATTTTATGAGGATATTATAGATCATTTTGCTAACGTTAAAGATAGCAGAATCCCGCTAATCTTCAAAAATATGTAAAAAACTTTTTATTTGCTCTCACCAGCTGTTAAAAAATTCGTTAAGTAGGTAGGTAGGTACCTATTATGTGAAAGAAAAAAATTTGATGAATAGATGAATTGATTAATTGGCTGAGAAGAATTTTTGTGAATATTGTAAATAGGAGTTGTAGGTCTCAAGGTAGACACTCGAAAGTGAAAACAAATTAATAGCTTAGGGTGCTTGTTTTACTTTGATTTTCTTTTAAATTATATGACCTTGAAATCCTAAAAATTTTCGGCTATGGTGTATTTTTAACACCTCTTGTAGCCTCCTCAAACCAAAAACCTCACGAGCCGCCACTGATATATATATATATATAATATATATATATATATTATATATTATATATATATATAATATATATTATATATATATATATATATATATAATATATATATATATATTTATTGAATTTATTTATTTATTCATTGAAAACTGCTTGTACATATTCATCAGAGCAAATATACATAAAACCTGTAGAGAGGCTTGATTCCTCTGTGCACAGGAGCAGGTAACTTATATCTAACTTAACAAAAACTATACTAAAGCTAAGTTACTTAATCAATCTAAACTGTTCCAATTTTTTTTTTATTATGATTTTTGATTAAAGCACACTTGTCATTTGCTTTTATTTCTTTTGTCTCATTCAGTTCATATATATATATATATATATATATATATATATATTATATATATATATATATATATAGTATATAATACTATAGTATATATATATATATATATATATATATATATATATATATATATATATATATATATATATATATATTTTGTTACATTTTGGTAACTCCAGTAGTTCCAATCATTACAATTGAGCTGAAATATAAACAGATATCGTTTTTGAGGCAGAACAAAATTATACATATCTAGTTGAATTCAGTCAGCATAAATTATTCAAGATGGCTGCAAAAGATGTGGAAATTAATTATGATTAACATAGCTGAAATTCTGCATTATATAGCTATTTGAAGGGCGTATGGAGCTAAACAATGCACTCTCAAACCATGTCCAAAATTGAGTTAGAGGGTTGTAAGTAAATTAAGTTCCTTTTGGCAGTATAAACAATATTTTTATGTAGATATTTCACGTTTTTCGTGCTAATGGATATTTTGCGCACTCCACAGCACCTCCAGATTGAGTTAGAGGGGTTTCAATTATTTTATTTTATCGTCCCTTTTTGAATGTAGATATTGAATTTTTTTCGTCATTTTTTATTTATCAATATCAAATCAAATTTCTCGTTTTATCTTATCGTAATTTCTCCTGATCATGATCAGTTTTTTTCTTGACATCTCTCCCTCTGGGATAGCTCTAAAGATTTTTCAGCAAATTGGCAGATGGTTTTTTGAAAGCGTATTTTCTTACTTTAGTTTGAATTTAACAAGAGTGTTTTTTCCAAGCAATTTTAATTTCGTTCAAATACCAACATGTCTACAAGGAAAAGAATATTACAATCTCCTCGCCTAGCCAGCCTATCTACTCTATTGCCATCACACTTTCCTCCTGTAATCCAACAAACTGTTATAATGTTTCGATTTGCAATAACATCAAGTAATATTTCGTGACATCATAATTTGACCCCGAGAGTATTGTGTAGGGACGGTAGTAATTGTCTACTACCTGTATAGGTCATTCATTATGTCATTAGTTGCCTAAGATCAATTCATTTGGCTGCCATAGTTATTCTTTGGCTAAATTGTTTTGACAATTGGCCCGTGATGCATTGAATACATGTCACAAATAATACCTTTCTTTTTATTTGTTCATAAAAAACTGTAATAGGCTTTCAGTGAGAGTACCTACTTATTTTATTGTATCAACTAATTACAATCTGTAATAGGTTATTTTGTTTTCGTAGTCCCATACTGTTATTTTGATTTAACGGTATTCAGATGACAATTAAAAAGTCAGTGTTAACGGCCGCCGGCCGTTATAATTTCATAACGGCCGGCGGCCGTTAAGAAATCACTTGATCAAATATTTATTTCAAAACATCATTCTGCTTACAATAACAACATAGAAATCTTGGTCCACAGCGAGTTGGGAGAATAAACCTCTGATTTTCATTTCGCATAGGCTAATATTACATCTTCATTAACCACCTTTACATTCTTGCTTTTACGCCACATTTCAAAATTTTCATATTGTTTTTGATATCGCTCTTGAGTTATTTTCGGCAGTTAATCAACACTCGCTGCACTGCACATGATTCTCCCAATATTTCTAAAGGAATTTGATTTTGTTCCTCAATTTCATCCATGGTCGTCGTTAAAGCGAACTTGAGAACACAAAAACTGACGTTGTTTATAAAACTGTCAAACTGCTCCATGACAACAGAGTGCACGACGTTGGGATTTTTCTTTAGAATTGCGAGATACGGGATTTTTTCTTTCTTCGGAATCAAAATATAATCTTTCAACGGGATTACGAAAAATTTTTAACGACACACGGCCGATACACAAATAACGGATTCGGTTAGTTATAATCCTCGGCTGCGCCTCGGATTACAATATCCAACCTCATGCGTTATTTGCTACATATCGGCCTTGTTACGTTAATAACTATTTTCTTCTGAAAATTTCATACCATTCCTCTATAGACTGAATTTGGTGGAGCATGAAAATATTCAGTGTAACTATTCACAAAAACTAAATAAGGATATAGTTACAAAAAAGTAAATCCACATATCAGTATTATATATCCTTCATCCTTTCAGGTGTTTAATTGTCTCTGAAATATTTAAAATCCTTTTTTACAGGTAGAGACTAGCTGAGATCTGTTTTGGTGAGTAGAATTCATATTATTGGTCAAAGGTTGTTTGTTCACTTAAAAAACATAGAAAATGCAGATTTTATCAAATCACTGGTTTGTAAAATTTCTCTGGACGTTTGAAGATGACACAAATGTTAATCGTTGACAGTATTTGGAAAAACATATAATTTTCTCTTATATTTTTTGTTAAAAAATTGAGGAAACAGTTGTTCAATTACTTCGAAAGTAATAAATAAAATTTGCAACGATTACATCACAATTATTATTAGGTACTTCTGCCGGAGGAGTTCTCAAAATGAAATATTATTTTGTTCTGAGGATATCCCGAAAATTTTTCTCATTTTGTTCATCGCCCAACGCAATAACTTTTGTTGCCAATTCGATGTTGCTGAAGCTGGCGAACATTTCAATTTTTTGACAATCACAACTTCGTGAAGCCAACTGACAAACTACCGACCACGCTCGTAGTACGGCCATCATGCGGCCGTGTGTCGGAAATATGTGGCTTTCGAGGTGGCTTTGAACTTATTGGCCGACTCACGGCTGTGTCTCGGTGCGGATATGTGTGGCTCAACCTTTATTTTTAAGTAACCTTTATTTTTAAGTACCCTGAAGCCAGTGGCGGATTTACCAGCAGGCTGAGTAGGCTGGAGCTTAGGGCGGCAGATTTTAGGAGCGTCAAATTTGGTGCCAAATTTTTAACTAACTTACTGAAAAATTTTAAAATTTTCAAAAATTTGGAAGTTTGCACCCTGATTTTCGAAAAATCGAGATTTCTTCAGATCTCGACGTTTTTAGGTATTAGGAAGCCATAATGACTATTTTCACGATAATATATGTATGGCTGTATGTATTATGTGTGTGTATGTAAACCTCTTATAACTTTTGAAAAGGTCAACCAATCGCAGTGCAGCTTGCGGTATTCGAAAGAGTTTCGCCAAACTTTGATTCCCTGAGAATTGTAACCGATTTGGCCAAGCCTATTTTGAGAAATCGCAAAAATTAATTTAAAAAGAAAATTTTTTTAATATCTCTTAGACTACCAAACCGGCCAATTTCATAATTTACTCAGGTCTCTTCTTTTTTTTTTGAGAAAAATCACTGGTAAATCTACCTAGTAGTTAATTTTGGAACTCAGAAATGTGAATTTCAATACTTTTTTGAACTCTGTTCGGGTAAGAAGCTTTTCTTGCATAACACGGGTAAAAAATTATCTAAGAATTTACGCCAAGAAAAGCTGAATGCCTTAGCCCTTTTGTGCATAGAGTTAGAAGTAATGAACAAGATTTCAGACGACGATATAATTGATGATTTTGCGAATAAAAATTCGTGCAAAAAGGTATTGTAAAACTTTCATAACTTCATTAATGGAATTTCATCGTCATCATCAACCGGATTGTTACCAGATAATTGAATATATTGTTTTTCAACTGTGAGTAAATACAATAAAAATCACTTAATTACGTTTATCGCAGGGGCGGCTATTCAAAGGCGGCTAAGGAGGCTAAGCCTCCTCCTCAATAATATTCCGTGTATCATTAATATATTATATTGAGTAGTCAGCATTCAGCATATTCATATTATTCAAAATCATATTATTTTATGCACCTACCTTTCTTTCAACCTACATTATAGAATATAATTTATTAATTACGATAGAAGGTATTTACATTTACTGCATTTCATTCATTTCAAGATTTTTGGCAACGCTACGGAGGCTTAGAAAGGTATATTCTCAACGTTCATTATGCCTGCCACAGAAAAGCAAACAACGGTGGGAATACTGCCAATGAATACTTCATTGCAATAGAAAAGCAAAACACGTGTAAATGGCAACACCGATGGAGCCTGAGTCTCATACAATGTCGACCAATCACAACTATAGAATTTCGGGTAAAATCGAGTGAATTCGTTGGAAAGCATTAATTGAATCGTAGTGTGATCGTGGTGACAAATGGCCGAAAACAGCTTGTTTACTTATTTTGCTCGCGTATTGCTTTAAAATCAGTTTGGTTACTGAAGTTAATTTCAAAAATGTCAATGGTGACTTAGTGGAATATTTGTTATCCCATAACTTTAGTGCACTAAGTTATGAGGATAAAGTTTTGATAAAAACATTGCGACCTACCCCTGAATTAAACAATTTGGTGCAGCGTAACAGACAACAAAACCGCGGTTTTAATACAAAAAATTATGAGAGACATCCTTGCCTAACCGGATCACAGGTAAAATATAAATTATTTTGTTGGCAGTGTTTACTTTTTACTAGGGAAAATGTCTCTGTTTGGGGCCGCTTAGGATTTGAGGATTTAATTCTATAGTTGAAAGTGAGGAATTTTCCACCGATAAAGTAACTTTAAATACCGCACGCGGATTAATATCTTACTTACAAGATAAGGAATTTATATATTTTTTAAACATCTTTAAATTAATTTTTGAACAAACAGAAATAGTTTTTCAAATCTTACAGCACAAATTTTCAGATGTAATTTACTCACGAAATCGGCTCAAGTTTCTTTTGGAAAAAATTTCAGAATTTCGCGCAGAAGTTTATTTTAAAAAACTATTTTCTGTATTTCAAACTACTGATGATACGACTCAATTTAGCCTAAAACGAAAGAAATTCAGTTACGCAGATATGGAGCTTCACTATAAGCAAATATTTTATGAAATTTTGGATACTATTAGGGGTCAAATAGAAATAAGGTTCTCTGATTTGAAAGAACTGCATTTCTTCGACTTACTCAATAAAAATTTGTTTACCGGATTTTCGGCTAATTTTCCAGATAACCTTTTGGAAAATTTATGTCAAAAATACACTTTTTTGATAAGGTGGCCATAAAAAGTGAACTGTGTGTTGTTTATAATGACAATGACATTTTGGGGCAAAATGAAAATCATGTGATGACTATTACATCTATGAGTATGACATCGGCTTCCGTAGAGCGCTCGTTTTCCACTCTTTAGAGAAATAAAACTTATTTACGCAATTCAATGAGCCAGGATCGTTTGAAAAATATTAGTTTGTTGTCTATTGAAAAGGAATTGGTAAAACTTTTGGCGAAAGACAAAAAATTTTATGAGGATATTATAGATCGTTTTGCTAACGTTAAAGATCGCAGAATCCTTCAAAAATATATAATAACTTTTTATTTGCTGTCACCAGCTGTTAACAAATTCGTTAAGTAGGTAGGTATTTACCTATTTTGTGAAAGAAAAAAAAATTTGATGAATAGACGAATTGATTAATTGGCTGAGAAGAGTTTTTGTGAATATTGTAAATAGGAGTTGTAGGTCTCAAGGTAGACTTTCGAAAGTGAAAACAAATTAATAGCTTAGGGTGCTTATTTTACTTTGGTTTTCTTTAAATTATAAGGCGGTTGACCTTGAAATCCTAAAAATTTTCGCCTATGGTGTATTTTTTAACACCTCTTGTAGCCTCCTTAAACCAAAACCTCACGAGCCGCCACTGGTTTATCCAATGTATCTACATTATTGTGTAAGTAGTATCAACGTATACCTTACCCCTCGTTATTAGTAGTACTT